>JAAWXA010000002.1:33576086-33636897 GCA_038090715.1 Florisuga fusca | reverse complement strand
GGGTGGGTGGGTTTGATTTTTTTGTTTGTTTTATTTTGTTTTTTGTTAATATGTCCTTGATTATGTAAACTGAGCAAAGGCATACATTTATTTGAAGTATTCATAGTTAACCTAATATACTACCAATTGCTTGAAGTCCTAGTTTGAAGAAATAAGTATTTTTTATTTTAATGGACATTTTTTTGCCACTTGACCTGAAAAATAGAAGTATTGAAGTATAATATCTGAAGTATTGGCAATCAAGTACATAAATTGACCAGAAGACATCTTAGGAGCCTTAAATATTTAGTCTTTTCACAGCTGGTTTAAGATATTTCTTAACTGAACATAAGCTGTGATCATCACCCAAGACACTATGCTTCTGGAAATTGAATTTGGTTATAAGTTCTATAAAGCAGATCGGGAAAGAAGATGCATCTCTGTCGATCTTGAATTGTTGCCTGATGTCAACCTGAGTTGTTGTTGTTTCATAAATGAACAAAAGTGCTGTTGTAAAAGAGATGTGATCTGGCAACCTGTTAGATTTTTATTATGCAGAAGAAAATTTTCGTATAAGAAATAATATCCCATGGCAAGGGAGTTGGAACTAGATGGTCTTAAAGATCACTTCCAACCCAACCATTTTATTATTCAAATAACATTTATTATTTAGAATGTTTCTGTAACCTTCCTTGGCTACAGACTAGCAAAGTAACAGTGAAATTTACACAAGATACCTTTTTTGGGACTCAAAGGAAAAACAAGATCCAGAGAAGCACAGGACTCAGTGAGCAGTACAGATTCTTTTATTGTTTTCCCACTTATGGCAAAAACATGTCTATTTTCCAGATCAGCCACTTAGGCATGTCAGACACATAGTTACCAGCTTTAAAAGAAGTGCTGAAATGCATCATAGTAGCATTATTTATAGATTATTTGGGAAGTTTTGTGAATGTACAAAGCATGTATCCTATAAAAGAATCATTAAAGACTTACTACTGAAATTATTTAATCTAGAGCTTCTGAAAGGTTCATGTTTTTAAGTGCATCTAAAAGTTTGAATTTTCATTGGCAGAACTTTGCAAAGAACCAGGAAGAGGTTTAAGGAAAGTTTTCCCTAGTGCCCATTTTATAAATTTATATTTACCAAATATTACTGGTTGATACAGTGTTATCAGTTGAATAAATAAAGATGTTCCAGACTCAAAGAATGGATCAGTCTATTGCAATTCAAGTGAGTCATGTTCCTGTTATGCTGATTGGCACTGTTATTATCAAAGGGGGAAAAAATTCCAGAAAGATGGGACAGTTTTACATACATAAGAATGGGAATAAAAACACAGTGGAATTGAAGGGGGAAATGCTGAAGCTCCAGCTATGTGTTAGAGGTCCATGCCAGTTGGAGCATTACCTATTTGGTGGCTATGATGCCCAAAGTCCCAGTACCACCCCACCCCACAAAAAACCACAAACAAACAAACCAAAAAACCCAAAAAAACACACAATAAAATATTCTAAGAGCTTCCAGGTTTAGGTAGAGTACTGAAACTGCCTATCTGTTTGGAATTTATATTTATGTTTTGCACGTTTTTCTACAAGTTCTAGTCCAAAATGGATCCAGGACACTTGTTTTGTGCTCTGCCCTCTGCCAAGCCATGGACATTTCTGTCTCCAGAGAGAAAGGGACTCTTGCTTCCCTGGGGAGAACAGTTTACCTCACAGATACTGACAGCAGCAACTTCAATACACGAAGAACATAACTGATGTAGCACAATATAGCAAAGAAGTGAATTATCTGCTTTAAAATGGCATTAAACAAAACATGTTTATTTCCCTCCAGTCTATATGTTTAAGCTTGTGTGAGGATATGAACAAACTTTGCTGTGCACCCCAAACATGCACCTCCTACAATTGTTTCACCTCCTGCATTTCAAACGTTGGACTATAGGTATTTGAATAGCTTTGTTGTTGGAATTAATTAACTGTTTGCCATTGATATCAGGAATGAGAAATATTTCCCTGAATACTTTCTGAGAAGATGACTTGGGGCCTGGTCTTCTGTAAAGTAGAGTCCAGCAAATGACTTCTTTAATTATGGGCATGACATTTATATGGAGAGCTTTAGCACCTCACTCAAACTATTAAAATATATCACATTAATGTCTTAGAAAAAAAACAAAAAATTGAGACAAATTATTATCCTGTGCTTGCCATTTTTTGGCAGTTCTGAGGACAAGATAAGCTTGTAGCTGTTAAAGCAAAAACACTAGTAACACATACTTTACAGCAACTTGTATTTCAGTGTTTTGTTTCTGGTTAATTAATTAATGTATTTACAAAGCTGAGTTATGATTATGATATACTTGCTGATAGCTTCCTAATAATGGATCCTAGTCTGTGTACATCAGGTTCTGTACTTTTTTTTTACAGTAGCTCCTTGTCTCTGGGACTCTTGGCACTATGACTATACAGACTCATTTCATTGTGTGTATGCCAAAATTTGAATTCAATTTGTGATAGTACTTTACCCATTTATCCTCTGAAACTTCAGGCTATTTCTCCAGATGAGTCTTATAACACCTTGTGTAGAACTGCAGTAAACCTGACAGCCAGTTCTATTCTCCTTTATTCTTGTAAAAATTCTGATTGTGATCTCAGATTATAAGGAGGAAGTATTTGTAACATAAAATCACAGCTAAGAAAAATTATTTACTTCCAGTTAAAACACCCCTCCCCAAACCAAAACATCATAGCAATTTTGTATCTTAAATTTTCCAAAATAACTGAGTTGATTCAGCTTTCCATGTGGTCTAGCAAGCCAGGCTGAGCCTAGGAATCATTCTGACTGACGAACAGTTATCAAAGCTTATGTCACTGAAGGTTTGGAAGAAGAAAGGAAAGGGTAAATTCAAATAAAAAAAAAGAAAATCTTTGTATTTAAGTAATAGCAATTATCAGAGTTTCTGTCTGTATTAATATTGTGTGAGCCCATTATAAAGCATTTGTTGTAGCTAATGCATTCCTGTCAAATCAAGCAACATTAGAAGACGACTTTTATAATGAATATTAATATGAGACAGTTGTAAGTGAAGTAAATTACAGAGGCATGTAAATGTAGTGTTAACTGCTGCAGCAAAGTAGTCTTCCACTGTAAATCAATTTCTTCCTATAATGTTAATAAAAAAATTAGGCTACTTGGTAGTTGTCTGCAAGCTGCTGAGCATTGATAGGAGTTTTCAAGTACTTTGTTCATGTGTCTAGCTGTAAATTAAAAGTCATATTCACGGGAATGAGTTTACAGCTGGTGCATTCAACTTGGGGACTGTGTTATAGTTCCTGCACAGTTCTCAAATTCTTGTTCACACATCAAAACACCTATCTTCCATTCAGCCATCTCTGGTGATTTCAGGCAAGTTGAGGAATAAGTACAAGAGTTATCCCTATGCATCAGAAATAAAATGGATGAATTCAAATTTTGGCTATCCATTTTGATCCAGGTTTTGAAACTGACAGTGGGATTTTTTTCTTTGCTCTTTGGGGCTTTTTTGTTTTGTTTTGTTTTTTTAATGTAAGGCTCTTTGCTTTTTCCTTTCATTGTAAACATACACATCTGTGTTTGTGTTAGGATTTTTGTGTTTATCTCAACTTTGTGTGCTGTTTTGCATTAAAAAGGGAAAGTAGGACTTTGGCACATTAAGGATTATGGGCATGTAGTCAGGTTTGATAGTTTTACTAATGTGTTGGATTTGCTTTGGTTTTGTTTTGAGTTTATTTAGTTTGATTTGTTGTTTTGTGTTGGGTTTTTTATTTGAGTTTTTTTGTTTGTTTGTTTGTTTTTTTAGAGGGTTTTTTAGCTTTAATTAGCTGCCAACATCCAAGCCATCATACCCTTAAAAGAAAATTTTTTTCAATGACAGTGTGAATATTCTGTGTGGTTGCTTGGAACATCTTTCCTTAATGCCAAGCACTGATTCAGAATCTTCATAAGTACATGACCACTACAAAGACTGTTTCAAGTAATGAGGTGTAATGAAACTAAAATCAAGTGTATTAACTTGAAAAAACACAGGTATTTTTTAAATTTTATTTTTAATTAGTGATCAGAATCACACTTGGAGCTTTGGCAACAATTGCCACATTTTTGTTATTGTCATTGTGATTTGATGACTAATGATTCATCTTCTAAAATAAAAAGAAGAGTTGGCAAATGTATTTTAAGTACTTATTTTGAAATGTTAGTTCTATTTTTATTCTATATAATGTTATGTCTGAGGGCCACTGAATAGAAGCCAATCTGTAAATAGTTTTCTAAATGAACAAATATGGAACAAAACGTACCATGGAATTTGATAATGTAATGAATTTTGGGTCGTAGACATTTCAAATGTGGAATTTAAGCATCTAGGTCTGAACAAAAACATTTTAAAGCTTTTGCTCATCTTTCAGAGACATCTCAGTTTTAGCATTTAAGTTCCCCACACTGACAGACCCTGAATCACCCTTTCTCTTTCTCTTGTTTCACTGAGTTAAGCAATTGAGGGTTCATCAAACCTCTTATTATCAATGATATATGCCTTTCCGTATTGCATCTGCTGTTTATCTTACTAAATGAGCAGTATGCAACAGTCAAATAACCTGCTTGGAAACAAGTTGCCAACTGCTTAAGTCTTCACAATTCTTTCAATTTATGTATTCATTATAATCCAAATAAAGGTTTTTAGGTCACTCAGTTTTCAACATTACCTTCATCCATGTAATATTACATTTCAAAAGTGAATATATATTTAGAAGCTGAAAAAAGCTGAAAAAATAGATCATTTTTTACAAGAAGCTATTTACAACTTTCAGTTCTTCATGAACAGCTAGGTTTTCAACATAATCAGGAACAGAAAGAGAATGCTTTTGAAGGAAATAGTTATAAGGAAGAAGAAGGTACTATAAGTATGGTTTACATTTTGCATACAGGAAGTCGTACTCTGTAGGCATACAGCCATGTTTGAACAATATTTATCAGAACAGTATGTTAGTTTCATAGTATCTATATTAGGTAAGCTGAAAACAGTCAGAAAGAACCCCCCACTTACTCCCATAAATTCTTACTGATTTCAGAGAAGTCAGGATTTAATGGGTTTTTTTGTGTTTTCCTGACTTTTAGATTTTTCAGTTTCGTAGCGAAGTTAATAGAAGGATGAGACTTCAGCCTTCTAGGTATGTAGTTATTGTTGGAAAAGCTACTTTTGAATAATTTTCAACAGTTTTTACAGAATAGTATGTAAAAGGGAGAACAGATAGGTCAAGATTTTAATAGTGTAGATGTGCATCTGCTGCTTTTCTTCTCTGGTTTTCCTTTTCTGAGGAATGCTGAACAAAAAGTTTGGAAAAATAGTTCAAAATTTTCTATTCCATTCAGATTTGAATATCTAACACTATGAAGTAATCTATCTCTTATTGACAACAAATCAGTGAGTTTCACTGGCAATATAGGAAAGCATTGTCACCTCTTTTTGAAGTTTTTGGACTACAGCATATTGCACGGACCATATTTGTTCTGCAAAGCAAATAATTTATATTAAACTGCTTTTCCCCAGAGTGTCATCTAGTATTCAGTGAATTTTCACTGAAAGTGAGTTTACTAGTCCTTTAAAAAAAAAAAAAAAAAAAAATGTTGATTATGCTGTTAGTGTCTGAATAGAGTTTATAATTGGAGAGAGAGAGATGTATTTATATTTATAAGCTTCTTAAATACTAACTACATGAACTGGCTTTCATGGTTGAAGGTGGGAAGAAGAGTGAAGAGGAAATAACTGTCAAGTGGAAGCGATTAATGTTCTGGTCAGCTAAGGACCATCCAAGTTGAAACTCTAATGCTCCCTTCAATCCATCTAACAATTCCATTTTATACTTTTCCAAAGCAAATGAAGGAGGAAGAAAAGAAAGAATAAGTAAGTAAACCAAGTAAGACTCATATTTGGGCTTAAACTGATCTCACCTAACACTGGCAATTTGAGTTTGCTTTATGGAAAGATACCTTTTATAGTCAATGGAATGAAATCAGCCTTGTGTTTGATCTCGCTCTCATACAGTTCTCAAAAAGAGGACATGTCAATCTTGCATCTCTTTGCAGAGCCTAGAGGGAATTGCTCAGGTGTTTACTTCTGGAGATGGACTAGATGTGTCTTGCCTAAATAGCCTGTTTCATTTTGATTTTTGCCTTCAAGGAACATTAATGACATTGAAATACTCTTCTGTCTCTTAGTTTAAATCAACTCTACACTATTACTGTGGCTTTAGTAACTATGTTAGGCTGAGTTATGAATGAGAACCAGATTTGGGCTTCTGTGTTTATAACTCCCACTTCCTTATTGTTCTTGAAATACATAATTCATTTCAGATATCTACACCCTGTACCTGTTGCTAGTTTTTGTGAAGAGAACACACTGCTTACAGTAGAAGGGCCTGTCAAGACACCAGATTGATTCTCTGCTACGCCTCTCATGCTTCACAGGTGCTATAGGCTATTTCCCACTTGCTATGTTGTATACATTGCTGTAAGATGCTTTCTAAACGTGTTTTATTAACACAGGGTGTGCTAATGCTCTCCTTAAGTGAATCTTCAAACAAAGTAGTCCTTAACTGGACTGTTTCCTTCAGACTAGAGATAGTAAAAGTAATATAATGGCCATGTTTTAATAGCATATTCCCCATCTGCACCCTCAGTGCTTCACAGAGGCTAATTTAAAGCATCTGTTTCCCTCCCAAGCTACTCATATACATATGCAACATTTTCATCTATTATCTTTAGCTTGACATGAGAAGCACTGGGAGCTCTCATCTAAGCCAAAAGCAACAGTTTTTCTTGCAGACTCTGTAGAAGAGTAATCTTTGAATAGCTGCAGGAACTTCCAGACTCTTAATCTTATTCATACTGTTCCTCCTTACCATTTGGTAGCTTAAAATGTTAGAAGTGGAAAGTCATAATTGTTTTCATATTTTAAGAACTTTAGGAGGGTGCTCAGGGCCAACAAGTTGTTTATGATTTCCACAATGCATCTTTTTATGGGAAAAGAAGATCACAGAAGAATGAGAGAGAAACATGTAGGCAGAATGTGCAATTTTGTTTTAAGTCTGTGTATCTTGCGTATGTCTTTGCGTGTGTCTTTGCATGTGGAGGTGATTATTTCCTCAGAATTTATATTGGCTTAATTGCCTTCATGAAAAGTTATCTGTGCATTAGTTGGACTAACTTAGATGCTATGGAAATTGTTAAGGCTGCTTTCACTGTTCACTGCATAATTTTGTTGATTATAGGAAAAAAAGACATTTTTTAATATGTTGCTCAACAATAGAAAGTAATTTTTTACTGTGAGATATATAAATAATGACTCTTGGACCTCTGTTCCTTTTTGGATTTTCCCCCCCATTTTTCTCAGAGTGGTTCCATGGGAACTATGATTGCTTTAACATTTCCATGTTAAAGATATTTCATTTAGTTCTTGCTCTTTTATATATACTTATTTACTAGTTATTACTGACATTGATTTTCTTTTTTCTTGGTTATGAGTATCCTTCACTTATTTTATAAATGGATGCTATCTTCTTACATTCATTGACTACTTCTAATTGTACATTACATGCACACAGAAAAGAAAGTGATCCCTCTGACAAAGTGAGCTTAAGAATTTAATTTTTTCATCAGAAAATGAATTTACTTCAGTGAATGTGCAACTATTCTTAACAAAATATCTTCAGGCTAACTGGAGTGAATTTCATTCAAATGAATGTTGTTTCCTTATAAACTGCAGTGGAAAGGGAACCTCTAAACATGTTAGCTTCTGTCTTTCATTCCTTGTAAAATAAGTTACACCACTTGGGTCCAAGATTTAAGACCTCCTGCTTACAGCTTTCTAATTACCGCTTACAGAGTCACTATCTTAATTAACTAAATAAATTTACTGTTGTTTCTGAGTATTATCAGCACCTTAATGAGCATCTTTATTTCCCTATGTATAAGTTTTCAAGACTATAATCTATTTCATGTTTCACCAAAATAATTCCAGAAACCAGGGTGGTCTATTTAAGCTTTCTCCTTCTTTAATCCAATAGAACAAGTATTATAGAAAGTTTCCAGATTAAAAAAAAAAAAACAAAAACAAAACAAAACAAAACAAAACAAAAACAAAAAAATTATGGAAGTTCCTTTAAAAGTAAACTTTTATTACAGTGTTTTAATTTTCACTATATTGAAATAAAAATGGTTTCCATAGCCGAGATATCATATGTACATTTTATCCTAAGAGCATAGCTGAGACCAGTGTGTCACACAGTCCTGCATGCCAGCTCCCATTAAATATTGCCTTTCCTAAAGGTCATTTCCAGAATTTATCAAAGTTTTATTTAAGATATTAAAGAGTTGTGCAGGCTAAGAACAACAGCAAGCCATTATTTGTTAGCACAGATGCAAAATTAATGCTGCTCTCTTCCACATATCTGGCTATTTTGTTCCTTTTGCTTAGAAGTGGTTTGGCTTGATTTCCTCAGCTAAAAAACTCATGACCTTCTGGATATCTGCTGTTGACTTAAATGCAGAAATCATCCCATGTTTGTGTGCTCAAATCCATGGAGGCTGCCGTTAATATTCATTCAGATGTATAATTTATATGCACAGTCAGTGCAAAGGAATGAAAAAATGAAACACAGATAAAAATATGAATTTCCCCTTTTCAGATCTCACCTGTCTAAAGACATAGAAAAAGAAATGTTGACATTTGAACAGATACACTTCTTACTCCAACGTTCTTGTTGCAGCGTCCTCTAAGTGAAAGAAAAATAATTATCTGTGACCTGTAGATGGTTTTTTTTTTCTTCTCAAGATGTATTAATATGATCTGTTTTCCATTCCATTTTTAATTCATTTCATATAACTTCGTATATTGGCTTTAACATTGTAAACTATTAGTGCTCAAAGAACAGTACAATTCAAGATCTCATCAGTAATAGGTAGTTATGGCATTCATAATGATTTTTTCCTAAAATGGACAAAAAGGACTTGACAAATTGAATACATTCTCTCTGTGCATTTGCATTTGGTAAATCTAGCATTTAGAATATGGTTGAATAATGATTCAGCTTTGATCTCCTAGATAAAGGGGAAAGAGCATTCCTAGCAAGTACTAATTGATTATTCTTCTGTCTTTCTGATTTTTTCATGCTGAAAGTTTCCTGGTAGATGATGTAAATAGTGCTGAGGATAAGTTATTTCATTGATTCTATCAGGACTAAGGAGTCTGAAGGGAAATTTAGCCATGTAGATTTTTAGTCTGCAGGAGGAAACATTCTAATGTTAAGGGTCTTGTGTTTAAAATTTATTGTGAAAAAAAGAGCAAACAGAAACTAACAGCAGTTCTTGGGGTGTATCTAGTGATGTAGAAGATTTTGCATTAAAGATCAATGGAAAGTATGAATTTTTTTGTTTTGTTTTGTTGGGGGTTTTTTTGATAGAGAGGTTATTCAGGAAATTCTAATAACCCACCACCTAGAGAGGGAAAGAAAGCAATAAAACAACCACAAGCGACACATACCCAAAGCAGCTGTACTACGAATGAAATGTTGTATGTAGCCTCTGTACCCAGAGGGTATTATTTAGGTCACAAAAGAAGATATTTATCTCCCAATTGCAGTTTACTGTTTTATATACTTTAAGCATCTCTCTTACGTAGTCTGGGCCTAAGGTGAGAATAAGATTCCTTCACCAAAAAATTAATGTTATTTTGTTCTTTAATTAAGTATTTATAATGGGGACCTATAATTCCTCTATTTCACCTAAGAACCACAGACAAATCACTGCATTCTGAAGTCAAATCTGCACACACACACAAAAAGGCTTTGATAAGGTGCAATTAATAAAACTAAATTCTAGACTTTGCCTCTTTTGTTGAAGTAAATGTTTGGCTTTAGAGGTCAGAACTCTGGACCACATTTTATAATGTATTTTTCAATGTATTTAATGTATTTTTCACTGTTATCTCTTGAGAGATAGCTGGTTCAAAAATTAATATTTATTTCACTGAGACACCAGAGACACCAGGCCTTGTTTGTTTTTCGGTAAAAGCTGCAGATTTAGAAGCCACTGACAGCATGATATCTCTTAAACTGGCAAGGCAGTGTAGAGCAGAGGTCCTAGAGAGTAAAATCTGATGACCTTTTCAATTTTCCATCAAGTAATTTCAGTAGAAGGAATTAAGTTATCTTAATGTGACTACTTATCACACATGGTGTAGACCCCAAAGGGCAAGTCAACAGGCCCTAATAATTAGTTTTGAAAGAGAACAAATGATTAAAAACGAGTAGTGAGGATTCCTATATTTCACCAGCAGCTGAAAGAAATAATCCAGCAACAAGAGAAGACCATTCATTCAGGAGCATATTTCAGTCTGTTGCCTGACCCACAGTGGGTTAGGATATAGACAGAACTCAAAGGGTGCTCAGATCTTCCTGATCTTCCATTTTTTACTTTCCCTTTTACTTGGACATGTGGCATTGCTTGTGGTCTCATATCCAACATGGTAACTTCATCAGCTATCACTAGATTATTGTTCATCCTTTATGGAGAAGGTGATTGATGATGATAGCTGACTGGACCCACTAGTTTCATTTTAGCAAAAGGTCAGTGAACACTCCTTCTCTCTTTTACTTTTGAAGGTGAGTTTGTGCAGAAGTGTCAAAGAAAGGCTAGAGGAAACGTTTCTGTCAGAGCTTCTGTTGTGTTCTCATGTACCCATGTAGCATCCCAGAACCCTTTTGCGTTCTCTGCTGCAACTATACGGTTCCCCACTGCTGCCATGCCTTATTCTTCTTGTCCTCAATCTGTCAGTCACAAAAATCTCTCCAGACTTCAACACAGCATTAACTCTGTATATAGGCAAATGAGATTTTAAAAAGCTAAGTATAGAAAATACGAAAAGTTATTTTGAATACATAAATTAAAATCCCCTCCAGTCTGCCATAAGCTACTAGAAACCTGTATGCAGATATAAAAAGGCATATTAACAATTTTCTAAACTTTCTTTTATTCTATGTGTGTTATTTGTTCTAGTAGTTTTGACTTTTGTGTTCATACTTATGTTTCAAAGAAAATCAAACTAAGAATCAAATTATCCACATTTAAGTTATAAAGAAGGAAGTAATTTTTCCCATGGAAGAGGAGTGGATTACTTGATATAATATTCTTTTTCAATGAATAATTTCTATGATTCTGTGATTTACCCTGTGCTTTCGTGAAAAAAGAGGTACATTTTTCAGCTTGACATGCAGCAACATTTGTCATTCATCACTTTTTTCAAGTCTTCTGTTTAAACTAAACAGATAATTACAGTGAAGCTTTGTATCTTAGAATGCATCTGTTTTAATGAGCATTGCTAGTGTCTTGCACAATAGGCTTTTAAATACCAGAATTTTCATTTTGCAAATGAAATAGGCATATCCAGACGTCATTGTCACCAAAATTATACCCCATAGCAACTTTGAAAACTAATCTCCAGTCACTTTTATGTCCCTCCTCTCCCTTTTAAAGTGCAAAATTGCATAATTACTTATACTTTGGGAAAAAAATAACACTTTTTCTTTTAGTCTTCTTTGTTTTGATTGTTTGAGCTCATTACATCTGTGTTTGCCTGAATCTTAGGTCACTTACGTAGCCTAAAAGAATTTTTATCAGCACAAGGAATGAATGAGTTACCTGGCTCAAGGAAGGCAGCTGTTAGATTAGTTGTACGCTGAAATAATACCATTGACTTGTATCATCACATAACATGCAAATGAAGCAAACCAAGTAGTTACAGACAATTCTGTAACATCAAAGAAAGACCTCCTCTTATTTAAAAAGAATTTATGTTAGCCCTTTAATACAGAAGAATGAAATTTAAGTTGGAAGGCCTGTTTGGTTATGAAACCTCAGTGGGCCAACTTAATGTGTGTCTTCAAGCAGATCATCATGAAATAGTGGAGCAGCAGGTTTAGAATATCTGGGATTTACAGTAACAGGCACATGCTTTCAAGTGCCAGTGTGGAGTAATATCTGCATGTGACAGTAGACAATCAAGGGATCAAATTCAGTACTGCACGTAAGTGAAGATACAAAAGCAAACAGAACACTGTTAGTGTTGAAGAGGAAGATAGAGTGCAATGCAGTGAAAATTATTTTAATTCTCCAAGGGGCTTTTATGATTGTGTTTGGACAGCTGTATGCAATTTTGAGCACATGTATAATCTGAGACCTTAAAAAGACAGAGAGATTTAAAAGGGAAACTAGAATGAGTCATGTTCAGAGAGGTCGCATATGCAGAAAGCCTGGCAAAACTGAGACTAAACTAAGAAAACTGTTTAGGCAAAGTTATTTTTTAGGTTTCCAACATGCTGTATATAGTGATGACTAATGCACATTAAATCTGGTGATAGAGTTGCAGTAAAAAGGTTAAGGACCAGATGATAAGCATTAAAAAGTAATGCAGGGTTGGCTTGTACCATCAGAATATTGTAGATGGTCATATATTGGCTCGACTTGGTTTTCAACTTATTTCATGCATAATGTTTCAAGTATAAAGCTGCATAAAACATTTTCATTTTTGTTTTGGGAGAGAAAAATTTTCTGAAAATGTAAAAAAACCTCAGAAATTGTGCAAATTTTTCTACATGTGAGTATATATTTGGTACACATGCATATAAATATTCTTTAGGTTTTCTGTACAAAGCTGAAGACTGGTTCAGGGGATCATCATTATTCAGTGGGTTAAGCATTAGTCAGTCGCAGAACAGACTCTTGGAATTAGTATTTGAGACAGAGATGCCACATTCAAGAATTTCAGAAAGCTCTAAGGGGAGAACTCACCACAGTATCAGACCACCGCACTTGGCATGAATAATATCAGAATTTTCTCCTCCTAATTAATTTTAGCAATCAAATTTATCAAGAAAAGTTACTATTTTTGTCATTTGCTTGCTTTGATGCCCAAACAGCAGCTGAATTGTAATTTCAAGGGTCAGACTCCATTGGTGTGTAATTCTGTAGTATTTTCTCTATTTCACCATGACCAACGTCAGTGTAAAATCAGAGCCAGAAACTCCTCTTTTGTGGGATTAGAAGTGGTGGATATCCAGTGAAACTCTGTTGTTGTTCACTCTTTGCAATCCAACATTTTTATATTGAGCTGATGGAATATACCCTTACAGTAGGATGCAGTGGAACGTAACAGCAATACCTGAAAGAAGATACAAGGGAATAAGCAGTAAATGTAGGGAAGAATTATATGATCGTTGGTTGTTGTTTGATTTGTCTTTTGATGTACAAAGAGATTTTCCCATTCTAGAGAGGGTTATTCTTGTTTCTGTTCCTTTACAATATTCATCCCTCCTTGTTCCTTGCAAGTTCTCCATTTCTCTGTCTGCTTCCTGAAATTATAGTTCTGACAGCTCCTCATTTCTCATTTGTATGAGACAGCTTTAAAAACCACACTTCTTCTGGTGGATGCCCTGTTTAGTAGCGTTTCGTTGTCTTGCTAGTGATGTCAGACAGGACTACTTGTTTTATTTTCTATCTGTGGTCCTAAATGGAAACCCTGGGTTAAAGATTATAAAGCATTTTCTTTCCTGCTCTGACTAGTTTAAAGCTACAGTTTTGAATTTGGGTTGTTGGGTTGCAGTAATGGTGCAGCTAGACCTAAGACTTGTTTGGAAGAGCTTTAAAAAGTACAGGTTTGAAGTTTTAAAAACTGATTGTAAAAGAACTTTGCTAGATCCAGAGCAAAAGTTGTGTCTCTTATAAAGTTTTGGACATAAGCCAGTTTCTAGACAATATCTTCCCTAGGGATACTCCCTACTGAAGTGGTTTTTGGTAATTTGGGGTTTGCGTTTTTTAGCTGGTTTTGTTTGGGTGGTTTTTATTTGGTTTTCTTTTCAAGCTGATAGTGTCAGCTACTTTTGGAGACAGCATATTGACCTAGGTGAACCACTGGTTCCTTTGAGTGGTAAAAAATTCCTGCTTATACCACAACAATTATGCAAGGATCTTAAATGTGTTGTTGCTTGACTATCCTGCATTTTAGACTAGAGTGTTTTTTGAGCAATTTCATTGTGGAGAATTTTCATCATTCCACCTTTGGGAAAATGGAAGTAGATATCTCTGGCTGTGGTTCTTTAGAGATTTTTTTGGCAAAACTTTCTCTTTGATGATCTGAAGGGGTTTGAATGGTATACACAGATCTGGGCAAGAGAGATAAGCAGATGAAAGGAAGAGATGATCAAAAGGGCATGGTAAATGCCTGGGATTTGAAATTTATTACATGGGTCCCAGTCATGTAATGGTCTTCATCTTGTCTGGAAAACCATCACAATGCTTAAATTACAGGACTGTGCTTCCTCTGCAAGCTGTATTTCAGTTAGCTTAAAACTTTTCTCATAATCCATTTCCTGTTTGTTTCAGAGTCAGTGTGATTCTTTCTTCATATGAGGTTCATATGAGTTGTGGGATTTTTAATTTCAGTGTTGGTCTCATTGAGACTGTGTTGAACAGCCCAGTTCTTAGTTACTACTTCCTAAATTCAAGGAAAGGTATTTGGATACTCATTCATAAACTGCAACTCAATGTATTTAAAAGTCTTTATTTCTCATCTCTATTGCATGAATCTTCTCATCTACTTCATACTCTTGCTCATTTATATATTTTAATTTACATCTTTAATATCGGGCAAACGAAACGCTCTGTTTCCTCTTATCTTATACAGTAATTTTCTGAGTGTTCTGGACATTTCAAAGTAATGCTTATATTTATAAAAATCATCACCTGTCTGTGATGCAGCTGATGTTTCTCAGTGTACACATAATTTTCTTCAGTCTTTAATCAGAAACTAAAAATCTGAGAAACAACCAGACACAAAGGACAAGTCAATTATCCAGTAAAAAGTGACTTTATAATTGTTGCAAGTTTTTTAAAAAGTTACATTATACTAAGATTTGGATTGGGGACTGGGAGTAAATATGTTCCAACTATACAGTAACTTTTACCCACAGTGCACCAATAACAATTTCAATAAGAAGTTATCAGTAATGAAGTAATTGTATGAGTGTCTTCAAAAATCCAAAGATTCAGCAGTCCAAGATGATTCAAACATCTTTCTCACAGTATCAACATCATGCCTAGAAAATAAGGGGTGGCTTTCCAGAATTATAAAAGGCAAGCTGTGGGTATCAAAACCAGACAGAAAATGCAAATGTAATGAGTATTTAAGAGATGTTCATTAACCCTCTCCCCTGTCAAAATGGATTTGGGAGGTGCTGTTTCTCTCAGCTGAAAACATTTATGGTGAAATTCTCACCTGTGCACTTCAGTGAAATAGTGAAGCTTGAGTGTGTGACGTGAGCAGAGGGATGGTGTTGAGCAGCTCTGGCTGCTCTTCCGTGAAGCATTCTTCTTTCCTTAATATCTTTTTGGGGCCTCTTCTGTCATTTACCAAAAAGGCCCTTTGAAATTACTGCTGCAGCACAGACCTGCTACCTGCTGTAAGCACTTGTACATTGCCTATGGGCAATACTCCAGATTGTTGTACTTCATTACCAGATTGTTTTAGCTGCCAAAAGACTAATTTGTCATAGTAAGCTGACTTCCAAATAGTTCAGCCAGTCAGACACCTCACAAAAGGAAATTTTGGAAAGGTTTATGTGCTGATCATTTTGCCCCTCTCCCTTTTTGGTCTCTATCAATATTCACATTATCTTTCATTTGCATGGTTTGGGTGTAGAGCAAATTTCACATACGCTGCATTCAGTAAATCTTTAGAAACACGTGAAGTGAAGAAACAGCATGTATCTCAGTTGTTTTAATGTTGTAGGCTCTACAGCTGTTTGCTGGCATAACTGAGAAGTGTGCATCCAGCTAATTACAATGAATAAAAACATGTCCCCCCCTGAGATGTCTGAAGGCTATCTGAACATAGAGCAGGTTTTTTGATCTTTAGAAATAAAGAATATGATAGATGTGATTTTTTGACAAAATAATGGCTGACTGCACAGCGAAAAGTTCATGGGAATTAATGCCAAGTCTTCCATAAAATCATCTAGTAAAAAAATGAGGTAAAGCATTCTGTTCATTGTGCTCCTTTTAATATTTCTGACTCTGAAACAGCTGACAAAGGATTTAATTATCCCTATACACATACAGAAAGAATAATTGTTATTATATTTCAAAATTGGTTTCATTTTCATTTAAATACGTACTTGTAATATACTCAGTGTAATCCTTTGAAGAAAAAAAACTAAATAGTTTTTATTAAAATTATATAGCCATGAATTTTCTTACAGTTATTTATTTTAGGGCCTATTCCTCCCCTCAGATACCAGGAATATAAGGACCTCATGAAAAAATGCTGTGAATTTCAGGCTGATCCTCCAGCTTCAAAACATGCCCCACTGGGAATATGAGAACCTATATCAGAACTATGTAGATCTCTTTGGCAACACAGGTTACATCAGAAGGTTTAAAACTTTGCTAGGATTTAATATGCTTACTGAGTCTCATTTTAGTGTAGGACAGAGCTCTACACTGGGACACTAGGACAGTCTCTACACTGTAGTGATGGGCCTTTGTTTTAAAATTAACAGGAACAGTTCTGCAATATTCTGTGTTGATTATTGTAGGAACAAATATGACAGATTCCTCTAGGAAACTGCCAGATTTTTCAAAAATGTATTTTTAATGAAAAAGTCTCTTGATTCATGGACTTTCCTTATTTTTATATCAATTTATATTTTTTTATAGCACTTATATTAGCATATTAGAAGTATATATAAACTGACTTATCTTCTAAGCTTCACACTCCTTTGCTATGATTGTCATATTGCAATCCCTTAAAAAGAAAAAGTGCAGTCTTTTAAAGAAGAGAAAGTTCTGGACAGTTCTCTCCCAGGCAGTAATTCATGGTGCTATAAAGAGCAACATTCAATCAAACACTTTCAGGCTAATAACATTATGTGTGCCAGATTAACGTTTTCATTCCTACAGCCACCATCAAAAGCCTGTGCCCAGAAAATCATATTTTAATACTCATGCAGGAGTTAAATGCATTTTAATTTAAAATTGAGCCAATTTTATTTTTAACCCACTGGCAGTTCTTGTGGTGCAGTGTAATATCTGAACTCTCTCTCTCTCAAAAATGCACAGTCTTAATTTATGTTTGTACCTTTCTCTGAGTGATTGAAATACCTATGTGTATGTAATGTAGGCCAGGTGACATCGCATGCAATGTTGAGATGAGATAAGATGAGATGAGAGTGGATTTTTAATGTTAAGAGTTAGCTTGGTCACTTCAAGCAATCAATAATGTAGATAGGTTGAAACTGTAACGAAATGTGTTGCTTCTGAAGCTAAAACTATTTTTCCAGGAGATGAAAGTAACTGCTAAATCCTTCTGGCATAAGAGAAGAGATGCTATCCTTCTTGCTTTCTATTGCCTACAGTAAAACCATGTGCTCCAAGTATGCATTAGGCATGTTCTTTATTATTAGCATGCTCTAAATCTCCTTGAACACTGATTAGTTTATGTTCTCTTGTCCAGATGTTTGGAAGAGCATAATGAACCTCAAAGTATGAATTATGTCTATGGATTGGATTGAAAAGGCTACTGTTCATAGGCCTTTTCATTATATTCAATAAGAAGTGAGTCAGCTTGTGAGACTCATTATTTGTAGTGTTCTTGAATGATCCATGAAATCTCCTCTCTAGGTCTGGAGGAGATACATGGTCAATATCTTAAGAGTTGCACTTGTAGAGAAGAGCTCGACATCTGTTACCCATTAAGCTGGAAGTGGAGAGGGCATCTGGGGCTGCATGCCTGATAAGAGGCAAAGATTCCAGTTGGACAACACTCAACAAAAGTTACTGGAATATCTACCTCAAAGGGTCTGGACTTTTGGGGATATGATTACTGTTGTATTATTTGCCTGTCCTTCTGCAAGAAAAACAAACCATAAAAAGCATATGCCGTTAAGGTAAAAAAAAAAGGAACCAATTTATTAATTTCCCTGTTGTGAGAGACAGTAATCTTTTGACAGATTAAACCAGAGAAAACTGGAAAAAATAAAAGCCCTGAAAACAAAACCAACTTTGTGTTAACAAAGAGCTTTGTTTAAAACTTGAGAATTTTTTCTTGGTTTCTACTTCCTTTTTAGAGGCTTGCTGACATCTATCCTATGAATGTGATAAACATCATTCTATGAAGCAAGAAAAAATGTAGTTATTACAGATCATAAGCAATGTACAGTCATATGTTTGTCAGTTTTGGAATTTTATTTGGGTTGTTCTTAATCAGCCTAGAATCACTCTTACTCTTTCCTTTCCCAAGATAAACAAAGCCTATTTTCGAAATTTGATCACCTGCAGAATCATCTACTCAGAAAGATACTCTGAGTCAGCATGGTGGGAGGTGTCCCTGCCCATGTAGGAGGATTGGAGCTGAATGATTTTTAAGGTCCCTTTCCAACCCTAGCTATTCTATCATTCTATATGTCCTTTTCATCTACTGAAATACTATCACAGTATTTTGATAATCCTTGCTTAGGTATACTCCTTGTACTAAAGTAGATTTGATTTTCACCCAATTTCAAAATTGAATAGCTTAAATAAAAGGATAGCCCATTTCTATGGAATGCCAAATTCTGTTTGTGTGACTAAATTAACAAAATATTTATCAGTTTTCATTTGTTAAAATATCCATGGATTGTGTGTGAATAGCTGTCAACAATATAAACACTATTTAAATATTTTAGACCTAATTCCAAAACATTTCAAATTTTCTATTTAGCTAATCAGGGAGCAAAATTTTCTGTTTCAGTGATTTAAATCTGTATCAACAAGTCCACTAGGTTGTTTCTTGGGTAACAAAAGAGTAAGTTTTCCCCCATTCTAAGCAGAGGAAAATTAGTGCTTGACATGAGAACCGGTAATTAAGCTGAAATTGCTGTCTAGATAGAATAATTGATGTACTCAGTGAGGAAGAAGTGTAATCTCAAGAAAAATTGTTTGAGGCAGTTCCTATCATGAAAGAACTTTTTTTTTTTAATGATGCATTAATGACTGGTTTTTATTCAAACTTGAGACACCTGAGAAATGTATTTATAGACCATTAAAACCTCTTCTGGGGTTTTGGGTTTTATTTTTATTGTTGTTGGTTTGTTTTTTGTTTGGGTTTTTTTTGTTTTTTTGTTTGTTTGGTACTGATGCAGGACAGAACTTTCTAAAACTGATAGATGAATTCCATATTCACTTTACTACATTTGTTGTCTCTCAGAAAATACTTTGTTCAGTTGTTGCTGGAAACAACATTATTTTGGACTTGTCAGTTATTTAAATTACCATCTGAGAGCTTAATTTAAAAGAAAAGAAAAGAAAAAAAAATTGTTTTATAATTATAGGCATATTTCGGTGTGAATTTCCTGAGAAACATTTGCTTGCTCTTTGGACTGTGAAAGCAAACTGTCACTCTGTACCTGATATTCAGTATCAAATACTTACCAACTTAATGTAATCCATGAAAATTCGTCATAGAAAAAGATGTGTATATTCATAAGTGAAAATTTTTAATGATATTGGTATCTTCTTGGTCAAACAAATCACTCTGGTACTAAATGAAATGCATGTCAAAATAGAGTAATTCAAGAATACAGTCAGTACCATGTCAGAAGTACTGCTCAACAAGGAAATGAAGATGCGACTTATGATACCTTCTATTTGAATGTCATGAACAAAGAAGGAAGGATTGGGGTGAGGGGTTTTTTTATTTTTTTGAGTTAATAACAATTATAATATTGCTTTCAAAATGGAGTTCTTGTATTTAACATTTGTCAGTGCACACAACCGTGAGTAGCAATTTTAGCTCTGCCACTGGGTGATATTCCTTCCTTGAACGGTGAAGATAAACGTGAACCACAAACTTCTTCTGTCTGAAAAATGTATGTTTTTTTTTTTTAAAGTCTGTGATCAAAAGCTTTTCATCAAAACCAGAAAATTGTTCTTTAGACTTCGATTCCTTGCCTGTTGAATACTGGCAGCCCTGGGCTTCTGTGCAGATTGCTTTCTAGGAGATTCCTTTGTCTCGTTCTATGCCATTTTGGTGCCTGCTTTTTTATTTAACTTCTATTCTTGGAACAGCTGTCTCTTCACATGTGGTAGATAACCCCTATATCCTTTGCTTCTTAAAATCTCTCCATAAAGCCTGCTTCTCTTAAATAGCCTTCCAGATTTTTTCTTCTATGCTCTCACAGCACACCTACTTTCATATTTTTTTAATATTCTCAGGTGACGGCATAAGTCCTACAAAGACTTGAACGCAAGCTTGGTAGTATAAGCAAGGTTGTGCAAATTAAGGTATAAAGCTGTTAGAACAATGGTTTCTTTTCTTTTTCTGTGATGCTGTAGACATACAGGTATATGAAGTATTAGTGTTTTATTCATTCTGGTTGTACAGTGTACAAGTCTATGAGTAAAAAAGCTGTCTTTGCTTAGCCTTAGAAGTGTTTGTTCAGCCTTCACACTATTTGAGCGTGGGTACAGCAGCAGAACCCAGTTTCTCATTCTTGAGAAGCCTGCCCATTGCCCACCATCCCTCAATAATGAAGGAAAAAAAAAAATTAGGGAAACCCTACAGAAAGTAGGCTTGACACATTTCAGTCAAGAAAGTCATAGGTCAGTGAGTATGTCCCTTAAAATGAGCAAGGAGATCCCTCTGTCACTGAACTGTGAAGTGGCTCCTCAACCGCAGGCTACTGGGAAGAAAAAAATCAAATCACTTTGTTCAATGTCTGGTACAGAAAGAGGCAGATGTTCCAACGTGCAGCATACCTGTGTGCTATTTTTGTCGAAAGAGAGGTTTACAATATCATGGTCAATACTGAAGTCTGAAAAATCAGGAAATACGTATTTTAGTTACTACTACTACTGCTGTTGCATTAGTTTGAAACTTTGTCCTAAACCTGTCCTAAACCACAGGTATTAAAATATAGAAGGTTTAATTCTTGCTATCATGTAAGTAGACAGGAGTTCTCAAAGTAACACAGTAAGGAAGGAGAGGGAAATAGGCAAGTTGGTCCATCACAATAAAACCAGACAAAAATGTCATTATTTAAAATAACAACAAATGGTATTTTCCTCATGGAGGTAAACAATTTAATATTTCACAGATTAAGCAGTGAGGTGTGTCCTTTAAAGACGTTTTCACAAATGGAGCTGCTGTATACCGTGTACTATCACCTTTTATTACAGCGGTTTTAACATCAACACAATGCATGTTCAAAATGCTAAAAGTTTACCTTAACAGGAGGTGCCAATCACTGTCGGTGGCTGAAAACTGCCTTCCTTGCACAACTGCATTAGGAAGGCAGTAAAGATTCTTTTGCAATAGTAAAACATCGCGGTTTGTGTTCTTGGGCATGCCTAAGTTTTTAACTGTGTACAAAATAATGCTGCATCCTAGACTGTGCAGCTGGAGTAGGCATTCTTAAAACAAATTACTCACTGCTAAGGAGCTATAGAGCTTTTGGTGATAAGGATTTACTAAAGTGTAATTATAGTTAATCAATTTTTCTGTTAACTTCTTGTAAGATTTATGTTCAGAACTCATAGTAGTAATTGTAGACCAAACCTGGGGCTTTTCACCTGGAACTTCTTTGAAATTATTTGCTCTAGCAGATCTGTATTACAATCCAGTCTGGTTTACTGAGAGCAGAAAGAACTGAGGAATGCTAGGTGTCCATGGCATCCAGAAGGAACATTGGTGGCTATGTGATAAAGGAGTGATTATGCAGTTCTCCTTAGCATCTGGATTTTAAAAAGTTTCTGACCCAAAGCATGCCTTATAACCCTATCCCTCTATTACTGTAGAGATCTATGCCAAAATTGTAACAGACCTCATGTAATGACCATAATGGATGACAATATTTTTCATAAGATCCTGTTGACTCTCTAGACATTTTGCATGATGTTGCATTATAAAGACCTTTGTCTGGGGCTGCAATTCTGTAAATGCAGATCTTAAGATTTTCTCATCATGATCCGATCTGCACTGATGATTGAGTATTTATAGAAACTGGCATATTGTACATGCAAACAAGTTTAAAGCTATTTATTTCATATACAGATCAATGGTTCATGCAGCTAAATACATAAAACATCAACCTATATTTGAATTTTGCTCTGTACCCCATATCCCAATGGAGAGGCAGTTGGCATTAAAGGTTCATCTGTGCATGAAGCTCAAGCTAGCCATCCATTGGTCCCTGCAGAACCCTTGGGTAAACAACATCAACAGAATCACGGACAAAAAAGTGCAAGTCTGACATTCAGGGTAAATTGAGTGAGAATTCTGCAAATTTGACAGGTGATTTAACAGCAGCTGCTGATACTGGTGATACAAGCCAGTGTAGTGCAAGACTTTGGTCATAAAGCAGCAGCATGTGAATTACTGAGCTGTTAGGCCAGGGAAAAAGAAGAAAAGCTGATAGGAAAAAGCTTTAAGGCCTTAAAGTTCAAAGGGGAAAAAAAGCAATATACATAGGCAAGATTAATGGAAATTTTTCAAAAGCTGAGGAGATAAGCTTTTGAGATAACGATATGTTTCCAGTTTATTAGAACATTGCTGAGATATTTTTTGTAATTTCCAATCTCTTTTGATTTACTGTTGCTGACACAAATATTACCTCTTGGAAGCTTGAAACCAGAAAAAAAAAAAAAAATTACCATTTGTTTCCCTCCATCATGCATGCTGATTAGTTTGTTACTCTATGGATGCTGGCATTATTTATTTTCTTTTTTTAGAAAATACATCATTGAAGCATTTCTTTTGGGAAAAACACATGTAAAGAACTACATGGACTTTGCTGACAGGTATGAGAAATTGTATTTAAGAAAAGGTAGACCACAAGCTAGGCCTAAAAGTGTTATCATCCTCCCTTAAATTCAACTGGTTAGTTCCAGTAATTATAATCCGATGTACAATATGTGGAAAGATAAAAACACTTTATTTTTGTGGAAGGAATATGTTGCTAAAATACTTTTTTGAAACTTTTTTGTAGACTTTGCTGTTGCAAGAACGATTGATCTTATTCCATTTCTGATGCTACATAGAGAAAAATTCTGATTTGTGGTCTCAGCCTGCATTCAAACAATCAAGAAGAATAACTAGGACTCTGGTGCTGCAGATTCAGCCCACAGTGACTGGGGAATGCAGCCACTCCTAGTGATTGCACTGCGGAGGACTTGATTATATCAGGTCTTAGACTAATATTACCAGTGGCAAAATTAGCAGAATCACTGCATTAAGCCATCATCCTAAATACTAAAAGTACAAATACAAAGTATTTCTCCAGTTTTAGTGAATACCATTGATAAGGAATACTTTTTTTTTTTAGGAATAAGAATTAGGAATTTTTTTTTTAGGGTAAGGAATATTTTTATTTACTATTCAGGAATATTTTAGGCCATGAAACGCATTCAAGGGATAACTTGGAAGTCAGAGAAGTGATGTAATCAGCTCACAAGAGACTTTCACCTACGCTCAATGGAATGAGAAGCCTTTGTTTTACAGTTATAAATAATATCCTTGAAGGAAATATGCTAGATAGGTGTGCTCTTTAAAACCCAGCAGGTTTAATTTCAAAGACAATTTAAAAAAAACACTGATTATCCAAATATTTTGCTAAAACTTCCTTTTCCTGGGATGTCAGTTGTTACATGGCATTTTTTCAGTATCCCCATAGAGCAAAGAGATCTTTCTCAGACTCATCTCATTTGGCACTGTGGCAGATGCACATTTGGACTGATTAAAAGTATTAATAAATCTAGGTAAAAGAATTGATAATCAGCTATCCATCTGCAGATTTTTTGGCATTAGGCACAGATAGGTTAGATCTGCAATTCCCTTGTCCACATTGTCTATCCTTTTTAATTCTGCCCTATCTGCTGACATTTGAAACAGCTGTTACAGCCTGAAGTCACAAAAACGAAGATATTGCCAAGCATGGATGCTTTCCAGTCCAATCCTATTTATTTTTGTAGAATTAGTGAAAACCCTAAGTCTGCAGAGAGATATATTGATCAGTTGACTGAGCTGTGATTAATGCATTAGAGAAACCTGCTTGCTAGCTCTCAAGTTCACGCGCTGAGTGGTTTAAAGCGATGACTGATTCTTCAGAGAGAAAAGATGCATTCGCAAGCCTTGCTTATGTGCTTGCAGTGAACCTAGGAATGTAAACTGGGATGCAAACTGTGCAAGAGAAGAAATTGGAAGGTTGAAGTCAGTATATACATTTTGTCCAAAGCTAAGGCAAGTTCTTTGAGATTCTGCCTGAGACAACATATTAGAAAGAATCCCATGTGCAGTCATAGTCTTTAATGTGGGGCCGGAACGTCAGTTATTGTGAGCTATATCTTTAAACCCTGAAAGAGCAAAGACTAGAATGTATATAATCCAAATCATCTTTTCTGGCATAGCTACGTCCTGTTGTCAATGATAGATGAGATTACAGTCTGATGAAGACAATGATGATGATTAGATATTGAAATGGACAGTAAGCGGATTTTAAGGGGTTGCTTGCTTGCTTATTATGAGGCTTTTCATTGGCTTTCTACATAAGCAGAAAAGTAGACAGATGAGACATAAAAGGGCATACAAAAATTTATAACAAATGTTATGGGGAAAAAAACCTCAACCACTAGAATCTGTTACCTTTTTTTTTTTCATTTCAGTTAGAAGAAGGGAAAGTAAATAGCAAACCATTACAATTCCTTGCTTTCAGGAGTTCCGTTTTGACTTTTCTACCTTACTTGGTTTCAGGCTGCCTTTGTAAGAACTATGAATGGTCTGCTTAAATTAAGAAAGCATCCAATGTTTTGCTCTCATAGTTAATAGTGGCTCCACCCTACCTCAATGATTTTTAGCCTTGCCATGTAAAACTGGGAAGTCTGTTCTTCTTTGTACTGTAATTCTGAGAGATCTTATGTCATCAGAGCTGCGTTTTCTACTGCATGCTGTAGCATTTGAAGTGTTGGAATACCATATCTACTCTACTTTTTACTAAGAAGTGTAGAGGAAGAATAGGAGTGAAAGGTTTTGTTCTGATATAAATTGACTTTGGATTATTACACTGCTCACCTGCTGGAATTTCACCTTAATTTCTGACAAAAACTGTCTGAAAGCTTCAAGAACAAGTTTAGAAAAACATAGTGTGGGAGTACCGCTTGTAATCTCTGAGTTGTGATGCTTATGATTGATTTATGGACTCAACATTCTTGCAGAATTTTGCTGGTGAAACAAAGCACACTTTTCAGATGTAATGAATTGAGTCGCATGTACCCTGATCTTCAGCTATATTTTGTCACGATAAATCATTTTGGGAGAAGCAAATATTCAATGGTTTATCAATTGTGATTTTCAGCCATGACAATGAAAGACATCTGCCTTCTGTTCTATGTATGTGTGGATAATGCAGAGCCATGACAAATCTGGGTTTCACTCTGACTTGGACAGATACCAGGAGGTCAGATACCTGTGTGCTATCTAGAAAATAGACTTGGGAAACACAGCGCAGTAGCTTTATGGGAAGCTACTGGTGGAAGGCTTATTTTTTAAATGCTTCAAAAGCCTTCCATTTTCCAAGTTACTGGTAAAACATTTGTTTTAATGTTGTATACTATACATATCATATATTTGGGTTGCATTCATATAAATAATGCTAATTTCACATTTTTTAATTTTTGAGGTGGGTGAGATATTGTGTAAGCCTTTGAAAAGGAGGGAGGCAGCAAGGAACTCCTTTTTCATACAAGTGGAAGTCTAATTTTGTTGCTTCGTGCATTCTTCCCACCTTCTTTCTTTTCACTTCTTATAGTTGTACAAGTCCATGAATTTTTCTCATGCTTATGGATCAAGACATCTGATGATCTATAGTTTCACTTGATCTACAGTTCAGAGGCTTTGAGAGGAAGGAACCAATATTCTATTTTCTGATCAATTTACAGTCTTTCCCACTCACAAATAAAAAATCTATATAAATATATCTCCTGGAGCTAAAGTACCACTATAATCAATTGGCTTACAAGGTCACAACTGATGCAGATTTCTTAAAAGAGAGCTAAGCAGGCTCTCTACCTGTCTGCCAAATGGATAATGCTTAAGCATATTATAAGGGAACTGTTTGTACAAGTGTTGGCCAAATTCTTTACCTTGAGAATTAATCATTTCTCATTTTCATAAATCACTGCATCACAGAATGGTGGGGTTTGGAAAGGACATCTGGAGACCATATCATCCAAACCCCTTGCTAAAGCAGGTCCCCCCAGAGCAGGTGAAACACGCATAAAAGGCTGAAACCTGGATTTCAGAGTGAGCATTGCCATTTCATGGATGGGCATATTGGAAGTTTTGTTTCAGAAGAGCAGTGCTGTCATCTTTCACAACCCATGCTGAGTTTTCTAAAATGCAGTGTGATGCAAAGTGATCCTAAGTAAACCCATTTGTAATTTTGTTTGTATAGTGTGGTAGTAACGTTAGGATCCTGAGAACACGTGATGTACTGTGTCAGTGTCAAAGAGATGCTTAAATGTTCTTGTACTGGATGCTGCAGAAGCTGTGGGGGTGTTCAGGAGTATGCTTTTGTAGCTGCTATTACTCTACTAATGCAGGCATAGTAAATCTGCTTTACTAATATAAAAAATTAGGCTCTTAATTCTGTATATTTCATCCGAGTAACTACTTTTTTTTGAGTGCAATAGGTTTCCCCTGCAAAAAATCAAAATCAAATTTATCCTAATGGCTTTTTATTATTTGCTAGCTTTTAAGGAGAAGCAAGCAAGTGGAGGTAAAATGCACTCTTATAATGAAAAAAGTTACTGATGCTAAACTGAGTGAAGGTGTGACTGTGGAATGCTGGTGTGATTGTTGCAGATATGTGATACTTCAAGCTTGCATGTTCATTAACAAATAATTACATGGCTGAAAGGCTGTTGAGGCAGGCAACTTGTACCTGATCACCTAGACACTGTGTAAACATGAATATGAAAAATGCATTCAGCTATTCATAAAATAGCTGCAAATTAAGGCAACTTTCAAATATCTGGGCTTGTATTGGTGCTTTCATGGGCTCTTATTCATACATTTGTCTCTGTTACAGTTTGTATGGGAGAGAGGTATGACAGAACGAAAACTGAGGAACAAGGATTTCAGTGTATTACACTTATAATTTTCTCTCTTTCTCTTCTGTCTTTCTCTCTCTCTAAGAGCTAATACTGAGTCTGAGTGATGTCAGATCTAGTGATGTCTGAATAACTGTCATGTACAAGAAAGGAACAACAAAATAGCAGCAGGAGGTAGGGTACAATCTTACAAGTGGTATAGTACTTGTAGTCACGTTTAGGAGGGAAGCTGAAACCACTTTTGTTGCTACTGTGTTGTGTTGTTAGGGAAAGAACTATATGCAAAGGAAAATGTGGCATATGTAGAGAATGACAGTTTGGGTTTACCAAGTAAATTAATAAAAAAAAAAAGCAATTATGCTCATGAATGTCCTTCCGTACTGGAAAACAAATTGTGGAAAGATTAACCATTACAAAAATAACATAAACAGTTTGCAACTCTCAGCAGCTCTGCTCCTTTTTCATTGGGCTGTTTCCTTCAAATATCCCTTCATGACATTTCTTCAGAAGAGACTGTAGCTCTCACTTTGCCTGTGGCTGATTGGCTAAGAATTACACCACTTTACACTCTAGCTACCTTCACTCAGCATGACAGAACTTTTGTATTTCCTAGTACTGGACAAAACCATCCAAAAAATTAACTATGCCACTATGACTAGTAATGTATGTCACATTTAATTTTCCAGATAACATAGGCCTTTACTGTCAGCCTGTCAGAGGATGTATAAAAGAAGGCAAAAGCCTAGCAAGAATTAAATGCCCCACTTGAGATCCTGCAGATCTTTGCTAAGATAGTCTTCTGCTGCCATTTTGGTGATAATTTTCATTTTTAATATGAAACTGCATTCTTTTTCTGTCACTGCAAGCCAGGAGCAGTGATTTCCTTACTAAGGTCAATTCTGCTAGCTTGGTGTCCTAAAATACAAACCCATCATTGTTTTATGTTTAATTAACTAAATCAAATAATATATTTGGTTCTATAAGCTTCAGAAATGGGGATTATATCTATGACTGGTGCCATTATGAAATATTTTTGTGGTTTTCACTGTTCCCATTTTGTGTAAAAGACACAAACTCACCAGCAGAACACCTTTGCACTAGGAAAACATCTCTTCTTCCATTTTCCTTCTGTAGAGAGCTTGCCTGCTAAAATTATGGTACTGGCTAGATAAATATCCCAAAGAGTAAAGCAGAGATAACATCTTTTCTGGGTGACAGTGGACTGGAAGAGAGAAGAGGTATTTCAGACTCTTCTGCCAAAGAGAAAATTTGATGAGAGGGAACTCACTAAATTACTGAAGTAGATAGGTTTCTCTTGTTCTTTGCCTAATCCCAGGATCATCTATCCAACCTCACCGTAGCTTACTTGACATGTTTATTCTGCCAGCTAATATAATTAAACTAATAGTTCAGTTGGTAGCAGGCTGCCTGAAGGTAAAGACTGATACATGATAACCAACAGAGACTGTTAACATTGCACAAAATAATTGTTTTATTAAAAAAAATAAAATAAGGAAGAAAAAGGCAAAACAAAACCTGTAAATCATGCTGAGAACTATGATGACAGCAAGTTATTTATTGTTGATCTGGATTCTCTAAAAAGCATTCAATATCTTTAATTGTAATTATGACACAGGGTGTTTCGTAAGCCCTTTGTTTCAGTCCTAGCTCAGAAGTGACCTTTGGTGGGTTGGAGTGGGAAAAGAGTAGAGGGGAGAATGCAGGCAATAGTAGGAACATTTTTTTTAGATGATAGAACCTGGTGGATGTGTAAGTGCCAGTTAAATAGATGGTTATAGTAACTGCAGCTGTGAGCGGTAAAAGATCCTTTCACAGACTCTCTGGAAATTGCAAGAGATTTCCTTTCCCAAGTACTTACTCGGGTGCTACTCTTGGGATGCACCTGTCAAGCTATGAAACACGTTACCAACAGTATGTCATCAGCCAAAGGAAAAATTCCTTGTAAAAGAATTGGACTGAAGAGGACTAAAAAAATCTAAATGGGATAATGGGAAAGTCGAAACACTTATTCACTCTACAGAGTAAGAATACTAACACTACCATCTCCTATTCTGTTTTCTCATCAGTTCCTTGGGAATATTTGTTCCTGCAAAATTTGGGTGTTTTGTATCTCAACTACTTATAGAAAAAGCAGGTGTTTGTAAGAAAGCTGTTGCTGATCAGTTCACAGAACACATCTGCTACAGGTTCTACTTATCATGCACTCCAAGACAGATGTCTGAAGGAATGTATGTCTTCTCCCCATTCTCCTTGCAAAAAATGAAAAAAAGTTATACAGTTAGAACAGATGCTTGTACAGCTTTTGGCAATTCCTATATTAGACACAACATTAGTTTACTGCCAAAAACAGATTTACTAGCTCAATGCTCTCCAGTAAAGGAAGTAAGCTGCTGTAAAGGGAATAGCTTTAATAATTCCTGGATTCAAGACTGGAGAATGCCATGAGGTATTACACATATGAGGGTGGTCAGAAGTCAGAGTTCTCAGAAATTCTGAGTTGGATTATTTTAATTTATTCTAGGCTCTAGGGCTACAAATCTGTTTTGAAACTTAAAGTTTAAACGCAGGTTTAGAAGAGGACATTCAATTTGCTTAAAATGCAGGAAAAAAATCAACTCACTGCTTAAAATGGAGAGAAATCCTATTCAATCTGCAGTCCAGTTCACTTATCCTTTCCTTGTTCCATTTGATTAATGAAAGTAATGTATTTTCTCTCCTTCTGCTAGGGATTAATTCTTCTCTGTGCTTCTTTGTTTTTGGTAGCAGATTGCTGGGGGAGAGATTACACAGTAAATTGTTTTTGAGATCAAGTTTTAAATAGCCTGCTTGTTTTGTGAAAAAGACTTCTCAGTCTCCAGTAGTGTATAGCCTGGACTGTGCCTGCTCTATATCTCTTAAAAAGAAGGGAAGTTTAGGAGAGGCCCCTTTCAAAGCTCACTTCCTTCACTACATCTGATAGCACAAGGTGAAAGGGAGCAAGATTGGTTGGTGCTTCCTTCCCTGTGTCTGCAGGGTTGATGTGCAGGGGCATCAGGCAGAAACTGCATTGTAATTGCCTAATGGCCCCAGTAAAAATGATTATTTCTTCCAGGTACTTGGCTCGAGTTAAAACACTAATGGGTGTTTGGGTGGGGAAGTATTACTTTGAAGCTGCTGCTGTTAGGGACATAGACAAAAACTGGTCCCTGAATTCTCCTTGGAGAAGTACTACCTTTACGGGTATAATTCATATCACCCAGGCCTTGGTGGTGAGGCAGGACCTATTTTTAAGTAGCATTTTGAACTACACTACTGATTCACGTGGTGCCAAATATGTTCTTGGACATGGGAATGCAACCATTGATTATTTACACTGCCATAGCTGTCTCTAGATGACTTCTGGCTGAAGCTAAGTCTCCAAGATATCTCTGTGCAGAGTCTGGTGTGCAACACGAGCCAAGGAGCAAAAGGCAGTTCATGTGCAGCTGACGTGTTTTGGAGGGTAAGAAAATTTAATAATATGGATGGGGACTTCTGTACACATATTATCCTCTGCAGAAAGGTACATTCAAGGCAAATTCATTTTATTGCAGAATATCTTACAGAACCTTATCCTTTAGTGGGCTGTTAGCTTTTCAGGAATTGTTTTCGATACCTTGTTTTTTAGTGGTGATGAACTCAAATGATACTCAGTTTCTGCACATGCAGTGGGATTAATTACAAATATATTTTTGACTGTGTTTGCTTTTACTTAAAAGTTGGCAAATGCATGCTGAAGCATGTGCAGATGTAAAACTGGTGGCAGTATGCCAGCGTAGCCTTTGATGTTTCCAAGCGCGAGAGACCTATGAATAGGATCATACAGCTTTCCTTCTATATGTGTGATTAAACCCCCATGTGCATTTTTTATTCCTTATCTTAAAAGAAGTGTTTTACACTGCAGCCTCCAAAATAAAAAAATGTAAACTATCAAAATGAAATCGAACACCCTGCCTCATGTATAACCTTCAAGTTAGAATCGAAATAGAAAATGTGTTATTTAAGCAGAGGGCAAATCCTCTTTGCACTTGGCTGTAAGCTCCACCCTTTAAGCAAACACTTTGTCCTGGTTTCAAATTGAATTTTTCACTACATGAGTCTCATTAATTAAATGGCAAGATTAGATGCAGCTAGCGACATGTTCTTCCCCAACAGCTTCTTGTGCGGGGACCCTTTCACTCATAGCTGGTGAAAGCCATTCTTCTTTTGCCTGGCTGAGAAATCTATATGACATAAAAGACAGCTCAGCACCCAAACCTAGTTGTCACCAAGGGTTACTTAAAATAACTTGAAAAATAGTTTCTCATCATCATCCTCTTTCCTTCCAGTCACGTTTTTGTCAGCTACGTTAGCCTGAGAGTCCAAAACTCAGATGCGGCTTTGACATTTCCCTACCTTCCCCCTTCCCTTTCCACAGGCCTCTTACCCACAGCTGTTGCTGGTGCTGCCAGCTCTGTTCAATTAACCTCAACAGGAATGTAGTCATCCCTCTGTGGTTAATCCTGTTCAGGATTAATGAACTGTGCTTTAAACCAAGGGGACTGCTAGTAAAAATGAGGTATAAGTTTGTTAGAAATTGTGTACTGCTAATTAATGAAGAAGGTCATTTTAGGACATGGCAGAATCAAGTTGAAGTGGAGAAAAAAAAATCCAGAGTGCAAATATGTGAAGTTTGCTACTTTCTTTTTACCCTCACTCTCACCATGGATACCTTTTGTCACCAAATGTCCTGTTTCCTTTGTCACTCTCATCAGGTCAGCAGTAATGCATGGAGCACAGGCAGAAGTAAAACAAGGCCACTTGCTGTGGAGCCACTTGTCTCTTCATCCTTTGTTTCTGAGTGATGAACACTGCGTGTAATGTGATTTATTTAATTGTTAAAAACTAGGGAATGGTCAAAATACTGAAGTTGTTGCTTCTCCAGTTACAAACCCAGAAAATTCCTGGTATTTGGCTTTCATGCTGGTCCTGGGAAAGTTTGCAGTCCTTGTGTTTCTTGGTAGTGCTTGCTTCATACATGTCAGGAAAGGCTTGGGCAGGACCATAGACACACTCAGCTTTCACTTTCTGGATATCAAAGTCAATAATGATAGACACCTAGATAAATCAAAGAAATAAGGAATTTAGCAAAAAGCGGCTGACAAGCCAGGGCCAGGTAGTGGAGGGTGAGGGAGAGGAGAAAAGGAAGAAAAAGGAAGGGAGACAAAACAGAGGTCCTTCTAAGGGGTCCTGCTGAGTTCTAAAAATATACTTCTGACTCTCTGAGTAAAAAGATATCCATTCATGGAAGGAATTAAAAAAAATAAAAATAGATTGAGTCCAAGTTTCGAATGTAGAACTGAGTCTAATGGCTGGAATTTTCATAATATGATCCTGAGTGCATTTTCTGTATCATATTTTGTAATGAGAGAAATATCACTGAAGCACAAAATATGCAAGTTTGTATTCTGCACATATAAAAGAGTAGGAGCTGATATATTTGAGTCAAAGTTCCTCAAAGTGCTTTGTTTATGTGCCAGAGCCACACATTCTTATATTTTAGCATATGAATGCAGAAAGTCAGCCAAGCACAAAAATAAAATTCAGTTGTACAGTTATTTTTGAGATGGTACTTTGTTTTTAGTATACGCTGCTGTTATAGTGTCAAAAGAAGTTACATACTACAGAGGACACAGAGCATGGGGTTTTCAAATCAGGCCAAGGAACTGAGTTTCCAGTTCTCAGCAGACAGGAACATGTCATTATCAAGCACCCATACAGTTGCATGCTGTTGTTACTTGTTGGTTTTCTCTAAGTGAGCTAGCTGAGAACACTTTTGCAATACTAAAAGGTCTTACAATAGAGTGAAATATTTCATATCAAGTTGTGTTTTGTTATGAGAAAGAATGTACTTTTAAGTTTCTTTGGGGATGGGATGTTTGGAGGTTTTTGGGTTTTTTTTTTCCTGGACACATCATGATTATGGGTCAAATGCTCAGTCCTTTCATATCAAAAGAAAATTTTAATTTAAACAAGACTGTAATGCATGGGTATGTTTTAAATCACTTATTTTTAAACTATGCCACTTGAAATTGAAGAAGAAATAATAGGTCCATAAATAGTTGTGATTTGTTTGAAGTCAGAGCACTTTCCTCTTTGTGGGTCTATTTATAGTTTCAGGATAAGAAATTCTTATGCTTAGTAGCAGAAACTGATGAGTGAGACTTTCACGTACTCAGAAGAAAAACCTGAGTTGTATTTCCTGTTTCTTCAGACTAAAGAAAATTCATGAGTGTTGTAGCTGGGACATAAAATTAATCCCGCTTATTTAGGAAGACCTTAATCACAAACGTGCAGTTTTCCACTAGAACTACGATCTGTGGTACCCAAGGAACTCAGTTCTCACAAAATTTTTTCATCTGGCTTTGTCTTCTTTGGTTTTACCAGTGAGCAAGATTACTTTTTAATGTAATATTTTGTGTTTTGATTTGTTTGTTGTTTTTTTTTTTTATTCCATTGCTATATTAAGACCAGGAAAGAAAATGGATTATTGTGAATCCTGAAGTGTTCCCCTTTTTTGCTTCTGGAGTCCCGTTCCACACAATATCAGCAATCAGCTTCTATGCCAGAGCCACTCAGCGACAGTTGCAATAATGAATATTTGCTGCAGGCCACTGGTATGAAAATAGCACAGTGCTGCAAGCCTGCGTCACCAGAAACAAATCTTCCATTTCACTGTGACTGAGTTTCCAGCTCAATTTTAGATCATTTATCATTGAAATAGTTCATAAAATGTTGTCATAATATAATGTTAAGAAATGCTGATTCAGTCTTCAAGGCATCAGTTCAAATGCCTTCTTACTCCTTTTTGGTGGTTTGTTGGTTGGTTGTAATCTCCTGTACCTTTAATGCTGTATTCTGTGTTTAGGGCACAGAACTGTGTACAAGCAGCCACACTGTAATATATTCAAAGATACACATGCTAGTTAGGTTAGAAGTTCTGGTTAGAGAAGGATTTGAATTACTTCTTTGTAAGCTTACTTGACAGCTTTTAGAATGTTCTCCCCTTAATTCCTGCAGATAATTCTCAAATTTATACAAGGAAAAGCAGCTTTGCATCTTTGAATGTGTTATGGCTTTTAGATAGTGAACTTGGATAGTTTTCTTGTAAATCTTTTGATGTCAATAATATATTTGCATTACTGGAATGTAAAATGTATTAGTATAGAGCACCTTTTGAAGGTATGTGAGTAGAACACATTCTCTGAATTTTGCTATTTTTGTTAGTTGAAAAATATGCTGATGACATTTACTATTTTTAGTTTAATGGTTATATACAATACCACTTTCATGCATGCATATCAAAATACCCTCAAAAGGACTCGCATAATCAGTTGTATTTTATTTTCACTTTAATATAATTACATGGTGGAGTATTAGATCAGCATACATATAGGAAGTCAAATATTTGAAGCAGAATAAAATCTGCAGTTATTTAAGTTCCTTTTTCTATTCATTGCCTCACATTTTCCCATGGAAAATAAAGAAATTACTATCTATATTTTACTCAGAGCAAAATACCAACCCTTGCTCTGCAAAGCTGGCAGTACTAATTGTGTACATATCTAATTTCATACAAGATTAGAATGAGCACCAAACTTGCCATCAATCCTCAGAGAATGTTTGTGTCCTCTCTCTTTTCCTCTCCCTGGAACTGTCTTCCATTTTACCAGCAACATCCATTGGCAAAACCAACTATGGTACAATAGTCGCAGAATGGAGAAGAGCTTTAAAAGCAGTGTTATGTACTTCTGTGAGTGGGCTTTAGAGGAAAATAATTTCAAGGCAGCAACTTTCAACTGAAGGAAAGATAACATCAACACAGTTTCTCTGGAATGGGAAGTTAGTGGCTGGTTAAATGTGTCATTTTCTGGACAGTTTTTAAAAGACTTCATTTACTCATCACAAAAGGTTTAATATTTTGAAACAGTATTTTTCTTTTGAAACATTGTTGTTGGTCTGTAAAAAAATAATAAATAAGAAAATGTTAAGCAAGGTAACACCATTCTTTCTGCATTAGTTGTTTGACAGCCTCAGTGCCTTCAGGATATAATCACCTCCAGATTTATTCTCAGGAAAAATAAAAACCCACAACTCTGATTAGACCTCAAATAGAACCTTACTTTTGCTATATGCTTTAATGCCTGGGAATATGTAGAATTTTCACATGACAAACTTTGCTTTCTTGGATTTATGAATAATAATTTTTAAAAACCCTCTGGGAGAATATGTAGAAACATTACAGAATATGCTGTGTATAAAAATTGACAAGGCTTGAAGAATCCTATTCCCACTGGCTGAAGGGGAATCACACCAGGATTACTCCCATGAGATTGTTCAGCCAGTTCCAAGTAGGTAATATTTCCAGATCTCTGGAGGTAGGCTATTCTCAGGCTTTACAAGCTTTGATATAAGAGTATTTCCTGATCTTTAATCTGTCTCTTTTGATGTAATCCAATAGCCCTTCTCCTATTAGTAGGGATCAGGGAGAATTATTTGTTCTCTTACTTTTAGCTACCTTCTACAGAGATGAAAAATGTTGTCAGTGTTTACCCGTCCTCTTCCTTTTCTTTTTTTGGCTTCTTCCCTCACAACCCTTCTCTTGTACGTTTCCATTTGTTTGAGTTTGTTGCTGGGTTAGCAACAGTAATTGTTAATTTTTGACACTGCAATTCTCAGACTGGACACAGGGCCTCCAGTGCCAATTAGAGGAAAAAAAACACTTCATAAAGCTTTCACTTTGCACTTCCAGTGTGGTGGGAACTTGTTTCATAACATAAGATATCTGTGTTCACCTTGGTATCTGCTGCTGACAACTCTTCTGAAAAACAAACAACCAAAATCAAACAAAAAAAACCCTCAAAAAGCCATCGTGCAGCTGTTGTTCTTCATCCTGTTTTAATATTTCAGATTAACCGTACTGACTTGCAATTCCTGCAATTGCATTTTTTGATAAGCACCTGTTTTTCTAGACTGTCTCTCCACCATATTGGAATTTTGAAATCATGTGTCTCAGCGTGTTTTTTGCTTACTCACGGTTTGCTATTTTCAGTGAAGTTATTAGGCATGTTCTTTGTTAGTGCAGGTTCTTGAACAATCTTGGTCTGAATGACACCTCTGTAGCATCTGTTAGTTGTGTCACTCCTGAATCACAGCACATAGAAGCAAGGGAGTTGTGGGTTTGCTTATTCTAATCGATGGCAATGAATAAAGCATTGAATGGGTTGAGCACCACTGACACCAAGGGAGAATGAAACCAAAATGAGCTGTTTATGTTGGAATGTACCTGGTTCCAGGTGTATCAGTAAAGAGACATGAGATTTCTTAAGGGGAAGCTGCTACTCGGTGAGCTTAACATGACAACTTACAACACTACAAAAGCAGAATATCTCCTGTCCCTTACTTGCCACCTTCTTCATTGCCTCACTGCTGGATTTCACTGTCCTTTACCCCGCTAAGCACTTAACTACCAAATGATACTACTATACCCACATGTCATGGATATATAACTCAACGTACAATATCGATGTGTATTTTGGCACTCCTGGATCTGTCAGCTACAGAATAAGCACAAGTTCTTAGATGCAAGCACGAGGTTTCCAAATAGATTTAAGTATATAACATGCTTACATTTTTTCCAAACATATGAATGATGGAAAGAACAGAAATCCTATTAGTGTCTGTGTAGGTCACAGATATTGAATCTTGTATATTTAATTACTATTAGTGTTTTTTTACTGTTAATGTGAAATAATGGATACTAAGAATACATAGATAAACGTCTAATGTGTATTATTTTAATTACCTTAATTCATTTAATATTAGTTTTGCCTAATATCAAGTGAAGTATCAATTAATATTTTATTTTATCAAATATCAAGAACATACAATTGCATTTGCTTTAGTTTTATTAGTATAGGATATTAAAACTTCATCTTTACTGCTCAGTTGGTGTATTATTCAGTACTGTGGCAGCTTATGCACCTGAAGTGCTGCATATAAATTTTAACTGCCTGTTGTACTGGTAATTTACATGACCCCTTTTAGTGGATTATTTTTCAGTTGTACATCTAGTCTAAATGACTTACCTTTCAGTTTAGGAATTTTGTATTTACTGGGTGTTAGCAGAGTGCAAGAAACAGAATGCCTGGCATTTCAACACATTGGAGTACTGTGTTTCTTTACCACACAAAATACAAAAATAAGGTCGGATTTAGTTCATCACCATTAGTCAAACCAGACTCTCTGTGTGGTTGCAGCATTAGGATGCAAACAAGCAAATGCTAAGGGTCATAACCTTTATTTTGTTTGTCCGTTTGTTTCCATCTCCTCTCTTTGCCCACAGACGTTACCACAGGGACACCAGCAATATCAACGACGACAACCGTGGAAATTCGGAAGAGTAGTGTTATGACAACTGAGATCACCTCGAAAATGGAGAAAACACCCACGACAGCCACTAGCAGCACCACATGCCCTTCCGTTGAGACTGAAGAAGAAAAAGCAAAAAGACTGCTGTACTGTTCACTATGCAAAGTCGCTGTCAACTCTGCCTCGCAGCTGGAGGCGCACAACAGTGGTGAGCTGGAGCACTGCTTGCTTGCTTCCTTTTTTTCCTTCTGTCTCAAGAGCTCTGCAATTATCTTCCCCTGAATAGATTAGATCTCTTGCAGCAGGGGACAAAGAGGTGGCAGAAAACTGGCAATTACATGGAATTCATTAACTGTTAAAGAATAAAAATGACAGGCAAAGAGACTTTTATAAAGAGGGAAGAAAGGAATTTTATCGCATGGAAGTTAGCCATTTTCTTACATTTTAGCTTTTGCTGCTTCCAGACCTTATAGAGCTAAATGACAGCACATGCTTCATTACCTTTGGTGTTCAGAGTTTGCATACGTTTTTTCGTGCCAGCTAGCAAAGATAGTATGAATGCCATTAGTTTTGTTTGAAATCTAGCAAATTAAGGCTGAAAGAGGGAGCATCAGTCAGTCAGAGTTCAATGACAGGAACTCCGCTCCCTATTCTTTTAATAACTTGTTATAATTATGTATGATTTACCTTTTTTTTTTTTCAACTACTAGCAACTGCTGCATGAGAGTTGAATGTGTAAATGCTTACGTGCAACTTTCTTAATTTTAAAGCCTTTTCTTATAACTAGAACTAGTAGCATCTGTAAGTTCCAGTAGTAGAGAGCCATCATTCACAGACACTATTTTAACCCTACTCTTGATTGGCTTTGTGGTCAGCAGGGTTAAAAGATTTTGGGATTTACTATGAATATGGTAATCACCTATAACATTTCTAAAGAAAAACTCTTGATTTTGGATGTCAGGATTTACTTACTAGCAGGGTAAACAGAGTTAGGAGACAGGCAGAGAACCTGAGGTTTGAGATGTTATACCTGCAGCAAGATGATCAATGGTTTTATGATGAAATAAAAAAAGAAATAACTTTGGCATGTCTATAGAGTCCACTTAAATTAAAACAGGAAATTATAATTTGTTGGTATGCATGAGAAACAAAGCCTAATTAGTTTTGAATGCTGTGTTTGCTGTATGCCAGACCTTCAGCTGGTGAAAATTCCAGTTCATAAAGTTGTACTCATTTAGCCTATTTAACTACATATAAGGATTAGACTCTAAATATTTTTCAGACCAAGATGAGAGCCAAAACTTTATTCTGAATGTATAAACACAAGTTTTTGCTGTCTATGCTGATCAACTGTGTGTGTGCTCACACACATGTTGCATGCTTGTAAACATGTACATGTGGGATGCATACAACTGTTATCAGTAGAATCCTGCTTCTGTACACAATATTAGTGTCTGTCTCATCACAGACATGGATGGAAGTCAGCAGTCTAAGAAACTGTTCAGTCTAAATAGAGGTAAAGCAACAGCATACTATTGTTTTCTATCCAATCTTTATTTTAATTAAAAGTGCAAGTGCATTTTTCTCACATGTATGTTTTGCATGTGTTTGGTTTTGGTTTCTGTCCAAACCATTAAGGATCCACAGATTGCTGCCAGGACCCTCTTCCCGTTTTTGATTTGGAGACTAATTAGTTCATTACAGATTTAAGTGTGAGCTACCTAATGCATACTGGTTATCAATCTGTTCAGGAGGCCTACAAATCAAAGCCAACTACGTCTTTAATAGCTGAATTACTCTTCTTTTGCAACTACAATTCAGGTCTTATTAGCAGCAGGAGTTAATGAGAAAAGTCACACCCATTTAACTTCCCGTCAGGATACCTGATTGTGCCACTAGTTACTAGTGTGGCTGCTTCCTTCGTAGTGCATTACCTACAGATTTGTTGTTTACTAATTAAATATCAGATGTGAAATCATGTTACATTGGTATGATTCTGATACAGACAAACACAGGCATATTCCAAGGATAGCACATGGCACCAAGCTGAGGTTCATGTGATTTTCTTTTAAAAAGAAAAGAATGAATGCAACCAAATTGCCAAAGTTGTTTCTGTTTCCCATTTCTAATGTCTCCAGGGACTAAGCACAAAACTATGCTGGAAGCTCGGAATGGAAGTGGAACCATAAAAGCCTTTCCCCGGGCAGGCGTAAAAGGCAAAGGACCTGTGAATAAAGGAAACACAGGCCTTCAGAACAAAACATTTCACTGTGAAATATGTGATGTGCACGTAAACTCTGAGACACAACTGAAACAGGTACTCAGCTAGCTTGCAGTGTGAATCCTTGGCTCTTCTTTGTTTTCATGATGATGAAGTACCAACACAATCAGCATGTGTCAGTCTAATAGCTCGCATTTCAAATGGAGCTTATAGGTTGTACCCTTTTGTAGTTGTCTTTCACATTGCATTTTTTGTTTTGGATATGATTTTCCCTTGCATGTAATATATTTTCTCAAAAGTTGTTGATTAAATATATGTCTTAAAGAATTATAGATGCTGTAAGGTGCAACATGTACAACTGTCATTGGATTACTGTAGTTGTCATGAGCTAATAAACCCTGCTATTTAGTGTACTGCATGATATTTGCCTTGACAGTGATGTGGAGGTGTGAGTATTTCAACCAAACACTAAATAACCTGCATAGAAATGCAGGATGGAGAGGATTTGTAATATTTTTTTTTTTTTATCAGTGTCACTGTAACTGAGAAGCATGACCTCTAAATTGCAGTCGCACTAAGTTATGTTCAGTCATTCTTCAGATGAACAAAGCTTTTGTTCTGAAAAACACTTGGTTTAATTCCATGTGCCTTTTGGAATTAAATACTTGTTAAGGACCTTAACACTTATGAAGATAAATCTTGTAATGGACAATAGCAATACTTGTCTTCCCTGGCTTTCAGGGAAAAAAATAAAGTAGCAATACTCCCTGGCTTTGAGGGAAAAAAATGTCCAGTTCTTTGACTTTTTTGTAAGAAGTCTCTTGAGAATGAAAATCAAAGTAAAAACACAGTCCTAAAAAGTGTCCCTTATATCTAATAATGCCATAAAGTCTAAGTATTCTTGTAAAATGTCATCAATTTTATTAAGAAAATAGTGGATTTTGTGTGGGTTTTTTGATTGTCGCTTATTTTGATATGAAACCATCTTTCAACTGAAATCTTAAAAGGATGTCTATGTTTCTTAGAAAATTAAAAAAAAATTGTGACCATCTTCCCCTCCAGCCCTGACTGAAGGATGCTCTTCTATCTAATATTCTTCCAAAACTCTCTGTCAGCAGTGGATTAAATTTGATGGGTGCTTTTTAGAGCTAGAGAGGAGTTCTTCAAAGGCTTCTTTCTATCTTTGAGTTTATTCAGGTCCTGTTGAAGTTAACAAAGGTGAGAAAATCATTGACTACAGTGGAAAGAGAGTTGAACTGAGCACTGTGGAAAATCACAATTCCAATATGTGATGCACAGAGGATCGTTCAAATTGGAGCAGACCCAATTCACATCCATTATTGAATTAGTCAAAGTAATGGTGTTGTGGAGAGCAGTAGCCTTCAGTATTGGAGCAGCCTTGTATAAAGTAGAACTGGAAATGATCCATCTCTTTTTCCTTTTCCTTTTTTTTTTTTTTTTTGTTTCCCCCAAATGAATTTTGACAGCACATAAGCAGTAGAAGGCACAAAGACAGAGCTGCTGGGAAGCCGCCTAAACCTAAATACAGCCCTTACAACAAACTCCAAAAGGGAACACATCCCCTAGGGGTAAGCCAATCAGCATTTTATTTTACTCTTAACCATGCTGAGTAGGGTTTCTAGAAAAAATGGGTGAAAAAATGTTCAAAAATAGTGTAAGCGGGAGAATATGTGTGTCTGAATTACCCCAAGGAAGTCCACAAGGGATTTTTTAAATGTACTTTGATGGGTGTGGACTACAAAGCCTCGGTTCTTGTTTTTTACAGCTACTCTGAATAACCTCAGAAAGTAAGCTTGTTAGAAAGGTCATTAGAGAACAAAAGGCAAAAGAAACACACAGATGTTAAACAAGATTTTTCCAGTTATCAATAAGGACAACAATGATTAAATGAAATAAAACTCTATAAAACAAAACCTTTATTCTATCCTTATTTAGAAAGTTATTCAGATTGAGACAAATTTTAAAGTTAATCTCTCATTTCATCACAATCAGTTTCAAGATAGTTCTGGCTTGATTTTTTTGACTGTCAGGATAAACCTGAAACACAGATCTTACTAGCTTAAAAAGCTAAGAAAAAGGTACATTTTAATAAAAAAATGCCAGGATCCTGCCATTAGTTAAGAAACAGCTTATATTGTGGGTGGGATGGTGAAATATCTGTCTCCATCAGATAAACTGCATGATTGTTTTATGTGCCACAGTGTTTTGTAAGGGTTTTGGAGAGGCTTTTGGCAGAAGGATGATGATTATTCATTGGCCTCAGAGATTAGCCCCTTATTCCTGGACCATCTTCTCCAGTCCAGGCAGAATAGGCAGCTTTTTTCTGTGAAAACCAAGTTCTCTTTAAAATGAGTTAATACTCTTCTATTAACAACAGAAAGTGTGTTCTTGTTGGGGACAGCCCTCATGATACATATATTCATGCATGATTCAGTTGGGTAGGAGCTTTTCTAGATGTTGTAGCATAATGCAGTGCACTGTGCTGGTAGATCTGCTAGGAAATAGCCCCATAGTTTTTTTTCAGTAATCCACCAGGAAGACCAAGGTCTCCAATACATATAAACTATACTGAAAGGAATACAAAAATATATGATCAGGTAAGTAGGATATGGAATGACTAAAGCCTCTCTGACAGGATTATTATTCCTTTAGGAAATTCCTTGTTTCCCAGGGGATGAAAATAACTATTACATTACTGTTGCAGTTGTGCACTGATCTGTATTTGCCAGTTTATGTAATAGTGATTTCTGAGAGCTCCAGCCAAGGATCAAGGCCATTTATTTGGTGCATAGACAAATAAAGGCAATGTGTCCTTTTCCTGCACCCTCACTCCCAATTGCTCACTCATAGTGTCCACATCAGGTTAGAGGGGAGCAAAGATGTAAAGGGGATTTAAGGACAGAATAATTTAGCAGTAATTGAACAGATATGCATAGTAGAATGGAGACAGCAGTGCAAAAGGATGAGAGCAGTTCTCCGTTTAGTCTTTTTGTTTTGAACAGAAAATATACCATAATTGCTGTCACTTGAAATGCAGAATGGCATAGCAACAAGCCAAAGATGTGCTAATTTTGCTCTGAATGTAAATGTTTTTGATGAGCTCTAGACTTTTTCTTCTCATTAATTTTTCAAGTTATTTACTGTCCCTTTGTTTACTTCATTGGAAGTGAAATGAATAATGTCTACTTTACTCCTAATGTTGACCTGTGTGTTAATTAGTACTTGCAGAGAGGTTTAAAATGAAGGTTTAAGGTACTGTGTATGATAAATATTACTGGTTTTGCAGCTACCTTGAAATCAGAAATATGCTGAAAAATTAACTTTAAAACTATCTAACTACTTTAGAAGTTCCTTATTCCTCCAATAGAAGATAGTCCTACCCTTTTAAGGTAAACAGTCACATAAGATCATTGCTCTCTGTGACAAGAAATGTATGATTGTCACCAAATTTATTTTCTACAGAAGTTAGAAAAAGGTCATATTACATTTTCATAGCTTTCCTAGACCAAAACCTTTCCAGTGCCATGCTTTCAATATAATCTGTACTGCTTTATCTATTTTAGTTTTGCATGTTTCAAAAAAGCTTCATGAATTCCCACAGTACTATTTCAGAGTGTAAGAAATCTTGTATTATTAGGATTTACTTGATATTTCTTCAAGCTGAAAATATCCAGCATGTATAAAATACTACACTGGAGAGAAAGACCTTATTAGGAATTTGATTGTCAAACTTTCTGCAATGAAATAGATCTTACAAAAAACATCCTTCACTGAGAATTCTCACCACAATCAGAGCCCTGTTGTTTTGGGCTGTTTTTTTAATTTTCAGTTTGGTTTTGGGTTTGGGGGTTTTTTTGTACTTTGTACACAGGATTTTTTTCTTTCTTTCTTTCTTTAAGAGCTTTTTTTCTTGTCTGTTCTAAACATGACTGAAGAAAACTTACTAAAAAATATAAGGAAGGCAGAAAAGGTCAAATTTTGAGAAAGGGAGGAAAACAGTTTGGATCAGTGGATAACACTGGTCAATTAAAAGATTCAATCATTAATTCTTATAGGCACCATGAGAAGTTTTGTATGTATCATCCATTAATTGAATTATGGAATCTGGTCCCTAGTGGGTTTTTCTCGCAGAGCCGTAAAGGACCTTGAGGCCAATAGAATATCCAGTGGGTATTAGGAAAAGTCAAATTCCTTAATTCATCTGGCTGGTAAAGAACCAAGAGATTATTTTTTATATATATGGCGAAAGTGCAAAGATGAAAGTTGGTTCGTGCCAGACTATTCCTGTCTGTACTTTCTGAGTATTCCCTCACCAAAGCACGGTTGAGTGGGAAGTATCAGACTGTTAATACCAGTTAAATATTTTAAGGTCCCTTTCAATTCAAGGATGAGACATTGTGTTTCCCTGTGACTGAGAAGAGTCCCAGCGTTTATGTACCTGAAGTGCCATATATAAATTTGCTGAGGTGAAGCACAGCATAAGCATAGTACATATTCAAGTTTATTTTCCTTGCAAAGAGCCTGAGGTTACACCAGGACACAGACCCACCAGAAGTGGGTCACTTCATCAGAGCCAACTAGAACTCTTTTTGCCGGTGGATGAGGTTTCTATTCTTATCTCAGAGTTATAAATCAGAAGAACAAAGGTATTCAGGCTCCAGGCTTCTCATTAGAAACTTGAAATCCCATTGAAATCTACAGAAATCTATATAGACTACTCTGATGTTCATTTGTACGTGTACCAAATGTAAACTCTTTTAAATAATAATGGAACTTCGTGAGTATTTTCGATCAGTCTGGGAAAGCTTGAGATTTTGTGTTGGTTTTTTTTTTATTTTGTGGGGTTTTTTTATTATTTTTGGGAAGATGATTTTTTCCAAATCTATTTGGTAGTGCACAATACTCATAATTTAAATATTTTTAAAGCAGAAGCCATAGAGACAGTAAAAAAAATACCATGGTTTGGCACCACAATAAAGCATATAAGCAAGGGGTTTTCATCACATTTTAAAACACCTGCCTCTTTTTTCACGGTCTTTATAAGAATAAACGGTATCTTAGTGAAAAACACTTGGATATGGAGCAAGACTGCACAGGAAAACACCCATAGAATTCATCACCTATTTGACTGTATGAAACAGAGGATTTCCGTAACTGGTGCAAGATAAGCTTTGTTTATTTGCTTGTTGTTAGAGACATGCTCTAATAAAGAGAACTTAGCTAGAGATCTTAATTTTAAGTAGAACTTGCATCCGAATGATAAAAGCAAAAAGTATCTTTCTAACTAGAACAAAGAATAGGGTATGTTTTCATTCTGCTCTGGCCTCTATCAGAAAGCTGTCCAAATGGAGTCCTATTAATTGATGGCTAATTCTTCTGTATTTGATTCTTGCAGGGTGCATGCAGCTTTACTTTGGTGCAGATTGCTCATTGCTTTTTATGCTTGCTTTTATTTCTACTGGGGAGACATTGTTGCTCTCTACAACCTGCAAGGAGGTTGTAAGGAGGCAGGTGTTGGTCTCTTCTCTCAAGTAACCAGTAATAGGAAGAGAGGAAATGGCCTCAAGTTGTGCCAGGGGAGGTTTAGATTAGATATTAGGAAAAAATTCTTTACTGAGAGAGTGGTCAGGAACAGGCTGCCCAGGGAAGTGGTGGAGTCACTATCCCTGGAGGTGTTCAAAAAAATGTATGTCTGTGGCACTTTATGATATGGTTTAGTTGGTATAGTGGTGCTGGGTTGGACTTGATGATCTTAGACATCTTTCCCAACCTTAATGATTCTAGGATTCTCGTCTCATGTTAAATTATAAGTCCGAATGATAAGGCATGAACATTGAAACTCTCTGTCCTCAACCAACTCCTGCTCACCCTTGTCCCGTGTGCGAGATCATATCTACTGTCACAAGCATACAGCTCCTAGAGCCAGTAGCCTCTCTTACTTGATTTTGCACATAGAATATAAAGTCAAGCTCCCTGTCGTGTAGCTAATATGAACAAATTATGTCTCTCTGTTTGTTTGTTTTCTCTCTTCCCCACAGGTAAAATTAGTGTTTTCAAAGGAACCTTCAAAGCCAATGGCTCCGCGAATCTTACCAAATCCTCTGGCAGCTGCAGCAGCAGCTGCTGCTGTGGCTGTGAATTCCCCCTTCAGTCTTCGCACAGCCCCAGCAGCCACCCTTTTCCAGACTTCAGCACTTCCTCCAGCACTCCTTCGACCAGCTCCAGGGCCTATACGGACCACCCATACTCCCGTGCTCTTTGCTCCTTATTGAACTCCAAACAGGAATTAATTGTACTGCAATAATTTTTCAAATCGAAACAAACAAACAAACAAACAAAAAAGAAAACCAAGAACATTGAACTATGCAGTGTTTATTTATAGTTTAAAGTATATATGAAGAGCCAGGACTTTTGATAGAGAACTGAACAAATTGTAAAAGGGGGAATGGGCAGTATTTTCTTCAGATGAGAACATTCCTCTTGAGTATTGATCGGTTTAGAACTGATCTCCAGCATTGACTTGTAGTGACATACAAAACTTATGAAGCCTTTTGACCGTGCTTTTTGGCACATATTTCCCTGCAATGTCTTTCCTGCTTTATGAAACAACTTACAGATTTGTCTAAAGGGCATTAACTGGTTCCAATGTACATAAAATACTTTATTCTGTAGATTAAAGAAGAAGGAAAACAAAAGAAACACTGTGAATAGTAGTACCCTTACCAATCCTCCTGCCAAATCAGCAGTTACTGGGTATTTATCTGAACAAAAGTAGATACAATAGATGTCTTGTAAAACAGTAGTATTGTGTCTCTATCTATGCCACTAGGTTTCTAACTGAGTTGCAAAAGATACAAAAGATACAAAGAACAAATTATGTCACTTTGGTAATTAGTCAAAAATGATGACAATAATGTGGAGCTGTTCCTGGTGAGTAAAAATTGTTTTCCTCACCCATAGTAGAATGGATGTGAAGATAATCTATGCTTAGGGCAAAGTAAATGATAGACAAGATTTAGTGGGGAAAAAACAATAATCCAGGTGCTGTACACAGAATAGGTCAAACTTATTTAACTGAGGACATATGTGTACAGTGTGTGTATTTTCAAAAAGTGTAATCCATACAGGATAGCTCAATCTTTAAAGCATGCCAGTGGACAACAAAAACACACTCTTGTATTGTAACAGGCCCAACACGTCAGTGTTGAGCAGAGGGAAGACACAAATAGGGTACACATAGTCATAACTAGCAAACAAAAGGCAGGAGAGAAATCCTGGCTTCATTTAAGTCAGTATAAATTTCCTTCTGACTCCAATGTAGCCAGCATTTCATTCCAAGAATGGCACATATTCTTTTTATATCACACCAGTGGGAAAGCGTGTAGATACAGGTAACATTTTTTGCAATAGACTTAGTCTTAGATTTATTATCTTGTTTGATATCCTACTGATGTGGTATAAAATGTCTTAATATACCTATAAAATGTAAACAACAACACAGGAGATAGATATTACGAGATAACTGCACATCGTGGGTTTGGAACAAATACGACCTTTAGGATCTGAAGGGACCCTTGAATTCTGTAGCTGACTTCTATGTATGGACAGCTTAGAGCCTTATATATTTACTGTGAGGCTTAAAGGGGTTGACTGTGTCCTTTAAAATAAGATTTATCAGGGGTATATATAGATATATTGTATATATGTTAGAGTAAGAAAAATAACTTATAAACAGAAAGTCTACTATATAAAATAATTATATAACCATTGAATTTCACATGTGGGTCATTAAGTGGTAATTAAAAACCAACAGAGAAAAAAAATAGATTTCTTGAACCCAATTCTTGCTGCCTGCTTTTTCCCATAGGGAGCTGAAAAGTATCTATTAATATTATGGAGTGCACTGCTCAGTCACATGTGACCACTCTGATGTGTAGCTAAGTGAAATGCCTACCATACATCTAGGAGGAATAAAATTTAAAAGCATAATTTAAGTTTAAATGGGAAAATGATTTGAAGTATTTTATTAAAAGGTAGTAATGCAAAATATTGACCATGTGGTTGCGATATAGTGCCACCTGTGGTTAATATGGACAATTGGGAGATACAGAGGATGGGAATATACAGCACTTTTGACTTGCAGTTCATCAATGAGCCTTCCATATACATTGATATTTGCCATTTTTTAAACCTCTCTGCATCTAGATTTTATAAAAAAATATATATAAAAAGAGAGAAAGAAGAGGTTCCATGGATGTCTGTGTCCAAAGAATTCCAAAGAGATGCATTTATTTATCTAGAAGTATTAAAATAATTTCTATATTATGTATTTGTATTTCATTCAGTTTATTTGCAAATGTTTGTGCCTTGAAATGAAATGGGCTTTTGGTTATATTTAATTCGCTCCTATGTAGCCATGAAAAAGACACGATGATGATTTCAGGGCTGGTTAATAGCTGGATTGTTTTGGCCTAATTTCCAAAACAAGAAGAGTATGAGTAAGTTCCTGAAGCCAAGTTTAGTGAAGCCACTTGAATAACTAGGGGCTGACATTTAAAAGGGCTCCCTACTCTACAGCTCCCAGTAAAGAGGCAGTAAACAGGCCAGCCTTCAAAACCTGCACCTAAGACTCAATTTAGAAAGTGTTTCCTTTTATTTGGGTACATAAATATAGTATAGTAAGATTCGACTCCTCTTTGCAAAACCTTGGCCTTGATCTTTTAAGCGTGCTTTCAACTTTCCCTCTTTTTGCAGAAGTTGTAGTGCCATTGAGAGCTGTGTTCAGAGTCCTCCTTGAATAGGGTAATGATTTTCAAGCTGTGCTCCATGAACCACTGTTTATCTGCAGAGCCTTTTGTAATAGCCTGGGTAAGAAAGATCTCGCTAAACAAGCAGAGGAGGGCTGGCGTTTTGGGGAGGGAGGAGTTCTGGGAAGGTGATCTTTTCCCTATGAAAAACATGTAGATGGGAGAAAGGGAGATCCATAAAAATGCTGTAGGCTCTTATGCATGGCTTTGTGGTGCATGGACACCTGCTGTACATCCTGCCATGTTGTTGTGATGCCATCAGAATCAACGGGCTGATTTTTGCTAAAATGTGGCCTGTGGCATGAATGGAGGCACAGTACTAAGGGCAGAGTTAACGCAAGTTTTGCTAGAAATTGTGTCATTCCAAGTACTTACATCAGCTAATATGAAATGACACCTTCAGTTTTCTTGGACCTCTTTTGTCACAGTGCTCTATGGAACAAGTTTTTGTTCACACAAATCTCTTCTAAATTTCAGCTGTAAACAACAAACTCAATTCTTTTTATGTCTCTTACTCACTACCTAATAAAGGATAAAGCCTAAATGTTAGAATGCATAGTGGATTTTCTGTGCCTTGCTGTTCCACTCCCTTCTTAGTCAGTAACAAATCAACGTGTCCAGGTTGTCAGCACACCAGTTTATTATATATATGTCAAGGAAACTACTGGCACAACAAGTGGGGCAGGGGGAGCATCTGGTCAAGGGTACGTCCACAGCACGTTCCTGACAAAGGAACTGGCAAACAGAAGATACTTTACACCTACTTGTCAGTTCATCCTCTGTGGAGAGCCCTATAAGAGGAAAATGTATCGTCATATTTCATATTCCAGTAACACTGCAGGGGTCAAGAGGAAACGTAAAGCACAAGGAAAGAGATCATTTCATCGAAGACACAGCCACCCACTGGAATAACAGTGTGAAATCAGCCTGCAGAGAAATGTCTGGGTATGAACTCAGAAAAACAAATAGGTTCAGGAATGTTTTCTTAAACTCTATACAAAGCATTAAAGAATGTTTATTCTTTTCTTGCCCAAAGAGATGGTATTTTTGTGTGAGGGATATATGCATTTATACTTCTACGCTTTCTGCATTATTCCAACTATTTCTGGCTTCAGTCCTGTGTTCTGCAGGATCATCATTGCTCTGAACCATGAAATCACTTATTTTCTTGAAACATGCTGTAAAAGCCGATGTGAGAGTTCAGTAAGCAAATGGTATAAATATGGTGATCTAAAATGAGAAAAAAAAATGAACTGGCCATGTCAAATAATATTGTATTGGAAAATTATACATCTTTATTTTAAGATGAAGTTATATAAAACTAAGAACAGCTAAATAAAGTTAATATAACTAGAAGAATTACATCTGTCATTTCAGTACCGGAATATTACAATTGGCTTTGTATTTTAAAAGATGAAAACCTTTTTAGATGGTGAATCAATGCAAGGATGCTATGATTAAATTGAACATCTCACACTCATTACCTTCCAGTTACACCTGGAATATGACAACTGCATTGACCTGTCCATAGTTACTTCTATTGTAATCTCCAAAGATACGGTAGAGTATTGGCCTGTTATACTCTGAAAGCTAAAATCATGCATCTTTTGCCTCCTGCTCCCAGGAAACACAGTTTTTAGAGTCTCCTCAAAGCCTCTACGGGAATTTCTATCTTAATAGCTCTCATTTCTTTGCAAATGTAATTTTATGAACATAAGATCAGCACTGAGGAGCAAGAACGGAAAAGGTTTGTTCAAGATTGCAATGTTCATGTGTCTAAATATGAAGAACAGATATCCGAATCGTTTGGTTGCACAAATCTCTTAGAAAACATGTGGAGCTGGAAGCCTAACCCAGTCCACAAGGAATCTGTTCTTTTTATTAACAGCTGTCTGAATTTCTATTTTAAAATTTGATTTCAGTACAGTTCAGGCTTCAGGGTTCCAAGCACCTAAAGCTCACAAGAAAAAGAAACATGGGCTTCTTGCTTGCCTATATACCTGTTAAAATGTGGGACTACGCTATGTAAAATATTACAGATTTTTTTTTTTTTTCATCACATTTTTCTCTCTTTTCACTGTTTATCTGCAAGTGCCATTATTTCAGTGCTAGTGATTCATGCAGAAACTTGTGTGCTTGGAATCAGTGCATGACTGAAAGAAATAGCCATACTGATAAATAAATCCTTTCTTAAACTAGTTGAAATCTCAAACCCTCAATCTTAAGGGTTTAGCCAAGGACAAGAGTTTTATGCCCCCTCACACCTCCAAGTTTATTAAAATTCAAGACCATTTAGGAGCAAATGTAACTATCTGGAGGATGGTTATTACATAGCCTGATCTGAAATGTCAGGGGCTGGAAGAGTCTGTGCTTTAGACTGAAATTAAGAATACTATGAAAGCCATAATGCTCTTAACCCTGGGGCTCCTGAAAACAGTTGAAAAGATCTTTGACTTCAGTAGAGGCAATTTTTTGCCAAGTGCCTGAGGCCTTTTTGCAGTCATGCTGTATACTGCAATCAGGTGTCATTCAGCTTTGATTCAGTATTGATACATTGATAAAGAAATTTGGCTGAGCCTGAAATATGATTAGCAGATGCCTAGTAGCTGTGGTCAGCTTCATGCTAGGATGCTGCTTGGGTGGTGGTGAAGTAAAAAGAGTCAAAAGAGTAAATTTAAAGAAACTGGTAAACTGACTTGATACCTTTTCGTTGTGCAATATTGTGATATGGAACTCATGAAGCATTAACATACTGGGATATTCAAGAGTTCCTGGATAAAACATGGGGACTCTGAAGATCTTAAAGAGATCTTTGAGGTCTTAACTTTGAAAAATAATTAATACAGAGATGAGAAAGGATCCAGAAGAATTTATTTGGCTTAGGTACTTCAGTTACTTTGTAGCAATGGTTCTCACACTATTCACTCTGTCAGCATATGAACATTTGAGCTGTTCACAACAGAAATTGAATCATTGGGATAATTAGAAACAAAGATACTTATCAGTATTCATTGCATAGGTATTGGACACTCGATGACAAGACACAAGAATTTTCCCTGGCAGTCCATGCCTTCATGTCTGTTCATACCAGCCAAGTTATCACTCCATCTTGCCAATATGTTCATCTCCAGAAAGGATGTGCATAGTTTTTGTTTGGTTTTATCACTATTTCGTTTCCCTTCTGTTTCTTTTTTCATAGTTTCATCTTTCATATGACTGAATGAATCCATAAGTTTAAATGTGCACTTCTGAACTTGGTATTCATCAAGCCCACTGTTGGATCATTTGATCAAGGTCAATAAATTTAATTTAAAAATTAGAGTAGTACTGCTGTAGTAATAGCAGTATATTATGAGTAAAGAGCACATGTATACTACTGTGCTCTGTAGTCAGGGTTTCATGACACATAGTTCTTCAGTCTTTCACAGTTTCCTGAAATGTTTTTGTTTTGGGATCCTTCAAAGGTTATATATAAACATTATTTGTTCTCCTCAGTAACAATAGTTATGTATTTCTGCATGTGAAGACAGTAGAAAGAAGGATAAAAAATGTAAACCATTTCACACTACAAATGCCTGCAGCATTTGTTAATAGCTTCAGCTCTTCCTCTGCTTGCAGCTGATGCTGGCATTTGCCATGGGAACAGTTTTCATTGACATGTGCATCAGGTGAAAATTGTCTGCTCAAAACACAGTCTGCCAAGTGCAGATGTTCTTTTGGGGCACAGTAAAGTGGGAGATGACAGCATATGGGCAAAAGCACACCTTCATAAGGCCCTGTTATAACTCGCACAAAACTGCCTGGTAGCTCGATGGGGAGAAACCCTACAGGTTTCAAATATGTCAATTCTGACATATTTATAACATAAAGGATTCCTGTTTTAAAAAAAAATCCAATTTGAAGATTTTTCCAAGTGCTTCATTCTGGCACATGATGACCCACCCCACAAAGTGTCATCTTTCTATCAGACATATTTTCAATGTAGTGTCATCCATGACACTATTGCCAGTCAAAGTGCTGCCTGAAACTGTTTTTTCCATTGGAATAAAACCATGAAGGTAAGTTTTGGTTGTCAGAAGAAACACCTGAGAATGAAAATATAAATGTGATGAGCATCAAGTTGGGTCATAATTTTTTTTTTTTTCTGCAGTAGCCTAAGTTCTACCAGCTTGTTGAAATGTAGGTGTCAAAGAGGAAAGGCCTGTGTATTTCTTCTAACATTTTTATAGTTTTAGGAAGGTAATGGAGACAGCTGCATCTTTTTATCTGAATGGTTTACACACTAAAACCTCCATGCAGTTGATCAGACAAATATCTGAATACATATTGCTTCTCTATATATACACAGATCTTATTTCTCTCCCATTCCTCTCCTGAGTCAGTGACCTGGGACTCTGAAAGGAACATGAAAAAGGAAAAAGAAGAAAAAAAGCAAAACACCCTACCCACACACAGGGTGTATAATATGGTATCTGGGTATGTAATATAGCAGCCCTTTATTCCCTTCAGTGGCATAACCTTACCAAACACATGGAGCTCTGCACTGAGCCTTTCATTACTGTATTAGCTGCTTTAAATGGTGACCGTGGAAATCAATGTTGTTGGATGTGTTACAGTTAAACTTTCTTCCTATCTGAGTCTTTGTTCTCCACCGGGGTACTTTGAGTGGAAAAATGAATCCTTGGAAGGAAAGCCAGAGCTATTTTCATCTCCTTTACAAAGCTATGAAAAGCAGTAGGAAAAAAAAGAAACTGGCCTTTAATGTTTTATTGAGATCTGTGTTCCAGCTAACTGTAAGGAACTTTGCAGCTGCAGTAGCTTTAGAAGCTCTTCAGTTCTGCTCTGTGAGACAGTATGTGATGGATCACTATTCCATGCAACAGATGCTTAATCCAGAGCAGCATGCAAATCATCTACTGTATTCCATCAACTCACTAAAAACCTTAAACTTCAATAAAACAGCCTCAAATCTATCAGGGGCCACTGAAAACACTGAACATGAAGAGCACACCTTATGTGATGTGTTGTCAAAGAACTGCCAGGAGGAAATCCAGGTGAGACCAACAGCTGCATTGCATTAGGCTAAGAAAGGGTAATGGCTCAGGTTCCTTCTGAACCCAAATGTGAGAATAAGTTTAACCCCAACCGGAGCACAGCAATAACTGGGAATGGATATCTCCAGCTATGGACAGTCTCCAGGAATGCAGCAGAAGACCTCAAACCTGAGACCAAATTATTCATCAGCATAGCAGAAAATTCTTGATAGACTTTATAGAGAACTATATACTATAGTTCTCTCTCTCTATATATATATATCTATATATACTATAGAGAACTATGTATTACTCCTTTAGTAATACAACGCACATTTAATTAATGGGTACTAAGAGTACTGACGGTTTCACAAAAACTGGGCCTGATCCATTCATGTTTCAGAAACACTGTAAATTTTTATCACATATTTATAAGTTCAAGAGTAAAATTTCATGGTTTGGTTGTTTGAACTGGAGTTTTAACTTATAAATAGTCAATATAATGTCTCTGATTTAAAAAAGGGTGGAGGGAGGTGATCAGGGCAATTACGTCTTGCTCTTTAAAACCCCTGATGGGCACCTGAGGGCTTTTTATAGGTCAGAGTGATCAACCACATGGAAAAGGCAGTGGGCTAGAAAACAACCTCTTCTGAAAGGTAGGTTAAAATAAATATTTAGGTATTTTCTTTCTTAGGTAGGGATAGGTTAATTGTTCCATTCAAGTATTTGAGAAGGTGATGCATAAGAATTATTAAATTGGTACTGTGAAGATTCAGTCTACAATTCTGAAAGAAACTAACTGAAGTGAAGGCTATGTGGCCTATGGAGTGGGGGGAGAGAGAGTGGAAGGCTGTTTCTCAGGAGCAATTTTTGGTTGTGTCTTATTTCACTGGTGATTTTGTACACAGAAGAAAAAATAAAAAGCATGTGCTCTTGACATTTTTTAATAACGCACATTAAGAACTATCATTGGTATTGAGAGGAGCATGATATTTTTCAGAAAGAATAAAATGAGAACTGGTATAAGAGAAAGGAGCTGAAACTTAATAGAAACAAGAGGGACAATCAGGTATTTAGAATCTAATAACTAGCTCTACGAACTCAGCAGGTCAAAATAGCTGAAGAAGAACACAACCTGTAGGTATTACCACTGGTGACAATGAGTTACAAATTCAATATATTTGTTTAAAAAAAAAAAAAAAAATTCATTGATAGTTCATGAACATAAATTCTACATTATGCCACTCCTGAATTAAAATTTATAATTTTAAAAATTTTTAATTTTTATAACTTCAGCGGGACATGATCAAGAGAAATTGCCTCTTTAGAAAAGAGTTGAGGGAAAGTAGAGAACCTAGGAGATGAGCAAAAAAACAAAAAAAAAAGCCCCAAAACATTAATATACTTAGAATAAGGATAGGAAAGCTGAAGGAGAGAGGGATACAATTAATCCCTACTTATCCTGCGATGGAAACAGTGGTAACCATGAGGAAGATAAGAAAGCTGTTCAAATTAACAAAGTGTTCAAATATAAGCACATGAATATACAATTATACATTCACTGGATAGAAATTAAAATATATATGTAAGTGCTGAAATACATAAAAGGTGTCCAAATGATTCTAAACAGGCAAAACGTGAGGTCCTATTCAGATGGGCTTTTTCCTGGTTATGAATGGGGTTCTGTGCTCCATGTGCTGTGGCAGCAGCTGAGCACCATGAGGCACTCAGCAGGTCTGCTCTGTTTTCAGTCTGTGGGCATGCTTACTGTGTCCCTCCAAAAGATGTCAGTGAATTTGCTTCATGACTTAGTGTGTCAGAGAGACAACTATAAGAAATAGAGTTGTTTGCATTTTGTAAGAAAAAAAAGACTTCTGAATCTAGTCCAGCGTTTATTTCGTCTGTTCATATAAAAAGTAGTCATTCAGAGACTTAAGTGTTCAGAATGGATGGGACTTTGAGCAACCTGGTCTAATGAGAGGTGTCCCTGCCCATGCAGGGGGATTGGAACTAGAAAATCTTTAAGGTCCCTTCCAACCCACACCATTCTATGATCTGAGCTTAGGTAGATAATGTTTGGTGGTGGCTTTTTGGACACTGCGTGTCAGCTGGAAGAGTCTGTCACATTCTTGCTGAAATAGGATTCAGTATAATTTTTCTAGACTATCTCATGTCAAAATACAGCTGTCACGTTCAGTTGCAAAGCATAGTTCATGCTTTTAAAAATTCAAGCAGATGAGTGAAAATATTTAATGGTACTGAAAACAAAGGGGCCTCTTGTTCACTGAATTCATAAAAATACGCAGACCTCGGTGCAACCACACCTTAAAACAGGTAAATCTCTTAAGTGTTTCCTGTCTTTTATCTTGGGAAAGGGTTGACATGGGATTTTACAGCTGAGCATCCCATAAGCACCTGTGACAGAGTCCTTGTCACAGAATAAGAGGCTGAAGTCAAAGTGCAAGGCCTCTTAGCAACTCTCATTTAAGTCTCCTCACTGAGGTTTCTGAACCCTGTGAATTGTGCTCTTCAGTGTATAAGTACCTATGGGTTATATGACTTTGCCAGTTGGTTAAGGGGGCATTCAGTTAATATGTGGAGTTCCTAAAGCTCAGCAGTAAAATCTAGGCCTTTTTTGCATTTGCTTGATTGGTTAGGTGATGTCTGAATCTTGGCACTTAGTGTTCAGTTCAGGCTTTAGGAAATTATTAGGCAAATAAATTGCCACTTGACATCTGTCTGTCTTTATTTTTTTAAATTTTCTCCTTCCCTAGGTCACAGATTACCCTATTGGAGGGGGACTGAGTATAAACCTCATGCTTTGGCATGCTGGAGCTACATTCCTGCTCTCCATTCAATGCCACATTTTGCTGTCAAACAAAAGGAGAAAAAAAAAAAAACCCAGCACACCAACCAAACCACCTCCCCTCCAAAAAATAAAACCCCAGTATCCAAAACTTGAGTCAAAGCTCAGTTATTTTCAGTGTATTATTAGTTTATTTGGAATAGTCTTCCATACAAAATGTGTTCCAAAACATTCTACAGAATTAAACGCTCTGTGTGACTACAGCACAAAAATGTAATTCAAAACATTTTGGCTAAAAAAAGGAAGCCTTCTGTTTTCTTTACAACTGAGGCCAAAACAATTTTAATTTCTGACTTCTTGATTAATGTTAAATACAGTTTAGACTGAATTTCCTATCAAACAAATATTGCAACATTTGTAGATTTGCACTTATTTAGTCCATTGTTTTATCTTTAATTTGAGCATCCTTAGTATGAGAGCAGTTAAATGCAAAGTCTTCAGATTATGCCATCTCTTAATGGAAATCTATATTTCAGAGCTATGCAGAACATGGATGAAAATTTTGTCTTTTTACTATAGCTTGGTCATATTTATTTTGTATTTGCTGTGTTGTTGCCTAAAGGCTCTGATCATCCGATATGTATTTTATTAGCTGGCAAAACAGAAGTCTTAGAAGTTGGTTTAATTACGCCCCAGCGTTGCAAAGTGTTTAGCAATTTTTCATTAGAAAAGAAAAAGTCTGGCAGTCTGAGACATGAGATTCAAGTTCATCTGTTTGTTCTGAGTCTCTCTGCAGACCTGAACTTGGGTTAGGACCTAGATAACTAAAGACACTAAAGCCTTTACCACTGGTTCCATCCCAGGAGAATTAGGCACTGAAGCAGTTCCCCCAGCCTTCATGCAGAAGTTGATTTGACTGATTCCTTCACATCTATCCACAGTAGTGTATGTGTCTACACACCAACAGGAGCCTTTCACTAGATAAGATTTTAGGGACTTGATATACCTTACCTCTATTAAAAGCCCACTCTAGGATGAGATGACTTTTGCCCTAGAGGTGCTTCTTTTCTCCACAGCCTGCAAAGAAATGCTAGGGTGATAGATGAGAGGTATAAAATTGTCTGAAATTGGTGGAAAAGTTAGACAAATATTAGATGTCAAAATTAATCTGATCTGAATGGCTCATTAGTTCAGGATTTGGGACAGTCAAGGTGAATCCAATGTATGTCAGAGCATGCTCACAAAACAGTCTTTTTAGAAGAAACAGTCTTTTTAGAGCAAAAGTTAACATGTTGGAAGCTCTCCAGGGAACCACTATGGTTTTCTGAGAGCAGCAAGACTGGGGTACTCCACCGGGCCAGGGGAGATGGAAGTCAAGTATAGCATCAAGGTGGCTGAGAAAGGAGTCTCATCAACAAGGGGTTGGTCCTACAAGGTAAGTAAAGCAGGTCTGCTGACCGTGACCAGGTAAGCTGAGACTCCAAGACTATCCAGGCCAGGATCAGAAAGACAGATTCAGGGTGAGCAAGGTGCAATATCAGGCACAGGAATACCTACAGCATAGGTCAACAAAGAAGAAACTTGAAGATCTTGAGTTGACATGCAACTCCCAAGTCAAGGGAAAGAGGCCCCAGATGAGGTGTCTCTCAGACCCTTCTCTGACTTTAGCTGTTCTCCAGCAGTCTGATATCAAGTTATAAGGCCACGCCATGTAAAACCTGGCCTTTAGCCCAGGCAGCTGGATCCCTGGGGGAGGAAGCAGGAGGCTGCAAAGCCCATGGGTGGGCACAAGTCCTTGGCAATGTTACCACATAGTGTGTGTAGAGCAGAAGAGTTGATTTTGACTTCAGAAAATGCAGTCAAAAAAAGGGAAAGGGAATGGAAGCACTAAGCTTTAGAAATGACCACATAGGATAGAGCAAAGGCAGTTGAGCCCTTCTGCCCTTGACCAGCATTTCAGTGAAACACAAGTATTCACAGTGTAGAATGGTCATGCTAAATTGAAGAATCTGGGTTTTGTAGCAAATGGAGACGCTCATTGAGGACAGCAGGAATAAATATTCTTAAGTGCAAATAATAGTGGGCAAATAAAAGGTTTCTGAAAATGGTCATATGCCTTGTTTACTTCCAGCGAAACTCAATCTATTCTAGGAAATGTCATTCACCCATTTGTTAGCCACTTGAACAAATTCCCCTAGTTGAGAAATCCCAAAAATCATGTGCTTGCTTTCACTGCACAGAGCTGTTTGTTGGATGGAAATATGAAGTTTTAATTTTATACAGAGGAGTTCCTTCTATAAAGTCTGAGGCAGTTTGATTTGAAAGTTCAGAGCGAGCTTCTTAGCTGTCCTAAATTAGCATAATTTTTTTTTAAGGCTACAGCAATCTTTGCTGGCTGAAACCTAACGCACAGTTTGGAACACAATTGTTATTGTCAAAGTTTAATCAGGAAGATGACTTCTGTTAAAATGGTTAAATTCCACAGTAAATATTTTCTGCCTTACCAAAGAGACTACAGCTGTGAAAATTTTCCATGAGAACTGCTACTTCCACTTGTTTTCTTTCTTTAACGTTAAGCTGCTGCTCGCCGAAAGGCGAGCCGGAGGGGAAGACGACTGATCTGGCCGAACAGAGAGACTTTGAAAGAAATTAGGGTTAATATGAGGGCCTACTGATTATGGAAAAAAGGGTTAACTACTCAGGAGGAATTTAGGAATATAGTTAGGTCGTGTAGAAAGAAAATTAGAGAGACAAAGGCACAACTTGAACTGAATCTCCCCACCTCTGTGAAGGATAACAAAAAGTCCTTCTACGGATACATCAATAGCAAAAGGAGGGGCAAGGAAAACATCCATTCTTTAGTGGACATGGGCGGGAATATTGTTGTCAAAGATGAAGAAAAGGCTGAGGTATCTAACACCTTCTTTGCCTCAGTTTTCAACAGTAAGACAGGTTATCCTGAGGACAGCTGGCTTCTGAATCTTATAGAAGATGACAAGAATCTAAACAGCCCCCCTGTAATCCAGAAGGAAAGTCAGTGACCTACTGAACTGCTTGGATCCCCACAAGTCCGTGGGACCAGATGGGATCCACCCAAGGGTGATGAGAGAGCTGGCAGAAGAGCTTACCAAGCCTCTCTCTATCATCTACCAACAGTCCTGGCTCACTGGGGACATCCCAGATGACTGGAAGTTGGCGAATGTCACCCCAATCCACGAAAAGGGCCGGAAGGAAGACCCGGGAAACTACAGGCCTGTCATCCTGACCTCAGTGCCTGGCAGGGTTATGGAGCAGATCATCCTCAGTGCAATCACACAGCACCTGCAGGATGGGCAAGGGATCAGACCCAGCCAGCACGGGTTTAGGAAGGGCAGGTCCTGTCTGACCAACCTGATCTCCTTTTATGATCAGGTGACCCGCCTGGTGGATGAGGGGAAGGCGGTGGATGTGGTCTGCCTGGACTTCAGCAAAGCCTTTGACACCGTCTCCCACAGCATTCTCCTGAAAAAGCTGTCAGCCCACAGCTTGGACAGGAGCACCCTGTGCTGGGTTAGGAACTGGCTGGAGGGCCGGGCCCAGAGAGTGGTGCTGAACGGGGCTGCATCCAGTTGGCGGCCGGTCACCAGTGGTGTCCCCCAGGGATCAGTGTTGGGCCCAGTTCTGTTTAATATCTTTATTGATGATTTAGGTGAGGGGATTGAGTCCATTATCAGCAAATTTGCAGATGACACTATGCTGGGGGGGAGTGTGGGTCAGCTGGAAGGCAGGAGGGCTCTGCAGAGGGACCTGGACAGACTGGAGAGCTGGGCCGATTCCAACGGGATGAGGTTCAACAAGGCCAAGTGCCGGGCCCTGCACTTTGGCCACAACAACCCCACGCAGCGCTACAGGCTGGGGACAGAGTGGCTGGAGAGCAGCCAGGCAGAAAGAGACCTGGGAGTCTGCATTGACAAGAAACTGAACATGAGCCAGCAGTGTGCCCAGGTGCCAAGAAGGCCAATGGCATCCTGGCCTGTATCAGAAACAGCGTCACCAGCAGGTCCAGGGAGGTGATTCTTCCCCTGTACTCAGCGCTGGTTAGGCCACACCTTGAGTACTGTGTCCAGTTCTGGGCCCCTCAGTTTAAGAAGGATGTAGAGGTCCTGGAACAGGTCCAAAGGAGGGCAACCAGGCTGTGAAGGGACTCGAGCACAAGCCCTATGAGGAGAGGCTGAGAGAGCTGGGGCCGTTCAGCCTGGAGAAGAGGAGGCTCAGGGGAGACCTCATTGC
>JAAWXA010000002.1:33165762-33575780 GCA_038090715.1 Florisuga fusca | reverse complement strand
CCCCCTCTGCTGAGCATTAGTTACTGTATACCATGAGGACAACTGGTGAAAATCTGTTTTCAAATTCTGGAAATCACTGACCTTTATGTCCTTCCAAACTGAGATGACACACCCTTTGTCCTCTTCATTCCTTGTTTAGAAACTCCGGTGATTTGTTTGGTCATTTGTTTGGTTTTTAATAGTACTTCCTTTAAAAGGAACCACGTGTAGAGCCATAAATGAACTTGTTGCTGGACTTTAGGAATACTTCTATGTCAGCATATAAAGATATTGTCTTTGTTGACGTAATGTATTCAACTAATATGAATCAGGATAAGATTTTACTAATTAGTAGCTCTTCACTCTAGGAAGATCTGCAATCAATTAATTGTGAGATTTTATTACTATATAAAATGACTGCTTTTAAATGTTTAGTCTGGAGTTAATTTCAAAGTGAGTGCTGGAAGGTGCTTCACATACTGCTGCATGTCACAACCATACTGTGAAATAAAAGTACACAATGGTGAGCAGCATGAATCTGAGACTATAGTTAGTATGTCACTAATGTGGCCATTAAGTTTTCATGTTAAAATTTATTATGCTGTCATTACGGCACTTTTATTTTTGATGTATCAAACGTCTGCTACAGTACATATTTGTTGACATCTCATCTGTTTTAGGAAGGCAAATGATTACAAGTTACCAAGGAAACTAATAAGCAGTGTGCAAAGAATGGGCTGCACAATCCGTTTTGCTAGATAGGAAGTTAGTGCTGTTTTAATTTCAATTAAATTACACCTACTTCTCATGTTGATAACAAAAACAAAGCATGTACCATTTCAAAAAAAAATTTGCATAGCTATATTCACTTAGTAAGTTGAAATGTGCATTGTTTTCTAGTTTATACAGATGGAAGATATAGAGGGATGTAATTTATTGAATGTTTTGTGTCCTTTATACACAGTGTTGTTGCATTTTATGAGTTTGTAGGAAACCTTCTGTTCCACTAACTCACAAGACTACATGACCACAGACCTTAGCATCTAAAGGAGATTCTAAAAAATGAGATATTTAAATTTGTTCTTACTTTGAATTGCCTGTGCAGTTTGATAGGAGAACTCTCAAAGCTGCTCTTGTGCTGTTCTGTGTAAAGAGAAGTAAAGCAGGCCAGTGGGGTTGAAAATGATTTAGGCTAGAGCCTTGGATAAAACAGGTCACCCACCCCACTTCTTCACCAGTTTACACTGATGAGCAGCTCAATGCCATGCATGAGAATCAAGTTTTTAATTGTTTTTGAAATCAAGAGGCAGTTCTAAAGGAACTGTACCTTTTAAAGTCATAATAGCTGCTCTTAGGAATTGTTGTGGGTATTTACTGTGGAGGGAAAAATTAAGGACTGTCTATAGCCCTAGATATCATTTGTTTAGGTGACCGATCTTTGGGCAAAGGGCCATTAATTTTTAAAGTAATGTTGGATATACTTTATTATTATTTTCTGTCCTGTTCTCCTGATCTTGACATATTCTGAAAGATCTGGTTTATTGACTTGCACCACCTCCCCCACCCTTTCCCATGTTTGTAAGCTGCCATGCTCCATAAGTCCACCAAAATATCAACAAGGCAGCTGGAAAATCAAGCAAATGCTGCTGCTGCCTACACATGGCTTAAATTGACTGCTCGTGGGCATGGTAGACTGGGAGGGTGTGCTCAGCTGAATCTTAGGGGAGACAGAGAACTGAGCAGGACATGCCTACAGCTGAGGGAGTGGAAGGTAATAAAAAGGCCAGAGATTTGAAGGGATAATATTGTGGGGCACTGCTGCCATAATGATTTGTTAAGTGGAATTTTTTTTTCTCACTACTTGGATTTGCTCTCGGCGATAGCAGAATTGCTCATTTACAGTGCATGCAGAACAGATGCATATGTGCTATAACTAAGACCAGACTGTTTTGTTTGTGTATGTCATAAAAGACCTACTCTTAATTCCTCATATCAGTAAGGCTGAAATGAAAGCAAGCATGAGTGCTAACTTGACACCAACAGCTTTCAAAAACATCACATTAACTGGATAGAGTATTTTAATGCCTACTTTAAGAAGTTCAGAGATGATGGTCTGATTGTCCCTTTAGCTTTAAAATCCCTGAATCCATGGAAGATATGAGAGGATCTACTCAAAGCCTTTTTAGCTTTCTTTGTTTGGACAGCATTTTTCCAAAAGTATTTTTGGCAGTGGGGTTGAGGAGGTTTGAACAGTTCTATATTGAAATCCAATCACTGCCTGTAGCAAAATTAGATTAACAAGCTGTACAAACTGCTGGTGGAAATGATGAGTTATCCACCTCTTATCAAAGCCTATTGAATTTTCAGCACAATAATTGCTGATAAAAATATACCATGGTAATTCAAACTACCACTTTTAGATAATGGCATGTTTTCCCCCTTACACCCTCCACCTTTCTGGTGGAATGCTGGTATAATCTCCTGGTGATCATACTGAAAGCAGCAAAATAACAATTGCACAAGCAAGTGCATCCTATGATGCCTCCCACAAGGGCCACAGACCCAAAATGTGGGACAGAGCATGAACATAGGGAGCCAGGGAGTCACTGTAAATGTAGTTTTGTAAGCCAAAGCAGTAAATGAAAGGCAGAGTAACATTGAAATGCTACCCTTGGAAGACAGAAGTTGGGGGAAATGTTCTAACTTTCAATTTTTTTTTTTAATAGTCAAATATGTAAGTGTATACATAAACAGGTGGCAAAAAACCTATAATATACGTATATATCTGTGTATGTTTGTGGAAAACCTGCTACTACCCTGCAGATCTCTTATTCTATTATGAGTGAAACAGTGTGCATGAATAGAAGGGGATAACTGGAAAATCAGTGAATGAAGTGGTAACGGTGGACAGGTGGAAAGAAAAAGGTAGGAATAGTATGTGGAAACCCAGAAACCCAGAGCCATATGATGAAAGTAATGTTTTCATATTTCCTGCCTATGCTTGTTATTTCCCACAGGTTTGACTTGGATACCTGGGGCTGGTTTTGCAAGTCCTCCAAGCTTCATAGAAAATGGAGAAAGCTTCGTGGGTGCTTTTTCTAACATATTTCCACCGAAAGGTGAAAACCTTCTGAAAATTGGCTGCACAGAAAAAGAATGAAAGTCAGTATCAGTTGAGTAATAAATATTTTACTCGTGTATGTAACCATGAAACCATTATTTTGTTTTGCCACATTTACAAGGACTGAAAATGTAAATATATGCTGAGATTATTTATCAAATATTCTATAAATCTGGAAGCTACACTTATCAGTTTGGTGTACTAGTTAATAAAGTATGCAGTTAGACTGGTAATGTGAAAGTACACACTTCATGATCTACAAAGATGGAACAAGTGTTAAAGTCAGGGAAGTATTTCCTTCAGAGGAAAATGCGTCATTAAAAATGAGAAATTGNGGGATCCACCCAAGGGTGATGAGAGAGCTGGCAGAAGAGCTTACCAAGCCTCTCTCTATCATCTACCAACAGTCCTGGCTCACTGGGGACATCCCAGATGACTGGAAGTTGGCGAATGTCACCCCAATCCACGAAAAGGGCCGGAAGGAAGACCCGGGAAACTACAGGCCTGTCATCCTGACCTCAGTGCCTGGCAGGGGTTATGGAGCAGATCATCCTCAGTGCAATCACACAGCACCTGCAGGATGGGCAAGGGATCAGACCCAGCCAGCATGGGTTTAGAAAGGGCAGGTCCTGTCTGACCAACCTGATCTCCTTTTATGATCAGGTGACCCGCCTGGTGGATGAGGGGAAGGCGGTGGATGTGGTCTGCCTGGACTTCAGCAAAGCCTTTGACACCGTCTCCCACAGCATTCTCCTGAAAAAGCTGTCAGCCCACAGCTTGGACAGGAGCACCCTGTGCTGGGCTGGAACTGGCTGGAGGGCCAGGCCCAGAGAGTGGTGCTGAACGGGGCTGCATCCAGTTGGCGGCCGGTCACCAGTGGTGTCCCCCAGGGATCAGTGTTGGGCCCAGTTCTGTTTAATATCTTTATTGATGATTTAGGTGAGGGGATTGAGTCCATTATCAGCAAATTTGCAGATGACACTATGCTGGGGGGGAGTGTGGGTCAGCTGGAAGGCAGGAGGGCTCTGCAGAGGGACCTGGACAGACTGGAGAGTTGGGCTGATTCCAACGGGATGAGGTTCAACACAGCCAAGTGCAGGGTCCTGCACTTTGGCCACAACAACCCCGTGCAGCTGAGCAAGATACTCTTCTGAGAGCATAAATGTCCTCTGGTGGCTGTTGAAAAGGTGAAGTGCTATGTCTGTGTGATCTTAGCTCCCATCTTTGTTATACTTCATGGTATTTATGGGTTAATACAGACAACAGGGTTTGATGGAGAAATAAGTAGTGAGGAAACAGAAGAAACTGAAGACCTCTTGCAAAAGTGTTGGTTTTGTTTGGTTTAGATTTTTTTTTTGTGTGTATGTGTGTTTTTGGTTTTGTTTTTTTTCTTTCCAGTCCATTGAAAGGAGCTAGGAGATAGCTTTGTATGTTGACCATTCCTGGTGTTGGGCAGTTATTCAAGGGAGGCATTTGCTACTGACTGTGGATTCTGAGGAAGTGAGATGTTTGGTTACAAGAGAATTAAATCTGGTCTAAGATCATACCTAGTGACTGAACTGTAATGAAACCAGTAAGTAACCACCAGTTACTGGGATTCAAAAATACATTATTATACTCAGCACAGTATAAATGGTAGTATTGCTGAAATACTATTTCCCATACAAATTACATGGAAAGAACAGGTTTACGTTCATAATGACAAATCTTCCACTTCACTGAAGATTTTATCCTAATCTTCTGACTGCCCCCACAATTCCCCACCAGCTTCCTAAGCCAGATTTACTTATCTTGTGTCCCTGGCTTCCTTCACCATCTCCCAGTTACACAAGATCTCAAAACTCTGTGCTGGTGACAACACTGCTTGGATTAAATTTCTTTGTCGGTATTGTCCTTGGTCTTGGGAAAGACACAATTTAAGAGGAGGGAAAGATTTCTTCATAGGACAGGCAGTGTTTAAGTAAGAGCCTGCCTTGAGAAAAACAGCTAAAAATAATAATTTAAAAAATGCAGTCTCTCTGCTCCCAGGAAGATGTCACCCTTTTTGCTGTCCTGTAGGCAGGGAGGTCAGCAGATGACTGGGCTGCTAAGCAAGAAGCCCTTAGCGTGTATGTGAACTGTTGGGAGGTGCTCTGTGTGTTATTTAACAGATACTACAGTATTTTATATCAGATTGATCTTATGTTCCTTTAAATTTTTGTTCTGGAGAAAGCATTGGTTGTAGATTAGCATTAGGATTAGGCATCAGCATCATCAGTATCTGTGTTATGGGGCTTTACAGCAGGGCAATGTAGGCACTTGTGTGATTCATGAATTTCATGAGCTAGAGAAAAGGAATTTTGTTTATCAAAACGTCCAATTAATAGTTGCCAAAATTCTTTTTTTTTTTTTTTTTTTTTTTTTTTTTTTTTTTTGATCCCATCGTTACAGTCAAGCTGTTAATATCTCCAGTGACACATCGTGCTCTTCATGTACTATTGGAGAGCAGAGGGGGTGACCCCAGTGTAAGAAATCACAGATATTCTTCCCAGGGGTGCTCTTAAATGAGCCTAGAGGGACTGACGTGTGGATGTGTCATTCATCTCTGTCACTGCAAGTGTGTGCAAGGTCAGAGGAAAGATCAGCGAACTCTTGCTTTTATCCCACAAATCACGTAATCATTAGAAACATGCAGATTTAAGCCAAGATAAACAAAACAGCAAATTATTTAATACAGATGAAAGAAACTGAAGAAAATCCATGTATAGTAGCTGAGGAAAGTTAGCCTTGATATTTCACAGTTTATTTGAAAGAATGTGTTTCTGCACAATACTGACCTGTCCTAACCACATCAGATATTTGTGGTGATCACCCTGGAATTAATATATTACCACAGTTTCCTTTCCTCCTTATTTGTTTTTCACTCTTCATTCAATGTTCCCTGTTTTAGCTGAGTTGCCAGAAGCTTGCCCAGTTCCTCTTTTTTCAGCTGAATGAAGTTGGTCCACCACTGAAAACAGGTCAGCACTTAGTGATCTCCCAGGGAAGAGAAAGTAATTTGGAAATTTGGTCAGATATTTGATCTGTAGATCAGTTATGTTTTTCTGCTTTCAAGTGGCAGTGTGTGGTTTTTAAGATAAATATGTAGTAACTGCTTAGAGAGATTAGAGCCTGCTGTAGAACTCATCATAGTTACAGGTACCTCAGTTTTCTGCAGCTGTATTTACAGCACACGTAAAAGGCAGTACAACTGCTGCTATCCCATAAGGATTTGGAAATGGAAACATTGCTCCAAACTGGGACTTCAGGCAGAACTTAATTATATGTTTTGCCCATAAATACAACCATTGCAAGATTAAATTACTTTTTGATTGTGAATTAATTTTAAAGACGCCAAAAACCTGACTACATTTTGGTTGCCTATATTCAGTCATTAAACCATAGAAAAGTTTAGACTCATCCCTGGAGGTCATCAAATTCAAATTCAAATTAGGACTACCCTCAAAGTTAGTTCAGGTTGTCCAGGGCTTTGTCCTGGTAAGTTTTAAAATTTTCCAAAGTTGCAAAGTCCACAGCAGCTCAAGGCAGCCTTGTTCAGAGCCTAACCATTGTGAGAATTTTTGTTGCTTAGGGCTAAATTAAAATATTTTCCTGCAGGAATATATTGCCTCTTGACCTTCTACTATCCACCTCTGGGAAGACCCCTGGTCTACCTTGGCTCTAGGTAGACAGCAACTAGATACCCCCTTTTGTCAGCGGTTGCCTCTTGCTTTTGCAATGGTGCACTGTTTACTCATATTTAATTTGACATCCACTGGGACCCCAAACACTTCCACAAAGCTCCTTTCTAGCCAGTTTAGCCACAGCCCATATCACTAGGTTATTATATCTACGTATATGCATGACTTTGCATTTGGTTTTGCTGAACTTCATGAGGCACTTGTCAGACCATTTCTACCATCTCAAAAAATCTTGCTGTGGGACACCTTATCCTCCATCTGATCCGTTGTTGACCCTTCTGGGAGTTCCAGCAGACAGAAGGATGACCATGAGCCTGTGATGTGCCCTTGTGGCCAAAAAGGCCAATGGCATTCTGGGGTGCATTAGAAGGGATGTGCTTAGTAGGCTGAGAGAGGTTCTCCTCCCCCTCTACTCTGCTCTGGTGAGGCTGAATCTGGAGTATTGTGTCCAGTTCTTGGCCCCTCTGTTCAAGGACAAGGAATTTCTTGAGAGAGTCCAGAGCAGAGCCACAAAGATGGTTAAGGGAATGGAACATTTTCCTTATGAGGAAAGGCTGAGGAAGCTGGTTCTCTTGAGTTTGGAGAAGAGGAGAATGAGGGGTGACCTCATTAATGTTTACAAATATGTAAAAAGGGTGAGTGTAAGGAGGATGGAGTCAGGCTCTTCTCAGTGATGACCGGCGGTAGGACAAAGGGTAATGGATGCAAGCTGGAGCATAGGAGGTTCCGTGTAAACGTAAGAAAAAGTGTTTTCCCTGTGAGGGTGACAGAGCACTGGAACAGGCTGCCCAGTGTGGTTGTGGAGTCTCCTTCTCTGGAGACATTCAACACCCACCTGGATGCGTTCCTGTGTGACCTACAGTAGGTGGTCCTGCTTTGGCAGGGGGGTTGGAATCGGTGATCTCTTGAAGTCCCTTCCAACCCCTAACACTGTGATTTCTTCCACCTTATAAGGTTCAGAAGAGTACTTGAAGAGCAATTATCCATATCACTAATGAAGCTGATAAGCTGTGTTGTCCTTATGGACCACTAAGGAAAACTGCTCCTAGCAGACTGTTGCATAGATTTTTGAAATAGCAACTTAGGGCATGGTTGTCCAGACAACACTTTGTGATATACCTCCAAACTCCACTACTGGACTAGGAGATATGCAAGGAATGAAATCAGCAGAACAACACTTCACCCCACATCCCTCCTTTTTTTTTTTCCCCCTGTTGTGCTTACAGAAACAACCCGTGTTGTTCACATCTCTTTCCAGTATCAGTTCCAACTTTAGCCTTCCTGAATTCACCCCCTTGTACACAGACAATGCCTTTGTAATCCCAGGAAATCCAACCTCACTTTTAGCTCTTTCACATATTTTTTGGTTGGTTGGTTGGTTTTGTTTGTTTTTTTAACCTTCTGTTTTTTTTTTTTTTTTTTTTTTTTTTTTTTTTTTTTTTTTTTTAGTTACTGTATACCATGAGGACAACTGGTGAAAATCTGTTTTCAAATTCTGGAAATCACTGACCTTTATGTCCTTCCAAACTGAGATGACACACCCTTTGTCCTCTTCATTCCTTGTTTAGAAACTCCGGTGATTTGTTTGGTCATTTGTTTGGTTTTTAATAGTACTTCCTTTAAAAGGAACCACGTGTAGAGCCATAAATGAACTTGTTGCTGGACTTTAGGAATACTTCTATGTCAGCATATAAAGATATTGTCTTTGTTGACGTAATGTATTCAACTAATATGAATCAGGATAAGATTTTACTAATTAGTAGCTCTTCACTCTAGGAAGATCTGCAATCAATTAATTGTGAGATTTTATTACTATATAAAATGACTGCTTTTAAATGTTTAGTCTGGAGTTAATTTCAAAGTGAGTGCTGGAAGGTGCTTCACATACTGCTGCATGTCACAACCATACTGTGAAATAAAAGTACACAATGGTGAGCAGCATGAATCTGAGACTATAGTTAGTATGTCACTAATGTGGCCATTAAGTTTTCATGTTAAAATTTATTATGCTGTCATTATGGCACTTTTATTTTTGATGTATCAAACGTCTGCTACAGTACATATTTGTTGACATCTCATCTGTTTTAGGAAGGCAAATGATTACAAGTTACCAAGGAAACTAATAAGCAGTGTGCAAAGAATGGGCTGCACAATCCGTTTTGCTAGATAGGAAGTTAGTGCTGTTTTAATTTCAATTAAATTACACCTACTTCTCATGTTGATAACAAAAACAAAGCATGTACCATTTCAAAAAAAAATTTGCATAGCTATATTCACTTAGTAAGTTGAAATGTGCATTGTTTTCTAGTTTATACAGATGGAAGATATAGAGGGATGTAATTTATTGAATGTTTTGTGTCCTTTATACACAGTGTTGTTGCATTTTATGAGTTTGTAGGAAACCTTCTGTTCCACTAACTCACAAGACTACATGACCACAGACCTTAGCATCTAAAGGAGATTCTAAAAAATGAGATATTTAAATTTGTTCTTACTTTGAATTGCCTGTGCAGTTTGATAGGAGAACTCTCAAAGCTGCTCTTGTGCTGTTCTGTGTAAAGAGAAGTAAAGCAGGCCAGTGGGGTTGAAAATGATTTAGGCTAGAGCCTTGGATAAAACAGGTCACCCACCCCACTTCTTCACCAGTTTACACTGATGAGCAGCTCAATGCCATGCATGAGAATCAAGTTTTTAATTGTTTTTGAAATCAAGAGGCAGTTCTAAAGGAACTGTACCTTTTAAAGTCATAATAGCTGCTCTTAGGAATTGTTGTGGGTGTTTACTGTGGAGGGAAAAATTAAGGACTGTCTATAGCCCTAGATATCATTTGTTTAGGTGACCGATCTTTGGGCAAAGGGCCATTAATTTTTAAAGTAATGTTGGATATACTTTATTATTATTTTCTGTCCTGTTCTCCTGATCTTGACATATTCTGAAAGATCTGGTTTATTGACTTGCACCACCTCCCCCACCCTTTCCCATGTTTGTAAGCTGCCATGCTCCATAAGTCCACCAAAATATCAACAAGGCAGCTGGAAAATCAAGCAAATGCTGCTGCTGCCTACACATGGCTTAAATTGACTGCTCGTGGGCATGGTAGACTGGGAGGGTGTGCTCAGCTGAATCTTAGGGGAGGCAGAGAACTGAGCAGGACATGCCTACAGCTGAGGGAGTGGAAGGTAGAAAAAAGGCCAGAGATTTGAAGGGATAATATTGTGGGGCACTGCTGCCATAATGATTTGTTAAGTGGAATTTTTTTTTCTCACTACTTGGATTTGCTCTCGGCGATAGCAGAATTGCTCATTTACAGTGCATGCAGAACAGATGCATATGTGCTATAACTAAGACCAGACTGTTTTGTTTGTGTATGTCATAAAAGACCTACTCTTAATTCCTCATATCAGTAAGGCTGAAATGAAAGCAAGCATGAGTGCTAACTTGACACCAACAACTTTCAAAAAAACCACGTTAACTGGATAGAGTATTTTAATGCCTACTTTAAGAAGTTCAGAGATGATGGTCTGATTGTCCCTTTAGCTTTAAAATCCCTGAAACCATGGGAGATATGAGAGGATCTACTCAAAGCCTTTTTAGCTTTCTTTGTTTGGACAGCATTTTTCCAAAAGTATTTTTGGCAGTGGGGTTGAGGAGGTTTGAACAGTTCTATATTGAAATCCAATCACTGCCTGTAGCAAAATTAGATTAACAAGCTGTACAAACTGCTGGTGGAAATGATGAGTTATCCACCTCTTATCAAAAGCTATTGAATTTTCAGCACAATAATTGCTGATAAAAATATACCATGGTAATTCAAACTACCACTTTTAGATAATGGCATGTTTTCCCCCTTACACCCTCCACCTTTCTGGTGGAATGCTGATATAATCTCCTGGTGATCATACTGAAAGCAGCAAAATAAAAATTGCACAAGCAAGTGCATCCTATGATGCCTCCCACAAGGGCCACAGACCCAAAATGTGGGACAGAGCAAGGGAGTCACTGTAAATGTAGTTTTGTAAGCCAAAGCAGTAAATGAAAGGCAGAGTAACATTGAAATGCTACCCTTGGAAGACAGAAGTTGGGGGAAATGTTCTAACTTTCAATTTTTTTTTTAATAGTCAAATATGTAAGTGTATACATATAGGTGGCAAAAAACCTATAGTATACGTATATATCTGTGTATGTTTGTGGAAAATCTGCTACTACCCTGCAGATCTCTTATTCTATTATGAGTGAAACAGTGTGCATGGAAAATCAGTGAATGAAGTGGTAAGGGTGGACAGGTGGAAAGAAAAAGGTAGGAATAGTATGTGAAACCCAGAAACCCAGAGCCATATGATGAAAGTAATGTTTTCATATTTCCTGCCTATGCTTGTTATTTCCCACAGGTTTGACTTGGATACCTGGGGCTGGTTTTGCAAGTCCTCCAAGCTTCATAGAAAATGGAGAAAGCTTCGTGGGTGCTTTTTCTAACATATTTCCACCGAAAGGTGAAAACCTTCTGAAAATTGGCTGCACAGAAAAAGAATGAAAGTCAGTATCAGTTGAGTAATAAATATTTTACTCGTGTATGTAACCATGAAACCATTATTTTGTTTTGCCACATTTACAAGGACTGAAAATGTAAATATATGCTGAGATTATTTATCAAATATTCTATAAATCTGGAAGCTACACTTATCAGTTTGGTGTACTAGTTAATAAAGTATGCAGTTAGACTGGTAATGTGAAAGTACACACTTCATGATCTACAAAGATGGAACAAGTGTTAAAGTCAGGGAAGTATTTCCTTCAGAGGAAAATGCGTCATTAAAAATGAGAAATTGTTGAGTGTATAAGGAATCAGAAATGAAGCTGAAGTGAATGAGAATGTGAACAACAACAAAAAAACCCATTCTGTGGCATCTTCTAAAAAGTAGCCAGGATTAAAATTATTGCATAGTGTATTGAGAAAAAAATTATGAAAAGGCAAAATAGAAACACATTCTCTAAAAGTATTATTCAAAGACAACAGTTACAGGATGATTTTATGCGAGTCAATCAAACTTCAGACAAAGGAAGAAAGCAGTGTTTAGATTCAAATTAAGGAATTAAATTATATAGTAACTCAGACAACTATTTCTGGATTTGTACAAGTAGAAGCCAGTCCATAATTTTCCCCTGTGGAATAAAGATGAGAATTTCAAAGGGTTTCTCCTGGCTAAATGCATTTTACATAAATGCATAATGCAAAAGTATAAGCTGCAGGGAGAAACATTCCAATTATACAAAAAGTTAAAATTATGTGACATTTAAAGTGTAGCTCAGAATATGCGTATATGGAACACAGTGTGTTTATTTCTTGGACCCAGATCAACAACAAATTGCTTTCATGGCAGCTGCTTTCACAGAAGTGCTGTATGGGTCAAGGAGGTTGAGTCTGGGGACGGGGTCTGCCCTGGTGGAGATGAACTGTTGTCTAGATGTCAAAAACACAAGTCAGTTAAAAAGACAAGGGTGAAAAAAACCTAAACATACAGGGAAACTAAATGAAAATGGAAATCAGGATTGGAGAAATGGAATTCTTTAGTATGCAAAGTGAAAGGGAATAATAACCATCAAGATCTTTAATTAAGTGGCTGGATTGGACAGTTCTTGGAGCAGAACTGGTAGGAGCTTTCACATGAGTTTCTACTGTACTTTCAGAAAAGTGATAAGGGCATGATGAGGAGAATAAATGAAATATTCATGTTTGCCTAATGAGCATCAAGGGTCCTTCTGTTTTCTGTTTGATATTATTCTGTTCGGGCTACTTGAAATTAAATTACAGGTAGGAAAGCCACAGGGAATAATACAATGGCGATGATAAGGTGATATCAAAGACTGGCAAAAGCCTGTGGGAAACAGCAGGAAAGCTATGGACCAGCTGACTAGCTCCTAGAAGCAGACTCTGTTTACTCATGGATGTTTATTTGACCTGGACTGAAGAATATGATCATAAGAGATTCTAAAATTTGAGCATTTCTAGTCTAGGGGAAGACCTGAGGGGATTTTAGCAATTTCTAGGGTGGTGCTGGGAGATAGGTGGGTGATTCTAGAGGATGGAAAAGAGGAAATGACAGAAAGGCAGTCTGCTTCTCATGCATGAAGTAAGTGTAACAACTTAGAGAAAACATTCAGGAAAATAAACATTACTTCAGACACTTAGAGCTCGACCTTTAGAATGTGCTGCTACACTGAACTGGAAAATTCCCTGATGGCCTCACAGAGACACCTTTGAGTCCACTTTTCACACGAAGTACTCCAGGCTTCTGAAAAAGCACCCACCTTGCCCATAACTTTACATCTGCATGCAAGATGTAAGGTCCAGACCAAAGACCCTCTGGGCCAAGGAAGTAAAGCCTTTGTCCCACTGCTCCAGGTGTGGGGTCATTGCATACACCTGCTGTTATTTCTATTCAGTGCATAAGAAGAGACCTGTGAAAATGTTTGTTAAAACACAATGCAAGTCTTAATGTTATATATGTTAGCAAGGTAAGGGGGGATGGTCTGCTCTGTGATTCTGTGCTGGATAAATGCACCGAGGCAGTTTCTACATTCTAATTTGGTATAGGAATGGGATAGTTGTTAGGGATAGAACAAGTTTCCTGTCATGTTGTTGGGTGGCTTTAGTCATTTAAACAGTAAAACTTGCTGTGCACCTTCTAGTTTTGGAACATGGGATAAGAAAGTAGGAAGAAGTCTTGAACAGCTATTTTGCATTTGTCTTCAAGGGCAGGAGCATACTACAGGCCTCTAAGCTTGGGTAATGGAAAACAGCATGTGAAGGTTTACACTCTAATCTGATAATGGCAAGATCACATTGTGCACGGAGGTCAAGATTTCATGTCCCACCTCCCCAGCCCCATTAAGGGAGATTTAACAGACTTAGTAATAAAAATATACACTGCATTCTGAGTCATCTAAATAAGGAGGCAAACAAATTAATTTCTTGGATGGCACAGGAAGCAAAGAATAAAACCAAAAGCTACTTTCAAGAAAGTCTAGACAGTAGCTATGGTCTGCTATGCTGACTTTGAAGAAAAGAGTAGACTGAAACCTGAAAACCACTCTAGTAGCCTCTGTAAAGGTAGACCCAACCAGATTTTTAATGATCTTTCCTAACAGCTTGCTATTTACATCAAGCAAGAAACACTTGAACAATTAAAAACCTGCATTGAAGCAGTAATCCTATAGAGCATCACTGCTGCTCCCTTAAGAAATATTATCCTGTCATAAAATTACCCTTTATTTCCTTGAAGCAGTGTTAGTTGTACCTGCTGTCTTACAGAGTTAAGTCTTACAGTCAAATTCATTGACATGTGTTTGAGTGGCAAACTTTTAAAAAAATAATTAAAGAATAGAGATAAATCACTATCGATAGTGCTGAAGGCAAGTTCTGGTCGGGGACTGTGCACTTAATTCACACTCAGTACAAACTTAATAATCTCAAAGTTTTCTGTATTCAGCTTCATTAATCTAGATGAGGTCTAGATATAGAGGTGGCAGAATGAATAATTTGAATTCAAATTCCTGCAACTGAAGGAAAAGGATCAGTGAACTAGCTGGCTCTCATTCACCCTTGCAGCAATATATTCCTTAAAAAATATACTTTGGTTTGAATTTCAATGCTTTCAATACAGATTGAGCTGACCTTTCCTTTTCCTCCTTAGGTGAAATAAAACACAAGTAATGTCCATGAAATCATCCAGAGACCTGGAAAAAAAAAAAAAAGGTGAAGCATACAAGTGTTTCAGTTTCAGTTTCATGCATCAATTTTCAGTGATGTAAGGATAAAAGTCAGTCTTGCAGTTCTCTAAGAGGAGAAGAGGTCATGCTGGACACTTGGGTCAAACTACCCTGGGAGTTTCTAGAAGACCCTGAATTACTCTTTTTGGCAAAGCAATTAAAATACAAAAGGCAGAGGAAGTCACCCAGGACGTACTGAAATTTTAGAGAACGGAAGGCACTTCTACCCTGTCAACGTGATTGAGAACCTGTCCTGGTTTGAGAGGACCAAGATAAAAACCCCCCTGTGATGGTGGGATGCCCTGAGCCCACCTGGGCCCCCATCTCCTGCGGTGCCTGTGGGGAGGAGAGCGTGGGTCAGGTGACCCCAATGGACCAATCACAGCGCTCCTGCCCATGGGGGCTCAGCATAAAATGGCTCCTCAGGGAGCCCCCTCCCTGGCTGGGGTGCTGCTTTGGTGAGCGTCTCTCTGGTTGTTGCTGCTCCTGCTTGTTTCCTCACTGGAGAATGTCACTTGTCGAGACAGGTGGCTTTCTGCCTTCCCAAGGAGGGACATCCGGGTTGCTCTCAGGCTGTTGCAGACTGTCACTGGGACCCTGGACTCAGTCACCCCCACCTACCTCCAAGTCCAATGTGGAATTTTTGTGCTTGGGAAGTAACTACTAACCGAGGAGCACAGGTTCTGTATTTACATTATTTTTTTTTTTTTTAAATCCACCACTATTACTACTTTAAGCTTATCCTAGTATTTTATTTCAACCTTAAAATCTCTCCTCCCTTATTCCCTTTTTCATCTGCCCCTGGGAAGGTAATGGGGGAAAAATAGAGGGCATCTCCCACCTGGTTACTGGCTAAAACTGTGACAGAACTCAACAAAATCCACGCAAAATAACCTGTAGCAGAAAGAGATGGCAGAGCTCAAATCAGCATTTAATGAGGTGCTTCCAATACAAAAACAACACAAGTCTGATGTTCAGGCTTCAAGTTGCACTGTCAGTGCTGGTAGCATGAGAAAATCCCAGATCCTCCTTCCAAGTTTGTTGCTCTGCTCGTGATGCCAATGTTGCCTTTCTTTGACCCACTTATACTTGCACCAAGGGAGCAAGGAAGGCTTCTGGTCTGTTGGACTTAGTTATTTAAGTAATGGGCTCGCATCTCATTAGCCTGTGGATCTTCCTGTGCTCTTCTGCCTATTGCTCAAAGAGTAAGATTTTTATAAAAGAGCTGAATGGTAAGAAATCACTACCCAGGTGTGGTTTACCGGATTATTACTATCTCTGTCTTTATTGGGATTGTTTGGTTGTGGCAACATATATTAAGTGTTATCTGAAAATGTTTCCTGGACCAAGCTCCTGGGTTTACTAAGCAGAAGAATCACCAGGTTCTGGATCCTGATTGAGTTTGTAATGGGTGAGCAACAGCAACTGGCTTGGAGAGAGACTGTACTCAGCTGGAAACACAGCTCTGGCTCAGGAGAGACCCTAGATCAGGTCTGGATGCCCCTGCAAGGAAAGGACAACTGAATGCCAACTATTTAGGGACCACAGCACACATGCAGATCACACACATGTGAATTTTACCTAAGTCCAATTTCAGCACAGCTGAATGGTTAGGGCAGACAATCTAATAGCTTTTTAATAGACCTAGGTCTGTGTGCTGAAGTATGACCTTCTCTGTTATAATTGTTTATGACCAGCCAAGCGCTTCTAGTGCTTATTCACACGGTGTGTTTTAGACCCAAAAGCATATGGGCTTCCAATGATGTTCAGGAGAATTATGAGTGTGTATTTATGGGTGATTTTATCGCCAAAAATGTATGTGTATAAAATGTGTTCTCACTGTTCCCATAAATAACAGTATGCAGCATTTACGAACAGGCTAAAGTGGGGCTGTCTCACTTTTCTGGCCAGCAGCAAAGCATTTAGCACACTATATTGTTAATTACTTTGGTTTTAATATGTTGTAATATGTAAACCCCCTGTGATTTTCCTTCTCTTTTCTCCCTCACCCTTCTGTGTCTCTATGCTGGGGACAGCTACTCAGGGAACAGCACAGAGACCACTCTGCCAGGGCAGGAGAACAGGGAGAGGTCTGTCACAGAACCAGCAGGACCAGAGCCCAGTCCTGCAGCTCTGGGGGTGGTCACCAGGCTCAGCTGAGGACCCACACTGTATGGTGTCAAGGCAAGTCTGAGGCTTGGCTGAGAAGCCAGTCTGCAGGTCTAGGTCTAGACTGCCAGGTTACATGGCTGGGCAGAAGCCCAGCTGAGATCCTGCTTGGACAATAGCTCAGACAGGGACTGAAGGTGAAAGGCTCTGCTCACAAGTGTCCCCCAGGAAAAGTGGGGGAGGCATCCTGTGCTGGGGCTGCCTCTAGCTTTACTCATTAAAGCTTCCTTTAAGGCCTCCAGCTGTACAGTTTACACACTGGCCTCAAGCCCAGGCAGCTGAAGCCCTGGGTGTGGGGGATGGCTGGTGTCCTGCTCACCTCCCCATGCAGCAAAAGCAGATGGGAAGTTCCTGCCCACGCACTTTTATTCACATGAGGGAAGACCTGTGGAACAGTTCTTTACAAACTTGAGAACCATAATTTGTTGGGGTGTCCTTTTCTGTTGTTGTTTTTGTATTGGTGGAGTGAAAATACACCTCTGCTGCTGTTGAACACAATTGGGGCTTTAGGAGGAAATGCAGTCTTAGCAGGTCTGATTGCACATGCAGAGCAGATTATGTAGCTGGAGAGTGATATAGCAAATAGTGGCTGGTTAGACCAGGAAGAGCTGACTCCAATGTCCTGCCAAGTGCTAAATGGTCTCACCCACCCAGTTTTGTATGTGTATGTATATACATTTATAGACACCATGAGTTTTACCAGTCCTCTCTGTGGTGCCCCAGGCTCTGAGTGCTCGAGGTGGGAACAAACAAAGAGAGTGATACAGAAGCAGTGGTGCAGCCCTGCAGGGCCACGTTTTGGGTTCTGGTGGTCTCTGTGAAATAAGGTGTGATGCACTTGTGATTCCTATTGAGACACTTCTGTATACTATTTGTCTGCTTTTTAGACTTCCCATGAGAAAGCACTGGATAAAATGGACAGCAAAGAAATCCAGTGCAATGGAATCACTCAGTGTCAACAAAACTGATGAGGTATCTGAAATTAATATTTTTATTTAAGAATTTGTCTAGCTTGTAATGGCACAGGTATGACTGGGTTAGATTTGGATACATTTGCTGAGCTGTCCCATATTTACTAAGAAAAAAAAAAAGCTTTGCAAATTTTTTTTTTTTTTTTTCTCCTGTTTGGTTTGTACCATATAAAACCAGAGGTGAATGAGTGTTATTGGTCGACAGAATTGGATCTGGTTTTTTTACTAACAGTCTACTTCAAACTTGCAGAGATTTGTGGTCCTCTTGGCAGTCAGCAAAAGAATGTGCAGGTTTAATTTTGAGACCATCCTGACAAGGGTTTTCCTGACAGACGATGCTCTCGTGAGACTTTTGACTTGTAATTCAAACCATCCCTACAGCATGTATACTGCACCCTGATGGATTGTATCCTGGTGAGCAGGTTTGGAAAAAGAAACAGCTGCTGGAAGAAAAGCAGGGATAACAATCCCACAGCAGGGATAAAAATAAACAAAAGAGAAGCAAACACTGTAGGATGGGTAAGGTAAAACAGATTGCATACTTTTTCGCAAGATGGAGGGCAGGAGATTTTTGCCTAAATAAGTGACATGAAAATACTTGGAGAAAATGCTCTTTAAACTACAGCTTAGGTTGAAAATTTTCAGTATGTGAAGAAGAAAAAATTTTTATGGGGTTTGAAAGAAATCCTGATAACTGAACAAAGAGTATGACAATCATTTATGTGAGATAGGGATGCTATGAATTTTACTATGCAATACACCAGGGGAATTAGGAAACATCAGACTGGGTGATGTATTCAGAAGTATACATTTAAGAAGCATCAGTTAGGACCAACCTGTGTTTTATTCAGTTTTAAGGCAGATAAAACCCAGCCACTGAAGCAGACCTCTGTCAGATGCTCTGAGTGAGTCTCAATAACCCAGGAGCTGCCCAAGGATTGTATAAATGCCTCTTTTCTACAATTTACGTTCTCATTAATGCATACATCATAGTAATACCCCCCTCAGAATTCTCCTCAAAACTAAAAAGCTTAACCCCTGATCTACAGTAAAAAGTTAGGGAAATAGAACAACAAAGCAAGGAGAAAGGGATTTCCTTCCTTCCCCCTTCCTGCTTTCTTTTCCCCCCTTCCTGCTTTCTTTTCCCCCCTCCTTCCTTTTCCTCCCCTTCCTTCCTTTTCCTCCCCTTCCTTCTTTTTTCCCCCCCTTCCTTCTTTTTTCCCCCCCTTCCTTCTTTTTTCCCCCCCTTCCTTCTTTTTTCCCCCCCTTTTCTTGTTTTCCCTTTTTTTCCTTCCTTTTTTCATTTTCCCTGTAAGTGTAAGATTGTATTAAAAAGGCAGACAAGAAATTCATAGAATTTAGAGGAAATACAAGCAAAAAAAAAGTGTCAGTGATTGCAAAGCAACAGTCCTCACAACAAAGTAAAACTATTCCAGATGGATTCTCCAGCTCTGGATACCTTTCACTGGAAATGAAGGGCTTTTAGAACCCTAAAACTCTATGGTCTTATGTCACACATTGCTTGGCTTACTTCTATCTTCAGCTCTGCACTCAAAACTTTGTGACTTTAATTCTTTTCCAAAACTTCTTGGTTTGTTGTTTTTTTTTCTTTCAAGCATTTGGTATTTCCTGTCACATAAATTAATTCCTCAAGCTGATAATGTGGGAGAAGTTCTGCTCTTTTGCATTTCACTGAACTCCATTAATAACAAATGTCAAGCACTGCTCATATTGGTTTCAGTCAAGAGAACTGAAGGGAAGCTAGTGAAAAATTGTGCAGCTGATCAAATGTTTGAGAATCCCTGAAGACTGAATTACAAAGAGTTGTAGTGAACATGTCAGCTGATTGAAAAATAATGGAAAATTCTCCATTCCTTTGAGCCTGTCATGGACAGGACCTCAGGGAGCATTATAAAGCCAAACATAACTTAGAGCCTCATCCATGGATTTTTAAAATAGATTCTTATGGAGTTTTCTTTTGATGAATATTGACTTTGGTGTGGGCATTATATATATACACTGAATAACAAAATTTATATTAATAGAAATAAGTTGGAATTCGATACTTGAATTTATATGGTAGTTCCTGCTGATCTTTGCATGCTGAGCTAAGCTGAGGAGAGTGATGTCACTGAAAACTCTGTTAGGAGATGGACCTGTCTGAATTGTAAGAAAGGAGCTCTTCTCCAGATAGCTGATAGCTGGATAGCGATGCCAAAGACAGAGTGACCTGAGGATGAAGTGAAGGAGAATATATCCAAAAAGCTGGACAAAAAATTTCCATTCTCTGTCACAGTTTATGAAAAAAAAACCAGAGAAAGTTGCATTGTACTCTGCAGCAGAGACAGAGAACAAGGGACATCTGACAGCATGTTGTAGAACTGTTTTCACATGGGATTTATTCTCACAGATGCTCACTGACAGAAGGGTGAAAGAGGCAAGATTCCTGAAGCAATCTTCTTCAATGTTTCACCCCACAAATCACTTTAAAGGCTGAGTGACTGGGGAAAACCAGTAGATTATTTCAACAAAAATTGCCATTAAAAGCTTTCTGAAGTGGTCATTGGAACTTGAAAACTAGAAATAAATCAGGAGTGAAACTTAGATGAACCTGAAAGTCTTAAAGAACTATTTGAAAAAAAACTAAAGTGGTTGTTGGTGTGTTTTATTCATTGCATTCAGTGATGATGAAAATGAAAAGTGAAATTGAAAATGAAAGTGAAAAAAGGTAAATTTTTTACTAGGAGGACAATCAGACATTGGGTGGTCTCCAAAGGGAAGTGGTACATTCCCCCACAGAGTGTATAGACATATGATATAAACAATAATGTTAGAAGGGTTGGACCAGATGACCCTTGAGTTACCTTCCAAACTGACATTCTGTGATTCTGTAAAAGTGAGAGAAGCACTATCAGTGATGCCAGCATATATTTAGACCCATCCAGACAGCACAAAAGAATAAAAACAGATTAAACCCAATGCTGGCATAATGGCTGGAGGATGAGACATATGTTCTCACATGTAAAAGCAGCAGCCTTTTTTCAGTGTTTGGAAGACTGAAACACAGAGAAAAGATCTGCAGTAAGTCCTATTGTAGTTACCTGGACAGTAAAAGTAAAATACTCAACTTTGCTTCTGAGTTGGATCAGCCATATGCTTATTCAATTAGATGATTAACTAAAGGTATAACTAATAAATTCACCTTACTTCTAATGTTGCTTTGTCATAAAGGTTGAAAAACCTTTTCTACAGAAGTTTGCATTGTTTACACTATCTTTGGAAGATTTTTGCTCCTTTCAGCAATTTCAGTAAAGCTCATACAATATGAGACAACAGATGGAATTTGTGGCACTTGAAAATTTTGAAATTGCAAATATTATTGTTCTTATTCTGTTGATATTTTGAAAGGATCATCTATTTTATTGAACAATGAGACTAAAAATCTATTTGGTTTGGAATTATTGTAGCAAACTACAAAAGATACAGTGGTCTGTAGAGATCGCTGTCTTTATTTAATATTAAAATCTACTCACAGTAGATTTGGGGGAAAGAGATTCAATTTAGATATGTGATTGATATGTCTGTATACCTAAACTTATTTGGAATTTGCATTTCAGGTGACATATTACCATCTCTAGCATTTTGATGGAAATATAATAATACTTTATGTTGTGAATGGTCACCTTTTTGCCAAAACCAAACTATAATTATTACCTCCATCTATTACCAGTTAGTAGAAACTACTGGAAGAAAAAAATCTTCTCTAGATGGGAATGAAGCGTTGAAAGAAAAATCAAATGAAAAAGAAACTGTTTTCTTACAGACGTTAGATGTGCGAAGTTCCCCTTGAATAGATGCAAAATAACAGGCTTCAGTCCAAAATTTCCCCATTCATGCCTTCAGCCAAGTTTAGACATGAAAAGAGATCATTCCCACAATCAGAATTTACAAAGGCAAAATGAGCTTTTACCACCTCAGATTGAGTTAGGTTTGGACTTGTTTCCTGTCTGAATACAGGCCTCATCCAGGTTGCCCTCTCTCCCAGATCAGATATTGTAGAACAGAATTTGCACCGTTTAAAGCAGGATTTTGATATTCTTCCTAAGTCTCATAATTCATTGCAAAAATACATCTTTAGGTAATAATCTGTCCCCAGATACCATCTTTAAAGCCTGGCATAAATAAGCATGTATTTTAAAAAGCTATCAGCAAGTTTAGCCCCAAGCTATAGAAAAAGAAATCTTCTGTAGTAAATTCTTTATAAACATCAAATAAAATAAAGTCACTGCTTTGTTCTCAGAGAACTTACAGTCTAAGATCAGCTAGAGACAGCTGTACTAGAATAGATAGGAAAAGGAATGACAGAATCAGTATTTGCTTGTTGGGATAGCCAGTAGCTCAGGATAGTAGTAGCTGGATTCAGTCATCAGTATTTGTGAAAAAGTTGTAAGGAGGGGCCCCTTTCATTGTTTAAAGGAGAAAGTTTCAGAAGTACATACAGAAAATTGCTCCTGCAGCTAAGAGGAAGCCTGTGAGTAGCATGAAGATGCTGCTGTAGACACTTAGTAAGTAAAAAATGTGAGTCTGTGGATATCTGGGAAGCAGAGGTCGGTGTTTCACAGTAAGTGGGACACAGTAGGCATGAGGTTTGGAGGAATAGAAGAGGCATTTGGAGAAATGCAAAGGGTGAATGTCATAATGTAATCACACAGTTTGTATAAAGCTGAAAATGCTTGCCATTCAATCAAAATGTTTGCATTTAGACTTTGGATCTCCTGGATCCTACAGAATTCGTATAGTTAGTGAGAATCTTTCAACAATAAATATCGCCTGTGGTCAGAGCACTCAAGCAGAATGGCAGAGGGCCAGTTTCAAGGCCTATAAGGGCAGGAAGCTGATGTTCATAATTCTGAACAAAGATGAGCAGAGAAAGGTTGAAGAAAAGCAGGGGTTTCAGCTGTGAGATAAGAGCTTAAATACGGAGAGACAAAAAGACTGAGTATCTTGGAGATGTTTGGCAGAAAGTTATCCTTCTGCATGTGAGAACCTAGGAAATAACTTGTTGGTGATGCTCATGCTACAGGCTTGAAAGAATGAGTAGGAAGGCAAAGCTGTTGGCACCAACAGATTGAAGGAAAGGGATAAGCAGGACAAAAAAAATTGAGGGTAGAGCTCATGAGACAAAAATTATAGGTCGAGGAAATCTCATGAGAACTTCACAACTCATTGTCTCTCAGGAAGAGTTTGTTTTCAGAGAGCTTTCCAGCATATAAAATAATAATGTGCATGCTATTGCAGACATTGCAGCCTGATTTTGCAGCTTTAGGACAAAAGCTATAACAAGAATATGCTAATCTTTCATTTATGTAAAAATAATAGGCAAAATTATGAATTTCTTGTGGGTGCAATTTCCATAAAAATTTTTACTATATGTCTGACCCTTTCTTAAAAATAATTTTGAGCTTTCTACATATCAAACAATATGCCAATGATAGACTACCATGACTTTCATAGTCAAACTAAAGTTTGCATCAACACTCAGTATCCTATGTAGGCCTCAGTTCTGAAAATAAATAAGCCTATGACATGTGCAACTAGCTACAGAGATAAAACTTCAGTAAAATGTTTAGTACATAGACATTTTTGTTCAGCACAGGCATGAGTTCCTGGTCAGAGCAATATATATATATATATCTTTTAAAACCTTTGTTAGTGATTTTAAATATATTTAATTATTTTCTTAATACAGACGAGTCAGAGTTTACTCACTTTCATGGTTAAAGGAAAATGCATTTCTAACTTTCCAGTTTTGATTTTTATTGAACTTGTGACACTTTCCTTTACTCAGTTCCACTTACAAAGGTGTGGTCTTGATCTGATTTGTATGGTGTTTTTTGTTCTCCTGTTCCAGAGGCATAAAATTAATTTTAAGATTTAATTTAAAAAACTGCTAAGTCAACTGATTATTAAATAGATGTACTTGTACTAGTAACAGCACTAAATATATTATCCCATTGATCTGCTATAATTATATCGTCTTCTTTTATCAGACCTAAACAGTAAAATTGAGTTACTTACCTCAGATCTAGCTACAGCAAATGGGAATTACATAACTACAACTCATTTTAGATGAAACAAGATTATTTTTTTGTGAAAAAGACATCATAAGAACAAACAATGGATACCTGATTTGCTACCTTGTTTTTGCTGCTTTTGCTACAAAGGAGAAATTGATTTGAATCATTGATTGGTTTTAAATTAATACACATGAGCGTTTATAATATCACACAAACACATTTGTATAAATATTTAATATAAATCTCTCTTTTGTAACTTCCTTTGCTTCCAGCTATTGACTCCACAACCATTTTTACTTGCATTTCTGTTATTTTCAAGCAGCAGTATTTAAGCTCACCCCAGGGAAGAAAAAGTGAGAGACAGGATCCTCAGAACCATTTCCCAGCACCTTGCAGTATGACCTGGCTCTGCTGGGTACACTGGAAACTGTATAACATCCTAAGAAAGTCTAAGGTTTGACATTTGTTCTGCAAAGCCCTTAGTAGTTGAGATCTGTCCTCTGGAAAGACCGGAGTGCCCAGGGAGAGTAGCATTTGCATTCTTTCTTTTTTGACAGAAGTTGGAACTGGCAGTTTTTTACACCTATTTGGTTGACATTGCAGTCCATGGATATCGTAGTTCTGACAAAATCTTCATGAAGTGCTGGGCAGGTACTTCTTGAAAATGTGCTTGAAATGGTGAAAATGCATTTTCTATAAATACTTCTAGGGAATTAACAAAATTGCAATGACTCCAATAACTTGAGTTCTTATAGTTAGTTTAAGACTAGAAGGTAAAATCTTTCTGGATTGGATGCTTAGGAGCAGAGGGGTTTGTTAATTAGATTTACTTGTGTCAGCCTGTGGTGCCTGATAAAATTCAAATCAAATACTTTGCTGGCACAATGAGCTATGTAAAGCAGTGCCAAACCGTAAAAAACCCCAACTAAACAATACAAAACAGATCCTCAGACGCTCTGCATCTTAAGGAAGGTACTGCCTGCACATTGTTAGTCTACCTTGTGGCTGGGGATTTTTTTCTGCCTCCATTTATCTCTATTGTTACATCCTCATTTGCCTCCAAGTTGCTTCGCAGTGGTCTGCTGTTGCTGCTTTGTGTTCCTGTCTCAAAAAGGGTGACTGTTCCCACAAGGAACAATGTCTGTGACTGCATGTGGTTGGACTCAAATAAATGAAAGATCGTGGGGCTGGAGACAGGAGAAATGTCCCTGAAGCAGGCAGGCATTTGGGCTGAAAAGAGGGGAAATACTAAGGGTTGTTAGGAACAGAAGTGCAGGCTGGGGGTTTTTTTGGCAGCTAAAAAAAATGCTTCGATAGCTCAGTTTGCCTCAGGCAGAGAAAGGAGTTGTCAATAGAAAGCAAGCACAGAGGCTGGTGACAAGAAAGCAATCTAGAAATGATGAAGTGAACAGTTGGTGAAAAGGAAGGTATTCTGGATAGTTGGTGCCTCTTACAAAACATCAGCTTTCAGTGTAACATTGCTGAAGATCAGCCTGCTGGAGAGAGATGGGGTAATGTGAGCAGTCAGTCTCAAATTACCTGTCTGAAAAAGTATGTGAGCATGGTATTCATGAATATTCTAGTGTATTACAAAAACAGGTGCTAAGCTATGTCTGCTTAAGAAGGCTGTATTAAAACTCTCTTTCCCTGCCAGGATTTCCTACCCCAGAACATGATGCTGACCTCTGTGCTGAGATACAAGACCTATTAATCAATGCCAATAAGCTCTGCCCATGACCAGTCCTGAGCCAGGATATTGGGGACCTGGGATGTACCTTTGACTGTGCTGCAAACGTGCAGCTTGGCTTTGGGCACTTCAATGGTCTGTGCTTCTTTCTCCTTTCCTCGATGTCTTCCAAAGGTACCCAGCAGCACAGGGGATCCTCTCCTGTTTCTAGGGATTCTGGCATAATGGGCATAACGTGGGGCTCTGAAGCTCTACTGTACTCAACCTATGTTACCTTATTGGTTTTTTGTTTGGGTTTTTTTGTTTTTTTCCAGATTTAGTTGAGAAGTCATGGTGTTTTTGGATTAAGGCAAATGTTTGACAAGCCTTTCGCATCTCTCTAAGGACAGAAAAAAGTGTCTGAGCCTACTCCTGTAAGAATATAGCTAGGGGATAGGAAAGGTGCAGAGGAGATCTGGAGATGGATGGCTCTGACAACCTGAGTTACTGTGACTCCACTGTTGTGTCATAGTGACTGACTGTCTACTTGTCCTTACCTACCAGAGACAGAGAGCAAGACAAAACTATTTAGCTTCAAGTCACTTTCAGCATGGTAACGTTGTTGTGTGTCTGCTTAGACACACACTTGCTGTTTTTCAATCATGGCTTTGGTCCTTTTTCTCCTCCTTTAGGAAAAAACAAAAGAAAATCTCACAGTTTCCTGCACAGTCTAGAGATGAACCACCCTTTCCACTTCCCTGCTAGTTGCTGGAATTACTCTTGGCAATAAATATTGAGTATTTATGTGTTGGCAAACTGTATACTAAGGAAAGATGAGAAAAGAATCATCTTTAAGATGAGAAGGGAAAGTAAATACAATAAGGTAAGGGGAGCATGCTGTGAGGGAGAGAGAAGTGCGCTTGGTTATATCTGAAAGAAATCTGTGTTTGGAAAGAAGACAAGGTGGTAGAACCCTGAGAGCAAGAAAACTGCAAGAAAAAGAGACTGAGGGAGTCTGAAGTACTTTGCAGAGAAATGAGACCAAGGACCAAGACTGTAGAATAAAAACCAGAACTTTCCATGTGCTGTGATAAGGTAAAAACTGATTTCCCCATAGGTTTTTCAGTAACATAAAGTAGGAAAGTGGAGAGCACAGTGAAGGTTAATATCAGTAGAAGGGACCCCAGTTCCAAGGTGTGATGCTCAGAGCAGACTGTCTATAATTTTTTTCTGCAATTAAGGGACAGCCCTAGTCTCATGTACTGCCCAAAACTTTTCTAGCCTTTTTTAAGATACCTTTTAGATACTCCCTATTGCTGTAGCTGGATACCTATTAATGCTTGAGCTGGCTGATGGAAAACTGTCTTACTATTGTGAGAACAAGTTAGAAGTACTGCTGACTTTCATGGAAATTATTTATAATACCCTCTCTTTTTTAGAAAATATATGTGCACCCCTACATCATTTAAGTGCTTTGAAAACCTACTCTTAATCCCAGTATTTTGAAACTATGAGTGGGAAGATGCTTATGAGGTTACATTGGGTAAAGCCTTTGGCAGTGTTCACTACAGCAGTAAAAAATCAATGAGGAAGTGTTGAAATTGTGTCAGAGGAAATTGTTTCAGCAGGGAACTCATGACTATAAAAATAAATATATATTGCTGCCTTTGTGAAATGTTAATAGACAAAATGGAAAAAAAAAAAAAAAAAAAAAAAAAAAAAAAAAAAAAAAAAAAAAAAATGTCATTTAAACTGTTTTCCTTGTGATGAATTCAAGGGTGGGACAGAAATCTCAGTATCCATTCAGTCCCCCTTATCTTGAAATGACTAGAATAAATTATTGTGTAGTGGGAGAGAGCTTATGAAACCCTCTTTTTATTTTAGTAGAAGTTTAAAGATTATACAAATCAAAGAGAGACCATAAGAAAGTCTTACACTTTGTATCACTCAGGAAAGAAGTGCTAAAGGGAGCTTGTGTAATTATCCTTCATTGCAACAAAAAATATTAGGAAGAAAAGGTTGCATGTGATAAAGCAGAGGATAATGCAGAGTCCAGTGGCAAGTTCAGTCAAGCTCATGTGCCTAAACTTGCAAAATTACATGCTCATTACACAGCAGATACTTTGCCATAAGAACCAGTTACCAGTATTTCCCAAGCAGTGTCTCGTAGGTATACTGAAAACCACTTTAGGAAAAGCAAAGCATAGTCTAATAAATTTTTCCTTTTGCTTGGCTCATTTTGATGTTAATTGTGGAGACTTGTGGTCCCCTTTGGATGAAATTTCTTTCTTTCTGCAGAATAGAAACACTTATGTTACAATTAAACCCCTATTTTCAGTGCTCAAGTGGGACTCTTATTGCATAGGTCGGGTATTGAAGTAATTTCTGTGTTACTACTTTTTTCAGTAGTTTGTGTCTGCAGCAGGTGGTATCATGTTCTCAGCAGGTATTTATATAAGGGACATGGCTAAGAGTATATAATTTTCAAAATAGACAGAGGATAAGAATACAGAGCTTTTCATGTGGCTGTTGTTCATCCTTGCTATCTAGTTCACCATGGTATGGCAGTTGCACAAAACACATTCTACTAAGAAAAGCCATAGTTTCATTTTTTCTTTTTTTTCTTTTTTCAAAGTCTGATCTTCTTCCAAGTCAGAAAACAGAGAGAATGGTGTATTTTTAATGGATTAGAAGGGTTAATCAGGAATTGCCTCTTCTGGATAATCTTTTGTGAGTTCTGCTGTTTTCTTTAAACACTTCCATCTGCATGACTACACTAATAGCTATCCTAAATTTCAGCCACTGGACAGGACAACATGAAACTTCACTCAGGGTCAATTTTACTCTTAGTTTTGCATTTGACTTCAGTGAAAACTGAAACACATTTAAAATGCTGGTAGAATACAAAGGCTGCTTGCAACCACAATGGTGTTAATTTATAAACCCTACTAAAGCTTTCTGTCCTTTTCTAGTAAATCCCAGAAATTAACATAATATTTCTTATATTATTTTAGGGTTTGCATGCATGACAAGAAAGAGCAGAAAAGTTAGCCTTTTGATGACCCTGTAATTCAGCGTGCAAGATCCTTTTGCAATTGCTTACAAGCTGAACACCACATATTTGGTTCAGGAAGTGCATTAATGTTGAGATGAAAGTTATATTCTTAGTCATTATGGGAGAGGATGAAAAGGAAGCTACATCACTGGTTTTTTTTAGTGGAGGTGATATAATGGATACATCAGAATCAATTGCACTGGGAGTAATGGAGTGCGGCTGCCCACATCATTACTCTGCAGACATTCATTTTTGCCTGGTCCTCCCACCGCTCACAGGATATGATTTGGTGGTTCATTTCTTGTGCCACTTCTTTGGAAAGATAACTTTGTAAAAATACATTTTCCCTTCAGGCATGCTGTTGTGATGTTTCTATTGAAGGAGCTGGATGGTAACAGCGAAGATTAGCAGACCAGAGAAAAAAGTCAATCCAAAGCATTAATCATTTTTTTTTAATATTGGACAAAAATGGCTTCAGAGCTGGACATCCTAAATTTATTTTCTAGCTCTAACAATGCTCTGATCATGCAGTTTTTTCTTTTCTTACCATTTGACCACTGTGTTTACTTGACTCTAAATCTCTTGTCCACTAAGTGTTGGCATGATGCACGGTGTGCACAGTGCAAAGAGGCCACAAGTCCACCTGGTACTTTGAAGTCCTAAGGTTGGAGGTGGCTATAGTAACGATTTAATGTTACCTGCATGGGCAAAAGCCTGAGTTCCGTGAAGCTACAATTAGCCTAATAACTATGGAATTTAGTAAAAAATAATATATCCCGTCTTTCACAGCTGACAGACTAAGCTGTAATGACTGCAGGGAGCAAAAAGCGAAAGAGGAGGGAATGAATAGCATCAGAGATGACTACATTTTGGGCCTAGCTTCCCTCTGGGGGTTCAGCTGAACAGCTACATAACCTGACTCTCTCCAGAGCCCTTCAGCTACCTTTACATTGGGCTATTTAGGCTGCAGTGTGTTCCCCTGAGATACCCTTCCAGGCAGACTTAGGACTGTGGAAATGGTCTGTCAGCATCAGCTGCTTTTGGCACAGGTCAAGAGCTTTATGGTACAGGAAAGGCTTTTGAACAGTGCCTGCACCCTGATGGTCCATAATTTGACTGTTGACTATATATTTGTACAGTCAGATGTCTTGGGAACTACAATCCAATTGTAGTGAGAGGGGAGGGAGAATGTGTGTATTAGAAAACCCAGAACTGGAACAAAGAAACGTTAGGAAAAAAATTAATATCAAAGGATGTCTCTGACTAGTGCAATACAGCCAGAGTAGTAATTCCAAAGTGGCCAGTTCAGCCCAGAATATCTACGCTGGTTATGTGGGAATTATTGAATTCAGTTAATTAATTTTTTTTCCTTTGACAAAGATTTTGATCCTAAACTACTTACCTATTTCTAAAGATCAGTGTAAATTCAGTTATGAGTTTGGGAAAGGGACTTAAACATCAACAGGGGGTCATTGAAGCTTAATTAGAAACACAGCAAGGATGTCACAGGTCTAAAACTTCGAATGCACTGCTACTTTCAGAAACATTTAGTAATGTAAACAAAGAAAAGGAAATTGTTTTAAATTCAAATAACCACTCAAGTAAAAATATAAGTCTTATCAAAAAAACTAAATTCCAAAGGGGCAGAAAGTTAAATTGTCTTTTTGGTTTCTCTTAATTTCAGTGGTATGTGGATTCCATATTATACATTTGCAGGATCTTATATCAGATAATACATTTAATTATTTACATTTAATCTTATATCAGATTATACATTTGAAACTGGTACTTAATGCAGATTGTTGAGAAAAGAAGTGTTGCTTCTGCTTCCGTGTACAGTTCTGTCGTAGGCTCTCTGTGGTTTTCTCACTTCTGTTTTATTGTGTCACAAAATGCATGATTCAGTCCATGACACCAGGAGCAAAACACTTAGGAAAAGTGCAGCAGGACACTATTGCAGACTTGAAACGTCTTTAGCTAAAGAATAAATCGCACTGCCAGAGGTCAGCGCAGGATTCTGTCCAGTTCTCACACAGAAAAACAAAAACTAAATAATAATTAGTTATATTGAACTTTGGTTTATAAAACTATGTCTGCCCTAGTGATTTAGTGGCATTCAATGGTACGTAATAATGAAATGACAGATTTCTTAGTTTAGTAGTTCTCCTTCAGTTAAAAGAATTAGTAAGGGATGAATTTTTTGCATTTCTTCTTCTCCTTTCTCATCTTTTACCATAACAAGACAGCTTGTACCCACTAAGGCCATACTTTTGGGATGAGTAAGATACTGGGTTCTGACTGCAATGTCATCCACCAGAGCTTCTTACAAAGCAGCACACAAGAGATTTTGGGAAGAGCTGGGCAGATGGGGCTCCTTTAAGAGGACCTCCCAGGGGAGCATTTCTCTCCTTGCATTCAGGCTGAAGGTGAGCAGTGACAGCAGCTCGAAGAGGCACAATCCATAGTAAGTTGAAATTGACATAAAATCATTGAAGCCATGATGTTTGACACCAGGTATTCAAGGCTTTTAAGTTATAATAATTTATTACAATTCCCTGCAGTCACTGACTAATATACTAATACAGAACCAATGTAAAGCTGAATTGAATAGGTATAATGATCAACAGGACTCTTGCAGGTACTTTGAACCAAAAAACCCCACCTCTTTAAAACGCTGATAATGATGTAGAGGGGCTGTTAGGTGTTATGAGAGGCTCAGAAAAGAATGTGGATTGATGACAGGGAAGAGCACTACACACAGTTCCATCTGGAGAGGACCTCAGGTCACATTGCTGTCACTGGGGTCTGAGACAGAGGATTGTTCTTGGAAGTAGATGTCTTTAGCACCATTGTCATAGCTGTAAGATACACAACCTTGGCTGTGTAAGATCTAAATTTATAAAAAATGACTCTGCATTTGTACTGTGTATGGGAGGGAACAGTCTCAGCTCCCAGGACTGACTTCTTTCTAACACCCTGCCCTGGTAGGATGAATTTCTGTTAACGGGTTTCAGGCAAGATGTATTAACGAAGCCAGTAAAGACTCTCTGTATTTTTGTAAGCAGAAAGTTGTTTTGGAGCTTTCTGGCTTCTCTGCCATCAATCATAAAAGCAACTCAAATTGTTTAGTCTAATTCTGGACCTTTTCTTGAACTATCCATCAGAACCACAGAGAATGAAGCAATAAGGAAAGCTAAGTCAACTTCTTTGTTTGATTTCTTTTGTGAAATGAGACAAAAGAAAGAGAGACAAAAAGATATTGAGCAATCTAGACTAGCAGAGTGAATAGTCTGACACACTGTGCATTTTCAATTCACTTCAATGAAAAAAAGGCTTTTTGCTACTACAGTTTTTCCTGTTTTATAAAATACGCCTATGCTCTTTGAGATCCATTTGGAATGCTCTTGTGTTTACCCTTTCTGACCATGATGCACAATGTAAAATGGACTAAAGATATACAAGAAACTGCACTATATGAACTGAGTTACTTCTGCTGCCTCCCTTGTTTCTAGCAGCTATGTTGCTGAGGTTTCTTATTTGCCTTCATCTTCAGATATCCAGCATCTCCTAAGTTTCTTCCATCCACCAGCTCTTACAAAGGATAGAGAAACGTGTAGCATGGAGTAGTATTCTTTTACATAGATATACTCTGCAGTTACAGTAGAGATAAAGAGGACAGTCCTGCAATGAGGTAAGTTTATGGAGATTTGTATTCTAGTCTCTGCTTTGGTATGAATTTCATGGATAACCATTCAGTTTACCTCCATCTCAGTTTGATGAAACTAAAGATGAAGAGAACATCTCTATTTTTCAGGGATCTTATGATACTAAACAAGAGCATGTGGTGTTCACTGCTTTGAGAACAGGAGTTGTACAATTGCTATTGATGAGTGTATTAATAATGTACCTCTGATTGAGCCTTCTGAACAATTTCTGTCTCATCACATCTACCCTGATATCAAACAGCTTCTAACATCCATCACAGTGAACACAAAACCCCAGCACTACAAATATGTTTTCTTTGAGATATAGGGAACATAGGTTATATAACCCAAGTTTAAAGTCAAAATATAGTATTTAGTGTCCAGAAGCACTGGATGGACCCAATAAAGGTCTTGATACTGCTATGATAAATATTAGTATTCTACAGCTCGCAGATCTAAATGTGAATAAATGGCACTGCCTTATGTTCTAATCAGGCAGGTGGATAGAAAATTTATTATTGAGCTCCGTGAACTCTTACGGGCATAAAGTACTATTGATTGTCCCTATTTACTGTGACATGCAGTCTGTGGCAAAGGGTGACAACATGATTAGATTCTAGCAAGAAAGATTTGAGAACAATTTCCTATGTTTAATGCAGAAAGGTCATAAAAACCTGTATTCTTCCTTCAAAAAGCACCCTTTCTCATTTTGATCTAGTAGGCTGCCTATTTCGCACCGATCACCCTTATTTTCTGAGTCTTGATGTTATCAGGTGGGCTTAGTGCTGTACTCAATTTAGTGAATGCTACACTATCAAACAGTGTTGTTTACCTTTTAAAAATAGACTTGTAATTTCTTTTCATTTGCATCTTATTGTACACAAGTACATATGCAGTGTACACAATGCACTGTAATTAACAGAAAAGTCTGAGGGAGACTGAACATGTTCTTATTACCTAAATCCATCCTGACTTCCTCTGAAGGGAAATGCGGGTAGTGCTACACCCTTTGGGAAAAACTTTTCTTTGAATAACATTATTGGTCACTGAGGATCTTTTTTTTATTCTAATGAAATACAGCTGCAGGTGCTTTTTATCTATGTATAAATAAGAAGCTCGTGAAAGCTGAAAGCTCCCAAGAGACTGGTTTGTGTATTCAGTGTTTCTCTTTGATACCTAGAGCAATGGTAAATAATTATTTATGTCCTCTGTGCAGGAACAAGATGGAATGTCTGCATTCACTGAATATATCCAACATAAATTTCCATGCTGAAAATGTCTCCTTTGCATCTAACTCCTTAATATGGATTAGTTAAATTCAGGAGCCAAACTTTGTCTTTTTAAAAGCCTTTTTGTGTAATCTAAGTCCTTGTTGTATTTTTTCAAGAGGTTTCTCATGCTAATCAAGGGCACTTAATTTTGAACTGCTGACTAATGTAAAATATTACATTTTGCTTTTAGAAAAAGACACCTTAGTCTTCAGATTCAATTACTGGAAATAAACACTTCACCCATACCTGTTTTATGCCCTTTGCCTCCAACAAAACTAGGTTGATTCATTTGAAAATTTAGACTTTTAGTCTTTTTTCTTTAGTACTAGAATTTTCCCAGAGAGTTCCAAGAAAAAAACGTAAGTTAATAATGGACAGAATAAATTTAACTCTTCTCTTTTGAAGGATTTATCTTGTGCTTTTCTAGTTCATATTTCCACAGTGACCTCCTCCTTTAACAAAATTGCCATTACAGGTTTTGAACAGATAGATAAAACTAATAGAATTATTCTTGTTATGCAGCAATACAAGAACAACTATGTTGTATAAATGCATCATGAGTGAATAAACAAATTCATTTTGCAGTATAAAGGCTGGTTAAATATTTGGCAGTCTTTCAGGTATAGCTTATAACTAAAAAGAACTTCACTATGCTCATTATTCAGTACATAAATCAGTGATGCCATGTTCCAAAATTCTTCTAAGGACACATTTACAAAAGCAAAAATGCAGTGATTTCTCATGCCATTTCAACAGCTGGATAATTGGCACTGCCGTGTGTGTAGCTTCAGATTATTCACATAAATGGAAAAATATTATTTTATTTTGTCTGTGTTAAGACATCATTCCTGCAAATAAATACTGTTAAATTTCATTCCCTTCACTTCATAGATCCATAACCCGGGATTATATGTTGTAGTCAGAAAATATGTTATTTTATAAATTTTATTACACAAATTAAGGAAAATGAAATGATCATCAATTGGGGTAAATGTTATCATAACAAGAGTTACACAGCCTGACTAAAAGGGTTATTCACTGGAAAAATATGCAAAAGTTTCAAATCCATAACTTTTGATAGGAAAACCTGTTCCAATAAAAATGAGAAGACACAGAGAAAGGCTTTGTGTTGTATCAGCCTTAGGACACCAATCTGGATGTGGAAAACTATTTTAAAGTTCCTGAGATGAATCATGAGGGAATTAAACTACACTGCTCAAGATATTCACTTAGGTAAAACATCTGACAGGCTTTTGCTGTTCTGTTTACTGGTTTTTGTGATTTAAGTGAGGAGATCTGAAAGAGAGAGGTTTCTTCATGCTGAAGGGAAATAGACACATGGTAAGTTGGGAAGTCTTATAAAAAAATATGAGCGACTTGAAGCAAATTGGCATCATATTTCCCTGTACTGTTTCATTACTAAATACAATTGATTTTTATATCTTTGGGATAAAAGGGAAATTCTGTGGGATAAGGTTTATATCTTTGCCTATTAGTACATAAAATCAGATAATACTGAATTCTTTGCCTAAAAACACACTACAGCTTTTCTAATAAAGTGTGAACAGAGTCCTTAGATGAGCAAGGGAAAGAAGACAGGTATCCCTGTTTCACAGTATTCCAAATTAATGTGATCATCTGAATCACTGTGCTTGGTATTCCTTACCAAACAACCCTGCTTGCTCACTCGACTGGCCCTGTAGGAAACAACAAACCATTACACGTGTAATTTTAACTGTGCCTTGAGTTCTGCCTGTTTCAATGACAATCAAGCATGGTGCTGATGTTCTATCTGCCCACAACTGGTTTTCTGAACTATGACCTAAGGTTATGTCATAGAGTGTGTGTGGGCAAACCCACAAGAAGAAAAATGGTTCTCCCTGCCTAGGGTTTTCTGATTTAGTCTCTTTGGAGCCAACTAAAACCAATAAAGGTGTCACAGCAACACCAACTATATGCTTAAGAAGGTAATTGAAAATGTCTTGGACAAGCTGAACTTCATCAGCTGAAAACACTGCCTCCTTAAACAGGGCTTTACTTTGAGAAATGGCTGTTGACATTGGCACTTCCAAATGAACTCGTCTTCCCTCACGTACTTTGAAGTGATAAGGGACAGTGATAAGTCAACTGCTGCTTATTTTGGTTAGCATTGCAGAGACAATGCAGCCAAGAAAAGTGAGAACTGTTCCATTTTTTTCCCCCCATGCATTGTGAAAAAAACTTTTCACGTTGCTATAGATGGATGAACATGAACCCTTCTCCTTTTGGGTGCCAGAAACAGCCTAAGGGCTTAATTCAGGCTACAAAGTATTTCTTAGGTGCAAGGGGAGGAAGGGGTATTACCTCCCAGTTTTTAAAATGCTGTGTTATGCTAGGGGTAGTTCTCCAAACAAAAAAAATGTTGAAAGACAAATTACGTAGTAAAACTATAGAGGAACAGTATCAGTTAAAAATCCTGAGTTTTGATAAAATAAGGCTGCATGATAGAAAGTGGACTTGTAACAAGAACTCAAATGCTTTATTGCAGCAATGATAACTTTTGAAAACATATAAAACATCTTTCAGCAACTGAATGTGAAAGGATTATTTCCTCATTCACTGGAATATCTTTGACAAAAATAGGACAGTAGGTGTAAAACATTTGCATCCCTACCCCTTTACTTTCAAAGCAGAACATGAAACAATTGACTAATCTACTTTTCATTCCTGTTTCTGTGATGGCTAAAGGCATTTTTTCTGGGTTTCTACACAAAATCTAAGTGCTTATATTGTGGTGATGGTTGAATTTGACAGGCTTAGTTCTGTTCAAAAGTTACTTAGCTCCAATTCCATAATTAAATACAGCTGAAAAGAAAATGAATTTTGTAATTAATAGTCAGAATATTAAAGGCAAGAGGGAAGGTAGAACTGGCATTCAGGCTGGAGAGACTTCAGCCTTTGAAATGCAAAGTCTGTCAAGGAGCAGCCACAACAGCAGGATTAGCAACAGGATTAATGTTTTAGCCATCTTTTGTTCATTTGATTTTATTGTATTCTGATTACAAGAGATGATGGGAAGTGCTGCTTCTTTGTGTGTAGGTCCCTGCCTAATTTAAAAGGACATAAAAGGAATTTTCTTCTATTTTATTGTAAGAACTTCCGGTAATTTTCTCAAGGAGAAATCAAATTAAATCTCCCCATACAATGAATTCACGAAATGATGCTTCCAAAAAATGTCTGGAGAAACATGACAGTGGACAGATTGCTCCATGTTGGTTATTTCAGCATCCTCAGTGTAGTGTCCAAACAGTCTCAGAGTACAGAAGGCTACCTTGTGAAGGACTCAGACTGAAATGAAACCTAGAAGAATAGAGACCTTCTGTCTGCTCACATTTTGAAGGCTTCCAGCAGTTACCAGCCATTCTAGCTCAATGTTTTCTTGAGTATATTTAACCCTGATAAATACAGTGTATTGTTAAGCTGCAATGAGGCTGAGTAAGAACTCCCATTTATCCTTTTTGCCCAGTAAAAAAATCCTGGAAATGCAGGACTGTAAAGTGATTTGCTTTATATCAAAGTTAAGATATATAAAGAACCTAATTATATTCAAACTGCAGATACCTTTAGTCAGGGCTGATATTCCTTCTTTTTAACTACGTGGTCTAAAATCTGTGGGATCTTGATATTTGTTGCTAATTTTATTTCATGTTTTTGAAGTTCTGGCTCTTAACTGAATTTTAAGATTCATTCAGTTATAATTTTTTCCATGTACCTGCCATTTTACAATCCATTACAAGGCATTCTGATATGGGAGTTCAATTTTTTGTTTAAAAGGCCTTATGATACTGAATTAAGGAACTCCCCAAACACAAAAATGTTTTTGTTTGACTTTAAATGCCAGCCTAAACTTTACTGACCTCAAGAGCTGAAAGGGATTTTCATGGTATACGGGGAAGAGAAATGTAGAAGACATGCTGTGTAACTGAAGTCCATACTTAAAAAGATTATGTGAAAAAGCAAATTAAACTCAATAAAATAATTGAATAATTACAGAACTGAGTTTCCAGGGTACATATATGTGTTTTAATCAAGTTTTGTGTTGAGACATGGAAAAGTGATCTTATTTTCTTTCAAGAAAGGACGGAGTGAAGCATTACATGTTTCAGTATTAAAAACCTTTTATCTGCAGATTATTATAACACTAATGTAAGAAAAAATCTTTTGAGAAATATCCTTTTGTCCTTTTTATATAGTTCCTGGATTTTGTTCAGATGTTAATAGTTTCATAGAAGAAAAAACATCTATTCAATCCTTCTACTCTAAGGCAGCATCAACTATATCTCCATTTTTCTTCATAGGTGTGCACTGAGCCCATTCTTAGTGACCTGCAGTACTGAAGTTACCACAATTCTCCCAGGCAAAGTGTTTCGGGGTTTCACTATCCCTTACCATTTAGAAAGTCTTTGATAAGGACTAATCTCGACATTCCTTTGAGCAATTTAAATCCATTATTTCTTTTTTATCTGGGAAGAACAGATTATTAACAACTACTTGCAGGAGGTTTCAAAGCATTTGAAGTCTGCTACCCACGTTTTCTCTTTTCTAAACTAAATACTCTCAATTAAGGAGGCTGAAATGGATTAGTACTGAAATCAACTGTCAAAAATAATAATCCACTGAAAACCTAAAAAGCTATTTATAAAGCTACCTCATATCATAAAATGAACTGATTACAGGCTATTTAAAATAAATTCTTCTTATGTTTTGCCTGACACAAAAGCCCATCAGGAATTTTCAGGTTAAATGTCTTTTTCATAGAGAAATTTTTATTCTTCAGACTTAAAACTTTTCTTCCAAAACATACTAGCTTGGACATTTTTTTGAAAAGGAAGTACAGCCTCAGTGATAAACTATGTGCCATCCAGCCCTGAGGAGTGAATGATGTAGTATTGCTAGATTGGGTCGTGTTAAGCTCTTGTGTAAGTGTAAGGCTCTTGCCCAGTGCTTGAGGGTTTTGTAAGCTTTTTCTGGTGTTTTTCCTGGGCAGGAGAAATGTGACCTTCCTTTTTTGATTTTTCACTTTGATGGGCCTTGGCTCTGTCCTGGCCACCACATTGGAAATGCTAAATGTTTTCTGGATGAGAACATTCCCTTTCAACTTCAGGCTGACAGCTCAACTATACATGACACAAGGAAGAGCCTTTTATGGAGCCATCAAGTGAAATCACAGAAGAAGAAAATAACATTAAACTGTTTCTTACTTCTGAAATTTTGGATCTAATTGAAGAAGAACAGATACACAGAGGTATTTAAGTGTGGTAAAAGGGGAGTTAGAACTTGCCTAGTTTTTTTAAATATTCCTGGATATGACAGTGCCTCTGAGAATTACTCCCTTAAGCAGTGACCTAGGATAAAGCAAGGGTGGGCAGATCTTTGGGGACCAGGAGTCATGGAAGACACTTGGACTGGCAGGGCAGGGGCTTTGACAGACACAGGCAGGTCCATGGCCAAGCTAGGAAGTCTGGTCCTTGGCCAGGTCCAGATCAGTGGAGTACCTGGCACTGGCAAATAGCATTGTAGCTTAGGTCAAGCACAGAGGGGAGACCCCAAGCTTAAATGCATGTCCCAAGAGAAGAAGGACCCTGTCAGGTTGTAATCAGACCACCATACAGAAAAAGCTGCAAAAATCTGCGGGTTTGCCTTATTACAGGTATTGAATAGCTGAACATAATCAGCTTTTCTGGCTTCCTGTGCCAAAAACCTGTTTTGGTTTACATGATATTTCTAGGACAACATACAATCAAACACCAAGGCCAAGGAAACAGTCGTAATAACTGATTTGTTTTCTCAACGACTGGACTCACAGCTCTGTTCTCTGACAAGAAATTTCACTGAATACTCAGAATTTTCTGTAATACCAAATTAAAATATATTTGCCAGAATATCAATCACTCATAGCTATGGAATGAGGAGACATTGAAGGCGATGCAAGTGGTGAGCTTTTTTTGCTGACTAAACTTTTTCTTCCACTACTGATATGGTGTTACTCTAAAGTGGTCTTTTTTCCTGCATTTCCTTGTTTTCTTCGTAGCAGTTCTTTGCTGTCCCACTCTATTTTCAGGCTGGTCTTTATAAGTAACAAATCTCTTAATGAACAGCAAGTGTTACATACACCTCCTCCACAACAGAAACTTGGCAGAGGTTTTGGGTTTGTTTGACAGTGGGACTCAAAAACAAACACCAGTTTGTGAGTGGCTCATGATTTAGTCCTCCTAAATACTAATTTTGGTTTTAATTTTTGCTCTATTCTGGAGGAGGTTCTGGTACTCTTAGATCTTTTTTTTTTTTCCTGTAACCTTGATTCACATGTAGGCAAAGGAGAATTGATAGCTTGTGCATCTTCTTGCATAGATATTGACTTAGCAGGAAACGTTGTAAAACCCTGACCAAATTAGCCCATAGGAAATCTCTGAAACCACTCTGTCTTTTGCTGGTCCTCATTTTATATGTTATCAACAAGATAAGAGGGAAGAAGTCTGAAAGACATAAATACTAACTCTGTCTTCAGATGATTGAGCAAGCTTCCAAACCCAGCTCAGGGAAAAGAGCTGTAATGAGACAGGCAGTTTCTGTTTTGCCAAAGCTGCAGCAGAAAGAGGGTTGCCCTATATCCCACATAGCATTTAAGAAGTTAGTAAAATGAGCTGTGGATTACATTGCTCTGAGTCACTTCAAATCTTAATTTTCATTTTGTAGCAAGGAAAAGGACAGCATTGTGCATTTGTTGAAAACATGTCAGACTTTACTGAGAAGTAAAGTTCCTTAGCATGAGGAAGTAAGGTTGTCTAAATACTTTATTCGTTTATGTGGGGATTGAAGTGGATACCATGGCAGGTGTTTCTAGTATCCAGGATTGCAATAGCTGGCCTTTGAAACAAGTAACCAAAGAAATGTTTGGTACAGCCACATCCATTTTCATCATCCCCTGTGTTTTGCTTTCAGGAGAATAACTTGAGTCTGTGACTAATAGTACTTTTATTGGTATGGCACCCAAGGGCAGCTGAGACATCACCATTCATGAATTATCTGTATTAAACACAGTATCACTTTTAGGATAAAAGGTAGTATAATGAGGAGTTTTGAAAAATAACACAGTAGTCATTCAGTTTAACTCACTGTCCACAGCATGAAAGAGTAAAGTGTTTGTGTACAAGAGTTTGTGCTGCAGTTCTTAAAGGTGAATAGATACTTCACAGCCCACATTCATGGGCAATTTGTAAGAAGTAAAAATCTCCGTGTGTTGAAACTCTCCTGCTTGAAAGGATGTGATTTTTGAGTCATCTTTCAGTGGTGACAATTATCTAGTTGCTGTGCTCTTTCCTTGTTTTGAATAAAAGCAAACCAATAGAAGAAGGGGAGCCATTTATCAATAGTTCTGTCACTCTAGTCTGAGCCCTAATTAGAATTAATCTTCTTTTCAGGATGACTTTATGATCAAGATTTACCACACTTTCCACTTCGAGGTAGAAAAATTTGCTTTGAGTTTTGAAAGGTATAATTTATACTTGATATTTTTAATTAATTCGTGGTGTCACTTATGGCATGTATGTATACATATACAGAGATATTACATATAAAAAAATCTCATTTCTAAATCAATTGATATCTGGATTGTATACTAAAGCCTGTGTAAAAATAGTGACACAATAAAACAATAAACTTATATTTAAACCACAGGGAAAATAAATGAACAAGAGAGCAGATACAAAGGAGAAGATTCAGAAAAAGAGGGCCATGATTTTTTATGAGGTTCTATACAAGGCAGATGATGACCCACTCAAAAATCAGCCTCTTTAGCAAGAGCAAAAAGTTTGTCATCCTGAATCACTATGATAACCCAACTGGGCTGGTGTCATACTGTGCCTCCAGGAATGACCTGTGTTGACCAGGAAAAACCAGCAAGCAGCCTTGTCAATTCTGCAGCGTGTTACATATGAGCCCACAAGCATTTTTTTCCTGCAAGAACCAGCTGATGTTGTATTGCTGATTGCTGCTGCTGCTTGAGGTCTGCATCAGGACTGAACATAATTTTACAGATTGCCTTGTGTGAATCCTAATGACAACCTGAACAAAGTATGTTCTGGGTTGTTTCCACACATAATATTGTTTGTTTGTTTGTCTTCCTTTTGTTTCTGAAGGCAGATTTGTCACCATGTTAAAATACTTGGTTTGGGTGAGGTTTTTTTGACATAAAGGCACAGACATCTCATCTCATTACATGTTTTAATAAATCTGCCTCATAAAAGTAATAAAATAAATTAAATATTGAATGCATGTATGCTCCATGCTTAAACCTGTATTTTCAACATTTGCAATGTTGTTTGAGAGGTGAGATAAAGACAAGACTGCAGCTGAAAACTAACTTAAGAGTCTGATGCAAAAGCTACCAAAGTTAAAAAAAAAATTGTTCTTCACATTTACTGTGGTATATTTTGCTCTTCCATACTTTTAGCATACTTTCAATATGTTTCCACAAATTTTAAAAATTTGTGTGCATGTTCCTGAATGTTTCTCCTTGAATTTTGCATTAACTGTACTATTAAAAGCAGTAGCTTTTTTTTTTTTTTTTTTTTTTTTTTAACTGCTTGTGCTTGCTGTTAGTTGTAAGTGCAAATGTCACTTCAAAAATGTCACATTTGAGCATGTTCTGTTCTTCCTGTAAGGGTCCTACTTCTCTCTAACTGGTGGAACAAGTAGGTTGAGTGATGGTGTACTCTATTGAAAACAATTTTTAAAAAAGGAGTCTAGCAATAGCAGAGCAAAGTTTTTTGTCTTTCTGCCTTTCCATTGGTTTAAAAAAACTAGTGTAAAGCACAAGGCTCTGTAGATTTCTCTGCATTTGAAGTGAGAGCTATTGAGTGCAGTTCTGCACTTGACATTGGAACAGTACTAATAATAACCCTTGGAACAGTAGACTGTAGCCATCAGCTTGTGTTTTCGTTTTTTTTTTCTGTTGTTTCTCAGAACTATTATCACAAACTACATGATTTGTCTTTAAAGAGGTTTGTCTTTCAATGAACCTTCATTTCTCTGAAGTCTACAAGACACTGCTTTAACTGTATTAATCAGCTTTCCAGCTATACAACAAATGTATCACTTAGAAATAAAGACCAGAGAGCAAGAGGAAAAAAGGTTGCCCATTTCTCTTTAGACTCAATTTCTCTTTCTCTTCTCTTTTCTTCCTCCGTTTCCTTTTCCCTTTCCCTTTCCCTTTCCCTTTCCCTTTCCCTTTCACCTTCCCTTTCCCTTTCACCTTCCCTTCCCTTTCCTTTTCCCTTTCCCCCCCTATTTTATTTTTTTTCTTTATCTAAACTTCTAATATAATAATGAGTGAGGCTTTGCAAATTAATTTTTGCTGCATAAATTCTTTGTTTTATGGAAAAGAAGAGGCTTTATGCCAATTGACTAAAGCGCTTTAGCATTATGTTTTTTGTTGCCTATGTATTCTGACACTTGCTGAATATAAGCAATAAGTAGCAGGTCAAGAAAACCAAATGGCAATATTTAAACAAAATCCTTTAGTGATTTATGGCTCTTGGCTCTGACTTGGAGCTGTCATCACTACAAATACTTGTGTTAAAAAGAGGTGATATGAACTGCTGGTCTGATCAAAGACTTTAAAGCTAATAATCATGTTCCTGGGTAGATTGCCAAACCTCTGGAAAAGAAATTTCATTAAGTCTTCCAGGGGGAAAAAATGGACAGGAGACAAGAAAATGGTTGTGACTGATGTCTTTGCAGAGATATGGAAGAGATGAAACACAAAGAGGAGGGTATTTGCTCTGCTTCCATGTTTTTGTTTTCTAAAGATCTCTGAGTTCAAATCACAGAGAACACAGCTGTTCTCTGCAGTTGTGACTTAGGGCTTCACCCCATAAGTTGCATGTGTAACATTGTGTTATACAGACTTCCTATTAGAAACAGGTCTGAAAAAAAAGAAATGCAGAGAAACCTGGAAAAAGTTCTTGAAGAAGTCAGGGCTTACTTTACATAGGATCACACACTGACAGACATTTATAATTTTCAAGGGACTTCTTCCATGAAATTTCCCTCTGCACATACATGTCTTTGAACACTTAGTGAAGAGAACAGAATTGTAGTTAAGAAAAAAATTGACCACCCAGTCCCCTCAAAATATTGGATGTTGGAAAGCAACATCCATATTAACTCTTTCATTAAGAGTAAAGTGGGATTAGAATTTAATAACATTTCTTAATTGTGCTGAATTTTCCCCACATGCTATATAATCTCCAGTTTGTTTGTTGTTTGCTGTCCCAGATAATTGTTGTGTTTCAAAGTTGTAAACAGATATCTCCATTTGTTCCTTCTCAAGCATGCCTCAACCGTTTTGGTATCCTCCCTTCCTTTGCCTCCCATACAGGAGGATGTATAAAATTTGTTAAAAATGGTATTGCAACTGCGTGTTTTGTTTAAATTAGCTGAAAAAACAGCACTCTTTTGCAGCAGTTAGAGGAGGATTGATTCTTGCAGACCTCTCATTTATTTTCAGAAGTCTTGGTTTTAACTTCCACCATGGAATGCACGCTCACTAGGTGCAGAGGTTGTGCAGGAGTCTGTCAAAAGTTGATGAAAATGTCTGGCAGTGTTTGCAGAGTCAGAAATTATAAATATGGGTGCGAACTACTGCAATGATTCCAAGATACTAGTAATACTGCTTTAAATATTTACACTACTGTGACAAATTTGAAGCTGCCTGTAAATATTTTATGAATGCTATGGCTTAACAGGATTGTTGTGGTGTTTACTTCATGAATCTACAGAACATCTTTGTCAGGAAATTGGCTCTGTAAACAATGTGTAATCCTAATATTCATTGCTCAGAAACATTTTGGAGTGTTGCAGCTCCATCAGGCTATAAGTGAACTTTTGACATTCTTGCAGACTGACTCATATGGTTTAAGCAGGATCAGGAAACAGAGTGGAGAACAGCAGTGTTGGATTAAAATATAAGAAGCAGCTTTCAACAAAATAAAAGATAAAGGGAAAGTTCATGGATGTAGATTAGAATCCAGACTCCAGAGATTAGCTGCAGCTGGAACTTGGAATTTATTAAATGTAATGTAGATATTTGCAGTGTCGGTATCTGTAGCTAAGGTGATTGCCCTCATCTGCATTTCTAGCTGTATAATCAATGGAGAGTTATAGGCAGTTTTGTAGTACAAAACATAAGACCAACCCTGGACTTCTGCTTTTATTTGAAACTGTGCCCTAACATCTTGTAATTATAAAAAGATCCTGGATATATCTCAGATGCAAACAATGTGGACATTCACATCTCATTAACTGATTCTCATCTAGTTTCTGCTCTGCCTTCTTCCTATTGTTCAGATTAAACAATACTTTGTTTCACGAATACTTTTTGTATCCCTGAATCTACCATTGCTCACAATTCTCAAAGGGAAGATCCTCAGACACTAATTATGGGCAGGCCTACTGAGTGATGAAGTCTTGTAATCAGGCACTTGGAATAAGATTAAGAAAATTGCAATCTTCTTGCTGAGAGAGGCCAATCTGGGAGAAGTAACAGATCATGATCCAGAGGAATGGATAGGAAAGACACCAAAGCAACAGCTTGCTCTGAAGCTATGACAAGTTTTTAACTATTTCGTTTCTTACTGACCCCCTGCAGTGCTTGTATTCATTCATAAGTATAAAAATAAAACTAAAAAAAAACCAAAAAAAACCCCAAAACAAACAAACTAAAAAAAAAAACCCAAATTGAAAAACCCCAAAAAGGTGGGAAGAAAAGAAACTGCTGGATGTCAATGTCATCTGTCATCTGGTCCAGACCCCAGTAAGAGAGGTGCCAAGTTGAAGCAGGGCTTTTTCCAGTTTCATTCTGAATATCTACAGAGAAGGAGGTGTTCTGGGTAACTGTTGCAATATATTTATCAATATAAACTGTTGGAATTTATATTTATTTAAGTGAAAAAAAAAAATCCTTTTATCTAATCAGAATTTTTGTTTTAGCAGCCTTTTGTCCTGTCACTGTGTGGGTCCGGATAATCTGATTGCTTTCTCTAATTCTTCCATTATTTCCAGTTCGTAGAGTAATCCTCCTTAACCTTCTGCTCTTAAGGTTCAACACATTAGGCTCTCTCAGCTTCTCCTCATATGACATGCTCCAGTCTCCAGAGGTCCTCCTCTGGATCACTCCAACAGGTCCATGTCTTTCTTGTGCTGAGCACTGCAGGACATAATGCTGCAGATGGGGTGTCCCCAGAGTGGAGAGAGAAGCAGAATCACCTCCTTTGACCCGCTAGTCACAAGGTGGTCAAACCATATATTTCCAGTTTGGCTTTACAATGTTGAAAGAATTACTGAAATCAAGGTCTCTGTAGCAGGAGTCTGCTAAGATGTCACCTGTGTTGGGCTGTCCTCTGATCCTACTCACAAGCTCGTGTCTGGTGTCACTAATTGCCAGACAAATCTCCCTGCATTCAAACAATTCCTTACCCATCTATTCCTCCTTGGCTGTCCTTTCTAAAGAGCTTGTATGTATTCACCCCCTCTGTGTTGTCCAAATGACTTCATATATCTGCAACTATTCATGGCCTTCTCATTCTTCTTCTTCTCCCATGCTGCATGCATGTAGCTACAGGTACTTGAGGGAGTCCCCAGTAAAGCTACTTTCACTGAAGGAATGTGAGGGCCTCATCCATCAGGCTGTTCATCACGTCTTTACTCACTTCAGCTCATGCATCACTTCTCATCAGGCTTTGCTTAATATCCTGTACTGAACATTGCTTGAAGACCTCATTGCTAGGTTAGCAAAACCTGTTTTAACAGATGCTTTTGTGCCACTTTCTAATTTATGTCTCTTCAACTAAGGTAACTGCAGCTGGAGAGAGGGGATGTATGTGACAAAGATTTTTTTTTCATTTAAAAATTAAAAACCTCATGTGTAGTGGGAAAGACTAGCAATAAGGAGAAATGGAAAAATATGAATAGGCGAGCATTTGTTAATGTATGGATGGATGTTATATTTCTGAACTGTTTTTTCCAGTTACTTAAAATTTATGAGATGTTTATCTGAGAGAAAATCAATTAATACAAGGATTTAGCGGTCTCAGACATCTTGAGATACATTTTGTGTTATTATTTTCCATCTTCTGCAGCTTTTCATGGTTTAGTTTTCTTTATCTCTTCTTCAAAAAGATGTAGTAGACAAACTATATCTAAACCTAATGGCATCTGAAAACTCACTGGTGTGTCTACTTCTGATTCAAAATGAGATCACTAAAAGAACCTAGACTGTTTTGTGGCTCAGTGCTATGAGGAAATAGATCAACATGCAAGCTTTCTCAGTTTTTTCAATTGCCTAACTATCCAGTGACAAAAATTACTTTTGTGGAAAGTAGATTTTTGTCCTCCATGTTATAAATCTAGAGCATAGATGACCAGAATAACATCTAATTTTCATTCTACTTGATCCTTCTTTTAAATCATATGAAATTACTAAATGTCCTCACCAAATCAGGCAAAATGGAGAGATCTGTGCCTGGAGTTCCTTCCTTCTAGGTGTGGATCCATTTCACTGAAAAGGATCTTCGCCTGTGACAGGTTTCAGTTTGGGAGAAAACATTCTACCAGAAATATGCTCATTTTCCCTACTAGGCAGAGGATAGAATGTCTCCTCCACAGGAACTGCTGTTTCTTCTCTCTCTGTTGACTTTGGGGATGAATCATCAGCAAACGCTGAGATTGGAATTTGGGCAGAATGACTGCAATGTTTTATTAAGTCTGACAGATACTTGGTATTACAGAGACTGGATGATTACTACTCTAATTCAGGCAACCAAGGGCTTGTATATGTATATCTCATGAAACAGTTGTTTTCCCATTCACTTCTTAGAAACAGCATGATAAAAGTGCTAGACCAGTAATGAAAAGATTGCTATGTGAAGAAACAGACCAATCCTACTCAGGTTTCCTTTTTATTCCAAGGCAAAATAATACATCTTTCTCTTTCACTGCAATTGAGTAGCTGCCAAGTAACTCTAGCTCCATGAACACCATGCAGTAAATAAGTAGAAATGAAGATGAGGAAGTAATTAAATTACCCTCTCTGCTATAATCCACTGGTACATCTCTAGAATACTCAGCATCCAAGGCAGAAGAGATCAGAACTGTACCGAGTCTTGCAGTGAGAGGCAGATACACTGACACATCACTGGGACACCTGCAACTGACTTGTCCTTAAAATGGCAAGGAATAAAACATGCATAAGCAAAGAAAGTCTCAGTGTCCAAGTCCTAGTTAGAAATCACAAGCTGGGGGAAAACAAGCAAAAAAAAAATTGAACAAACTGTCTCAGTTTACAGACACAAGCATCTCTAAGGCTTTTCAAAAAAATCACAGCCCAGATTACAAGGTTTAGCAGAGAACCACAAATAAGTGAAAGGTTGTTCCTACAAGTTCGCTTGTAATACCTCAAAATAAATGTGATAATAGGAAATTATATACTCGTATGTCCCTCTCTCATGGAAAATCAGATCAACTCCTGTCAGTGCAGCCTGATATCTGAAGAAAGCATTTAAGCTGTCCTAAAGTCTGAGTAAGTTTTCAGATTTGTTTTCCTGTATTAACCAGGAACTTTTTGTTGATATTTTTCTATATTTTTTTCTGGTCTTTTATTTTGTCTGGAACAGATAGATCTAGATACACAAAAGCCAGAGGAAATAAGTGGGAATTGAAAAACAATTTGACTGCTGAGTCCAGAGTGAATAAAGCTTAAGGCTGATCTCAAAAAAACTTCCAGAATGGTCTGGCTACTGGAAGTATTATATGTTGATACTGTTAATCTGTTAATCTGTTTCTGTCCCTCTCATCATCTATTATGAAACTGTTGCTGACTGTGAAGAATTTAGGGTGGGGATCACGTAACTGAGACTTTCTTTCCAGCAAAATAGACCTGGAACTTGATTGTGTCCTTTGGATACTACTACAGGACAAGAAATAATGTTTTCTACATTCTTCATGAGTTTAGAAAATAATGACATAAGAAAAAAAGGAAAAAAAGAAATTCAAATATTCTCTAATAGACCTAATTGTAGAGGTTGTCTGATGTAGTCTGTTTTCTGATATGACTTACTCTAGGCTTTCTACCTGTATAAATAAAGAGTGCAATGGATAGAAGAATACATTGGGGGTTTGGGGTGTTCTGGTTTTTTGTTTTGCTTTTTTTTCCCTGCTGTTTTTCAAATGTCTGCCTAATTGAGCACAGCTGTGCAGCAGCGCAAAACTAAGCCAGAAATTAGCATTTTTTGGTAATTTCACATTTCTAAAGTACCTCTTCAACATCTTGTGTGAAAAATAGCAGCAGCAATACCTTTAGAGATCAGCAAGGCTGAACCAGATTTATCATACTGAGCTGTCTCCTCCAGGCATTTTAAAAAATCCACTTTCAAGACAAATCGGGAAAAGTTCCCTTGACTGTAACTGTCTTGTAACACAAACAAAATATGTGTGGAATAGAGACAAACTTTTCCAAGCTGCTCCAAGAATGATTCTTTTTTTTTTTCACTAGTCTACTGCCTATGGAGACTTCATATTTTTTATTTCATAGCAATCATCTCTACATCACTTTCCCAGGTGGGATGGCAGCCAGTGGAAAAGTATACAGACTTAGGAAATATTCTGAAGTCATTCATAATGTGTTGCTTTTGGTGAACATCCTGTTTATGATTTCAGGCTTCATCTTTACATGTTAAAGGGCTGATTCCTCACTGAGCCATATCCTTGGACAATATAAAATAGCCTAATTGTAATATTATGAGTCACTCCTTTCTAAAAAAAAAATAATTTATAAATTCATTTTCTTTCTGATTCAAAGTCAAAACTAGAAGAAGGCACATTAATTCTTGATTTTAAGCAGGATCAGACATTTCACACAAAAAATCTTTTGTGTGCCCAAGCTTTGTATTCTTGATTCTTAGCTGAAAACACTAGTGTTGAGCTGACCCCCAACAGTCTGGTACAGAAATTCTGTTCTTGCCTTTGAATTTGATCTGGATGTGAACAGCCTCTTCCAAACATCTTGATTCCCTCTCCCCTAGTTTTGTAGTTCCGTACCATTCTTCACACACCATTAATCTCCAGAGCACTGTCACAGAAAGCAGGCACTGGAATACAAAAACAGCTCTTTATGCTTTCATCAGGGGTCAAATGCTTCCTTTGGAGTTCTGCTTTTCCCTTTCTCCTCAGGTATAGTCAGATACTGCTTGCAAGGAACTTTGGATACATTTAGGCTTCTAATTCAGGCTTCCATAACTTGATTTCTGTGGAAATTTAAATCATAGTACGCCTTTCACTATTATACTTGCACATATCTTTTTTACTTTGAGTGAAGAGGGGTTTCTGGGCTGATTTTGAGAGTTGTGAAGATAAATGCATCCAAGAATTCCTTTATGTACCCACTGATAGAAGTGTTGCTCTTGGTAGGCTACTAAATTCACAGCTACATTTTTAAAATTTGTATTCCAAAAGAAATACAATTCTGGAATTTGAATTTTCTTTTTAGCGCACAATATCTAAGAAAGAGAAATAATGTCACTGGTGTGAAGAATGTGCTTTTAGTACAGCATGTTTTAGCATACATAACTCTATGCCAATCTGCAACTGTTTTTTAAATAGTCCTTGTACTTCATTTGTTTTATTTCTGGTTCAATGGTCTGAATAATTTTTTTTTTCTTTAATTCTGATTAAGGAAAGAATGATGCCATTTTTGGACCCTTTCAGTTATTCAAATTTGGTTGGCATAGCTCAGTCTGTAACACTACTTTAAAAGTAGTATTAAGGCTCTGGAGATAACTACGAGTATCAGTTTCCTGGGATGGCCATGGAGGACAATGCTTTTAAACAAAAGTGAAAGGCCTGGCTTTAAAGTAACCTGTGAATGCAAAGTGAACTGTTACAGTTGTTTTCCCCATGTAAGACACATTTCATGATGTTATATTCCAGCAACTCTTAGGAAGCTTGTGACAGTAATTTAGAAATAAGTTTTATTTTTATATTAACCTTTTTTTTTTTTCTTTTAAAAAAATAAAAAATAAAAAAATAAATTTCCTTGGTCACATTTCCAGGACCCAAACCAAACAAAATTACAGTTCAAAAATAAGTAAATGTGACCATGTGAGAATTAAAAAAATAAAAAAATCTTTGCCAATGCGGATGCTTCTCAAGGAAAACAAGAGTACTTATTTTTAATAAAACTAATATTTTTAATAAAACTAATTTTCCTTTGAGAAAATTTCACTTATGTATAGTGGCAGCTAAGAATCAAAGTAATAAAATCTTTCATTACTTTTACAATCTGAAAATGAGGATTTCCTTTTGAGGTTTGAAAAACAATATAAAATTCTTAATCAATGCCTCTATATCTTACCCAATGACCTTTCCATCTGCACTGAGACCATTAGGCTTTTCATGATGATCATCTTTTAGCAGCATTCATTGCCTGAGCAGCAACTGATAGAATTTTCCTCTGGATATTTCAGGACTCATGAGATGTTCCAACTTTAATTAACAAACTTAATTAATACATAGCAGTTTGAATTTCTTCTGTTTCCTCTGATCTTTTGCATGGGATATCTTAAAAACTTGTTGCCTGGATCTAAGAGAGGTCCCCTGCAGAGGACCAGGAAAGAGACAGGCAAACAATTACGTTTAGGAAAGGTTCTCAGTATTTCTGATTTCTGTTTTCAAGGTCAAATCCAAACGAATTATCATTTTTTTAAATCTAGTTTGCTTTTCTGCTGCTTTTCTGTGATTACTGTCTAATGTAGACACTCATGTCCCATGATGCCTATACAGCCTAGGAATTAGGAAAAATACTTTCTTAACATGTTACTTTGGCAATTTTTTCTTGATTTTTGTCATGTACATGTTTTTAGTAGTCTATTATAAGCCTATTTCTTTATATCTAGAGTAGTACACCATCTGCATATTTTAATCAATTTTAAAGAACCTTTCTCTACTCAAAAAAATGGTTTTATTTCTGGTTTATGTGTTTTCCCTCCAGTCCTCTTCTTTCCCTCATCATGAGTCTTCACAAGCATTAATTCAAATTTTTGTGCTTCAGGGTGACCAGGACATAAGGGTTTTTTTGTCAATTCATACTTAGATATCTGATGATCTGAAAAGATGGTGCCAAATTAATCCTTGTCAATGTTAATTTACAATGTCTTGGCAGTAGACACATGTGTCCAGCCACATGTGCTTTTTTCATGGTTCTTTCTGAGATACCTACCATGTGATTTTGCAGACACAACTAGAGTGCTTCCCTGATTTCCATTCCTGAAGTCAGCTACAACCTCAGCTTTATAAAAAAAAAAACCCACTTCTTTGTGCCTCTCCTAGCCCAGCCTCCCATCAGGACTGAAAGAGCAGATTGTCTCTCCAGGACTGTGGTGTAGATACAACAGGATGGACAAGCACTGAGGGCACCCTCATCAAGACTACTTGAGCTTGGAGGGGATTTGCAGGTTCAGCACAAACTCCATAAAGTCAGTAGTTGAACAGAGGGAGGAGAGAGAGGGGGGGAAAAAAGCTATCTGCATGGCTTGAAAATCTAAGTGATGAATGTGTCCTCACAATAATTCTTACAGATCTATGTGGTCTCTCTGGTGTTGCAAATGTGACAGGATTGCTGACAAACAGAGAAATTCATCCTGGGGAAGACAAAGTTTATGGAGATCTGTGCTAAGAAACTAAGGCAATAATTATTTAGGTGATTCTTTTGGACTCACCCACCGTAAACTCACAGTACTGTCAGTCTGCTTTACTTATGTGTCGAAGAGTAGAAATGCTGGAGCTGGAGTATTCCAACTCCAATCCTAATGATTAAATAATTGGCCCAAGTTCAAAGACTCAAAAGCAAATACACTACTGGAAACATCAGAAGGCTTGGTTTTGCCACACCAGTTAAACAGTGTGTTTTGTCCATAAAGGGTACAGCTGATAAACTAATGCCAGCACGATTCTCCTTTAAAGAGTCCTAGTACTTGAAGAGGAGTTCATGCTCTAGGACAGTTCACACATTCATGTCATACATGTTTTCAGAATGTGAGTTGCAGAATGAGATGAAGCAAAACAGGCTTTAACATTGGTCACAGAGTTACATGAAGGAGTACTTCATAGGAGGTATTGTGATGTAAATTCCAAAATAATGGGATCTGGGGATAATAGGGGAACGTCCAGAAAATATCAGAGTTGGGTTTTGCTTAAGGATGGATGAATCAGTTAGTCATTTAAGGCCTTGCTGTGGAAAGTTCAACCCTCCAATATGGTTTACAAATAAGGCTAAGGCTGAATATTCACTGAATATCTTCCAGTAAAACATACCTCTCTTTTACTTGGAGACTGAGGTTATTAAAAGTGAATCTCTTAGGATCAGTCTTGATTACTTCCTCGCTTTCTGACTAATTGTAAATTCTACTCAATGCAGTCACAACAGTCCAAACTCACTGATTTTTGTAGAATAGGAACTGCTAATAACAGTTAAATTTGTTAGGTATGCATGCTTCCTATGAGCATATAGTCCCTATCCCTTTTTCTGATGCCATATTCACACCACCACTGCTCATCTGGGCCCCAAAGTCAATGGAGCCTAGGTGGCCTTCCTTGAGAAGGAAGAGGAGGAAAAGAGAAAGATTTCTGAGGAGCTCTCAGTGTCCTGAGTTCTCTAAGAAATGTATGACACAGGTAGTGAGGATTGCTTCATCCCTGCTCCAGGTTTGGTTTATACGCCAATACATTCTGTGCTGTGGTCTTCTGTCTGTTGGTCCTCAAATGGTTTTACAGGTGAATTTACTATCTGTGGTGTGTTTTATATGAGTTAGACACTTGTTCTTTAGACTCTTGTTCTTTGTTTTGCATAAAACCAGTTTAACACATTTTCTAAGGCTTCAATCCTTTGATGATTAATAATGGAGAACTGTTTAATAATTTATATTGCCAGTAACTCTTAATTTGTTCTGTTCCAACACTTGCAAGGTCTCTGCTATCATGCTATGTCTACGCTCCTCTAAAATGTCATTATTCTAGGGTCATAGATATTCCTTTGTGCACTGAATAACTGCTGGTTATTACCACTGATTAACTACAAAAATACATCAGAACTATTATAGTCATAGGCATAGTAGCACACAATACTAAAACACTAAAGCAGAAAAAAAAATAATCAAGTAGTAGTTGCCCAGTAGCTAGAAAACTGCTTCTAGCTGAGCAAGCTAGACAAAAATCCAGGCAGACCAAGACAAATCAAGCCTGATAAGTCTTTCTTTGGCTTTGCAGCATTAGCACAAAGCCTGTGGCCTGTCACTAGTGATGGCCTGTCACTAGTGATGGCAATAATATCATTTGGATCATGAGGCTACAACCCCCAAACACATAAATAAATATGCAGACACAAACACACTTGCATATGTTTGGACTTCAAATGCAGGGAGGACATGGAATCACGGAGCATTCTTATAATCCCTCTTGCCATGGGCTGCAATCAAAAAATAAAATTCAAGGATTTTTACTCAGTCAGAATTTCCAGTGGGATGAAACAACAGAAGTTTGGTTTTGTTACATGTGTTAAGATTGCAACAAAAAGAATGTCTTTGGATTTGTGGGTCATGGTCTCTTGTGTCTAGCAGGTATTATATTGGACTGCAAACTTTCCTAAATGAGCTGCAAGTCTTCATTTAAACTGTTTGAGATATTTTATCAAAAGATCTTTTATCATTTTTACTACACCTGAACAAGGTGGTTGTTTTCTGGTACATCTAAAACTAAATAGTGAGTCTGATTGATAATAATGAGGTTGAATAGATATGTAATTATATTACATAAGAGGAAGAATTAAACCTTGTGTTACATTCTTTATGGATGTGGGTTACATTGTATATAGCAAAAAATGGTCATAAAATGGACTGGCCACTGGGAAATGAATATTTCTCTGAAAAAGAACTCTTCCAAATAGTTAAGCTAGAGATGAATGGACACATTAGACAGAAGAAAATGGAGAGGGTTTGTAGTTTGCAACCAACAGCAAGAAAAAAACCAGTCATTTGCCAAAAGCATCTTCAAAAAACAGGAGCTAGTGTACTTTCTGTCTGGAAGGCCTGAAAGCAGAGTTTTTTGTACATTATTGGGCTATTTTCCACTCACCCTGATTTTTATCTGAAGAAATGTATATATAAATCTGATTTTCCTCAGTTTTGCTGGTAAGTTTTAAGGAATGACTGCTATATCCTGAATAGCTTACCTAGAGGTATAAGTTTAGGCTGATAAAAATAATAGCACTGATACAATGAAGTTGGGGTAACCCTTGGGCAGAATATCATAATCTTTGTTGTTTTGTTTTGTTTTCATTTAAGATGTAAAAATACATATCATCAGCATAGTAGATGGATTGAAACTTTGCTGTCAGTTTTCACAATAGAGTTAGTGGATAGGTGAAGAATCCCAATGAGACGAGCGCGTTTCTTTTGGAGCATCTCAGACACCAGTCTTGGGCCTGGTTGATTTAATTTCAAAATCCGTAATCTTGAAGAAAATGTAGCATAAATATAAATTAAGTGTATAAATTATAGGGATATTATGGTAAATAATGACAAAGAATGATAAATAACGGTCTGTCTGGTTATCTGCACTCAAGTGTTACGTGATAGTGAAAGGCAAAGTCACACGTGGAAAAGAGAAACCTAATCTTTAACTGAAGGAGAGAATTAGACACTTCAAAGCAGGAATGATGCAGAAGTTTTGGAGAGGGGGTGGTAGTAGTTCACCAGCTAACTAGAAAAATTCAATGATGAACTGCAGTCAATGATCTGTTGAACTAGGGAATATCACGTAAAGAGGAAATTATATCACCATCCTATGGTGTACTCAACCAGCCTGATGCCTAGAGTGAAAAAAAGGGATGGTAGGACAAAAATTTTAAAAAATTTAAAAATATTGTAGGATTAAAGAGAAGGAAAATGCTTAAATCTACAAAAAAAAAAAAGAAAAAAAAATAAATCTGAAAGCGTGATTTTACTCAAGGGCTCAAACTAAATGATCACCATGCTCTATTCTGGCCATTTATTGTATAAGTCTTCAAAAGTAAAGGAAACATTAATTCACTTAACAAGTTTCCTTTTCAAAGTATATATAATTAAAGATAATATATAAATAAAGGTAAATTGCTGCAAAGAAAGGATTTTAAAAAAGCAAATAATTCTTTTGAAGCAATATGAACGCCTTGCATATGCATCTGGCTATAATGTCTTTGTGGTGTTTGAGTTCCATTAGTCTTGATCCATCATGACTTTTTAGTCACCACTGGGTCAGAATCATAACAGCTTCTGGAAGCATCTCTGAAATACCATCTCTGCTTTTCTATTACCAAGAACACCAATGACTTCAGAGACTCACTTTGATGTTGCCTCCCTATTGTTATTGGTATAAAGATATGTCAATACATGCAGTGTTCACATCCAACAATAAAAAAAAAGTAATTCCTAATTAAAAAGAAATAATAAAAAAATAAAAATCAGAATGTTTTCAAAAATCATTATTAAAAGAAAAGCCTGTTTTTCTTTTCTGATTAATGCCCTATTTAAAGGAACAAACTTAGCTGGTAGCAGTTCTTCAGCTGCTGAAAGCTGATGCTGATCCAACAGAAATGATAGGATCTATGTATACTTTGGAAAAAAATTTCTGTTGGAAAAATAGAAGCATTTAATTTACTTTTTGAAAGACAACTTCATTTCTACAGACTACAAACATTTTTTTAAAGGGTTGAAAAGCTCCTTTTAAAATAAGGATTAAACCACCTAGAAATAAAACAAACTTATGTTCTGTGTTTGTAGAAATTCTGCACAAGCCTAAGTGAATTTGTTCCTGTATTATTTTATTATGATACTGGAGCTAAAGGTATTTGTTTATTATTTCTTAAGTTTAGCTATGGACACAAAAAAAAAAAAAAAAAAAAAAATTTCTTTCTATTACTTTATTGTCAATATCTTGTGATAATTCTTCTTGGGGTTAACAGAAGGTGCACTGTATTTTGTAATATGCAATTAGGCACAGCCAATGAGACAAATAGCTGATAATTTAGGTCCATTATTAAAGAATGATGTTCCACCAAGGAACTGTGTCTGGTGACAGGAAGAGTAAACCACCTAAAAGCATGAGGCTGAAGGGGGGATAAATTTCCTAGGTCTTTACTGGGGTCAGTGACCTCAGTGGTAAAAGTTCTGGTTTAAACTGGTCTAGTATAGGTACTAAAAACTGGACTGTTGCAGTCAGAGGTTAAACATTATGAATGATATAACCCCCTACCCTGTGCTGAAGTGGAGTATGGGAAACTTACAAAAGACAAAAATGCTAATTACTCTGACTAACTATGTAAGCATGAACTGAGGAGGTATTGTTTTAGTCTGTCCATAACTCCCTAAAATCCTATCTAGGGATTTTATATTTTAAAATAAAAATAGAGTAGAGTAAATTTTCTATCCTAAAATAAATAACCAACTTCTCAAGTTGAAGCATGTTAATGGCTCTGATCTATTACTGTTCTTGAAAAAAACGGGAAAATCTCTTTTCACGTTACATCTCTCAATTCTTGTTCTCCAGGTGACAATGATTTCACTTAGGAGGTGTGTCTGAACTCCAAAGGCTAGCTTAGAGAAGACTTTTTTCTCTTCTTACTTCCTCTATGTCATCAACTCAAGATATTTACCACAAAAAATAAAAATTAAAAAAAAAAAAAAATTTGAGCATGATCAAAACTGAACCTCAAAGCTAACAAGGTCTTCTAACTAAAATCCTTCTCCTTACCAGCTCACAAACTTAATGCACTTCCTATACTTTTCCTGACACCTTCCCCACCAAAGCAGTACATTAATAGGTTACAAAAGAAGGGTTAGTTCAAATAATAGATGTTTGGATATTTCTGTATCTCTTTAATATACTGCCCTGATATATTCTACACTGAAATTTCTAAAAATAAAAAGCGTGTTCTATTTTTTCATTTGTGTTCTATTGCTTGCATTCCAATGCTTCTGATGTAATTCCTTCAATGTCTGTAACTTAACATTAATTTAAGGCTAAATTTCTGCAAGTTTTCAGTAGGCATATGTCAGTCAAGAAAAAATTAGGGTGATGGTACTCCCTTAGTGAGCAGCTTTCAGAGTAAATTTATTCATAGTAAGAGATAATATGTCTGGACCAAGGTCAGGAAATCTAAATCTCCACAGAAACACAGAGATAGCTGTATGCAGACAGCTGAGGAAATAATTATATCTGAATTAAAAAAAAGAAAAAAATAAAAAGAAAAAAAAAAAGAAATGGAGTGAGGTTAATAATTATTTCAATTCTTTGACCCTAGATAATTATTGCAAGCCCAGATAATGCTGGAAACTCATTAAAGGACAGAAAGATTTCACTCCCAGATGAATTTCTGGTTGAAAACAACAACAGTGTTGTTAGCAAGTATGTCCTGGAGCTGGCCATTCTGTACATACTATATTCAAGAATAACTGTATGGGCAGAAAGATAAAAAGTGCCAGTAACACAGACAGAAATGTGGGTGCCAGCCAGTAGGGCTTGTCTAGGGAGCTGAGGAAGATCATATGGGCTGAAACATTTGGGTTGATCATATGGGTTAAAACATATGGGCTGAAAGGGCGTATCATGAGTTTATTGCACGTATGCACACACCAGACAGACCAACACAGATCATTCACTACCCCAGGAATTCTTTATGTTTTGCAAAGGCAGAGTTTTCCTCATCAGCTGGTGTAGAGCTCGGGAGCTGTGTTTACCAGGCTTCCCAAGGACAGCAGAAAGGCTTTGCAGGACTCCCTGCACTTCAGAGAAAGAGTATCCTTCCACAGCCTTCACTGTTGCAAGCCAATGAACAAAAACCCAAAGCACAGCCTAGAAGGATTTAGTTTTGAAGCTTTTTCTAAGCTCTAACTGGAGAGAAACTGACACACTGCCAGTGAAAGTACATCTCTAATTTGTAAAGGAAATAATCAGTACAAATGAAGAGCAGATAAAAAGAAATTACCATTATAAGGGAACAGGCAGAAATGAAGAAATGAAAATTCCTGGAATGTCTCCAGTGTAGTTTTGGTTCTATGTTGTTTTACTTATTAGAGACAATCAGGAGATATTTCTGCTGCTCTGAGTCCCTTAGATTAGATTAGAAGACAAAAAGTTTTATTGTGTTGGCCTTTTCCTGCCCTTGGGGAAAAAAGCCCTGTGGGAATGCTAATGATGGGTAGAATCTCTGAAGGGTTTCAAATTAGCTGTTTGCTCTCTTTCCTCTGCCCTCTGCTTTCCCGTTTTCTCCAGTTTGTTTGCAACTGTACCTGTACAATTTCATCTGGCAAACTGTAAGGAAGTCTATGAAAAATTATGAATTCTCATGATATGCCGTTAACTCCTTGATTTGTGATAATATTCATGCCTCTGCTTGCAGTAGGAGGTGAAAATAGGTAGTTTGTACAGGAAGTAGAAGTAAGGCCCATTTAAGAGCAACTAAGTCATGTTGACTGTCCTCTCTGTTATACCCATACATCATGGTTGGTATGGGGAGGTTTAGGTTAGATATTTCTTTACGGAGAGGGCGATCAGGCATTGGAATGGGCTGCTTGGTGAGGTGGTGGATTCTCCGTCCCTGGAGACATTTAAAAAGAGACTGGATGTGGCACTCAGTGCCATGGTCTAGTAACTGCAGCGGTGGGTCAAGGGTTGGACTTGATGATCTCTGAGGTCCCTTCCAACCCGGCTAATTCTATGATTCTATGAAGTGCTCTCAAAGGCTGTAATCTGCAGTGACAAAGATGGAAATTATAGACTGTTTTGTTGAAGAATTTAATCAGCCTTGACTTCTTTTGGCAATGTTTTCTTGACAGTGTATCAAATTAACAACAGCAAATCAGTTTTAAAAAATATTCTGCATTTGTTTCACACAGTAAAAGTTCCTGCAGGACCTTCACTGAAGAGACTGTGGGTTTGTGAACACCCAGGTGCTAGCTTTTGCAGAAAATGTTGCCTAAAGGGCAAGTTACCAGTGGTCAACTATCATTTATCTCAGAAGTGGGAACCAGGACTCTGCAACTGGAGGAAAGGAGAGATTTATGGAAAAGAAGGATCCAAGAATTGTCAGAATTAGATGAAAGGTCTTCTTAATGTAGCAAGAACACCTTGAAACTAATATGAGCTCAGATTAACAACCAGCAGTGTAATGGAGCCACGTCTGGAGTTATGAGCTGTAGCTATTCAATGCCAAGAAGACCAGGCAAGGGAACTCTGCATCAGCTGTTAATAGTGCATGCAGAGAGGTATTAGAGAGAAACCAATCCCTGCAGCAGCTTAGCCAGGACAAAAGGAAGGGATAGCAAGGACCTCTGCATCAGCAGAATTATGACATTCTCCTACAATGCTACTAAATTTAAACACATAAAACGAGAAAAGATAGCCCCTATGATGTATTAAAACAACCCCAAATCCTAATAATGAAGTCTTCCTTCCTTTGCCCACTTCAAAGCTTTTTACATTTTTTTAGCAATTTCTTAGAGGGTGTTTTCTTTTAGGATAAGGCTAACCTGGAGAAGCTGTTTAATGTTTAACAGCTACACAATATCTTAACACTGCGAAAATCTGACAGTGGCCCAAGGCTCCTAGACTCACTGCAGAGATAGCTTTACCAGTATGGATTTTAGCATCTCAGATGTGACCTGAGGAGCAGGGAGTTTTCTGTCTGACCCCATCTCCTTCCTCAGCACTGCCCAGCAGAGCTTTTCCTGCCCAGCTTGAGGCTAGCTGTATTTTGGCCCTTGGCAGATCTTCTCCTTAGGCTCCAGAGATCAGCGAAGCATCAGGCTTGACTGAATCACACATCCAGGGGAGTGACCTTTCTGTGTGCAACCAAGATGTCTTCAACAAAATACAGATTATATAGACAAAATGTGACCATTTTGTATTTGCCTACCAGTAACCCAGGGTCAGATTTGATTAGTCATCTGTCAGCTTCTGAAAATTAAAATTTCATCCACCTTGCAAAAGCTTCATGAAATAGCATAGGCTGGCATCACTGTCTCTCTCCTTCAGGAGCTCTGTGAGAGCAGAATTTCATCAAAACAATCCAAAATAGCTTTGCATTCTTTCTATTCATTCCAGAAGCAACAGGAACTATTTTTTCTCCTTTGAAAGCATGTAGTATCTTTGTTCAGCTACCTATAACAAATGCTGATTCTTCTCTTCAAGAAGTATCATTGAAAGAATTGTCTAAAGGACATACTCAAGAGGAAGGTATTTATTGTTTGGGTTTTGACACATCTTCTGGTTTACACAGAGTCTGCCTTAGTCCATTCTTCCAGTGAGAATTTTGAGAGCTGCCTGTGCAACCTATGAGACTCATGTATCCCTAGTGGCTTCCAAGCCAAAATATTAGCAAAATGCTGATAAAATATCTTTGTTGTCATTTGATATCAACATACTCATGGGAGGGAGAGATAAAGTATAAAAGGTAGGAAAAGTCACAAAATTGGCACTTTCAGGTGAAGGACTTAGCTCTGGTTCCCATCTTGCCTGTTACGTCCTTGTCAGTTGCCTCAAAGCAACAGAGGAAATAACAGAACTAGTTGCCAGGGATATCCCCAATTACAACCTTAAGCAGCAATATGTCATACACATTTTCTCAGCCCTCCTCTAATCCCTGGCTGTGGCAGCTGGGGTACAATAGATTCAGCTGCTGCTTCTCTCAGGAGGACTCTTGACAGGTAGCGTCACCTTTACATGTCATTTCAAATTGAACAAAGTTTTATCTATGTGACAATTTACACCTCATTTGCCAACACATAAGGAAAGTTAAAAGATTATGACAGTCTCACAGAATTAGGTCTCTGGTTGCATATGGAGTTTTAATTCCCTCTGCTGTTACTGCACATTTCCAATTCTTTGTGAAGCTGCAAAGGAAATGCTTTTCTTCCCAAATCAGTTTTTAGCAACGGGAAAACTGTAGAGGAAAAACATATACTGAGAAACAGAATATATAAATAAAATAGATTAAAATGCTGGCTTAGATTCTATGGACTTGAAAGGCATACTGGACAGCTGTGCATACTTCCCCACGTAATGGCCAACTGAATCTAATCTAATACAGCAAGTAAGACTACTTGCAGAACAAATCCTGCTGTCCTAATAACATACAGAGATACTAATAGAGTTTCCACTCATGAAATTGCTTTTTCAAAAAGCATATGGTTCAGTTTGGCTCTACCGTTTTTATCCATTTAAGTGTCAACAGTTTGCTGAAAATATTGCTATTAGTTATAATTTATTTATTACCTCCCTGAAAAATTCCTAACAATATATTTTGAACTCTGCCATTATATTTAGAAACACTACTGAGCCTAGCAATTGACAAAACTGTGTCATAATAAGTTGGATGCATGGTGCCTGTGGTTTTAACATAGCAGTAATGTCATTATTTTGTCTTATAACTTTAAGGGAAAAATTGGCCCCTTTTCTAAATCACAAAGCACATACAGTTATGAAGACAATACATTTTATGCAATAATACATATAGAAATTATAGTAAAAGGGTGTCCAATTTACAGTGTCAAATCAGCAACTGAGGAGCTGCCAGAATTCAGCTGTCCAAATGAAGCAATGTTTTGGCAGGAGAAGGTTCCTGTGTCCTGGTCTATGCTGATACCTACACACTGGAAAGAAACTGATCATTTCTTTTCTTGAAGTTTTCTGCTCTGCTTACTCTGTACCCTGGACACTTTTCATGATCACATGGTTAAAGACTGAATAATAATTTGAAATTTTGGGAAATAATTTAGTTCACAGTAAAAGTTTTTAGTCTAACATTCCCAAACTTGTGTGTGCTGCTTGCCAAGACTGATTCCCTTTCTTTTTGTTTTCAGGAAAAATAGCTTCTTATGTTTAAATTCTTATACCTACAACACGGGTAGTAACCACTTGAACTAATGACTAATTAATAGTAGTACAGAGTGACTCTGTGAGCAGGTCTCTGGGGGTACATACAGCTTCCTGAGCTCTTTCGTTGAGCCTGTAGGCTCAACCAAAAGCAGATCCCTTTCCTCCAAAAAAACAGAATCAGGGTGGGAATACTGCTAACCTCTCTTCTACTTGACTGTCCAGAGCAGTTCTGAAGCCTCAGCACACAGTGGTACAATATTTGTTTCATAGACACATCCTGATCTCTGGGAACCTGGGAGAGGGAAATGACCTAAATGTCTTGGAAGTGGAGTGCACAGTCAAAACAGAGCCAGCTGGTGAATTTGGGGAATGAAGCATTTTGGGTTGAAATTTTAGCTTTGAGGGAAGAAATTTGAGAATTTTGCAGTCAGCAAATCATGTGCATTTATCTGCTCTGAAGTTTTAGTATTGTATAGAGTCGTTAATGGAGTGGTAGAATTGTTAATTACAAAGCAGAAAAGCCATGAGTCTCTCATAACTGTGTTTTCTATATCATCTGTATTGGGAACAATGCAGCCTGATGTGTTTGCCCTATAATAAAAACTTGAAGCGAGGATTCCTGGCACTTCCCACCACCCAGATCTCCCAGAACTTTTAGGGAGATTGCTGCAAAAGGGAAAAATAACCTTGTAAGCCAAGGAGAAGATTGAGAAAGCTGAAGGCAGCTAGTCCTCGCTGGAACAGCCCCAAAACCTCCTTCCTCAATGCCTCACAGACTTAAAGCACTTGTTATAAAAAGGGTAAAGAGTTTTACATCTTTTGCAAATCAATCATAATTATAGTGTGTGAAGAAAACAGAGCTGCTATACACTGGATCTGATCTCAGTGTGACTTGGAGCTGGGAAAGAGCCTGCTGCAGCTGTTCCACTGCATTAGAGACATCAGCTTCACCTCATTAGGAGAAACATTCACCTTCATATGAGATCCCTGCTGCATAACCTTCTGCCCTGCCACTGAGACAGACATGACTGAGCAGTGTCACTTAACCCATTGTGTTCCCAGCTGCACTCAAATGTAGGGAACAGAAAGTATCAAGAACAGCTATATGAACAGCTTCTTGTCAGTACCAGTGTCTGAGTGCAATAAAAATATAACTTGATGTACAAAAATATTCATGATTCCACTGTGTGCCTCACTGTCTGACAGACCAACATCTGGTGGGAGCACCATGTGGTATGCCAGCAAACACCAAGCAGTCACTCCAGCAGAGACAATGTGCTAAGAAAAGAAAGAGACAATGTAAAAAAATGAACAATAATTCCTTAGTCACCTCACAGCAATCTTACACAGACAAATGCTTCTCTCAGACAAAAACCTATTTTTGATTTTTGGAGGGAACAGAAGAGCATGCAGTGCCTGCTTATATTTATTAGCTACTCTTTTCATCAGTTATATTTACTTTTTTAAAAATTATTTTTTTATTATTATTTTACTGAGATTTTTTTAGGACTTTTCCTTTCCAAAGCAGATGTTCAAACATAGTATGTGCCTATTATGGATATAATGTGTATAAATTGCTCTGAACCTTAAAACAGTCTACCTAAAAATCTTTGAGAATTCTGAACAGAAACATGTGCATGGTTATTCACAGAGCTGAGTTCTGATTTACACCTTACAACTGTCGAAATACACAAATTGTATTCATAAATGTCTGGAGAATGTATGAAGTAAGGCTGAATCACAACAAAGGTGAAATCCTATATTATGGACTTTGGAGGCAGGGAGTTGTGGTTATTTGTGATTTTCTTTAAGGTATTATGTGACCTCTTTTTTTATAAACATTATTAGGCTAGTGTTTATAGAGCAACAGAATAGTTTTTACTCTCAATTACATTAATATTTTTAGGACTTTTTGTGAAAAAGACTAATACAAACAGGGCCTACCTATCCTTTTATGTTATACAAGCTCTGTTAAGGAATAACCCCCTGGACTGCAAAGTCACTCTGTTAAGGAAATGACTCTTCAAAAGGCTCTGAGCTTTCCTGGTGGTCACTTCATTTGCCTCCTTGGAATGTGAACATGTTCCAACACAACAAACATATAATTTGGTGTCCCCTCTTCACAAAAGGGTAGAGAAGGAAGATTCTGTAGGAGATTAGATGATGGACTTTCCAGGCTCTTTTATCTCTGCACATGTACCACCTATGTTAGGCCTGAGAGCAACACAGGGCATTACTGGAGCTTTGATCCCTTGCCCATAACGGGCTGGAACTGGGATCCACACCTCACTGAAACTCTTTGCTGCTGTAAACACAGAAGGAAATCTTTTCATATTTTCCAAGCCTTCACCTCTTAGGGAATGAGGGTACCATTGGAAAAGGGATTACTGCAGGCTGCAGGAGTGGGCATCTTGCAGAGTTACTGGGTGACAATGGGCCCAAATGGAAACCGAGCACAGCACTGGGTTTGTCGAGGTGCATAATTGCATAATTCCAAGAGGACATTTTTAAAAATATGTAGAGGGGTCAGGTAGCAGTGTGTCTGTGTACACCTTGTGGGGCAGTGAAAAACAATGCATATGTCATTCAATGATTTAGAAGTAACTGCTAAAGGAAAAGCTGGGACTGTGAGAAAGAGAAGCAGTTTCAAGAAATCTTATCAGAGGGAAAATCCTATTATGTAAGTTTTTATTTTAGCTTTTGTTTTGGGTCTTTTCCTACTGATCATAAACTCCCCATAGTTTCTAGAAAGGAACATGCTTCCTTCTCATCTATCCCATAGAATGGGCAGGGGTAAGTGAGATGGAGTGGCTACTTGCTTGGATTCCACAGATGAAATTTTAGATTAGTTTTCCCCAACATTCTCTGAGCTCTCAGACTGCTCCCATTGCCAGCAATCACTCTGAGATCAGGAGTGCAACTCAACCTTAACGTGGAACTGCTTTGTAGGATAGATCAAGGTCTCTAAATGCTTTCCATTCCTTTCCTTTAATGAGGGAACAGCATCTGGTAAGATGGAGTGAATTAGAACACCCAAGAGAACTAGTCAAGCATGAGCTTGGGTAATGAAGATTACATCTCTATACACAGTTTCACGCGGAGCAGCAGTATGTAGATATTCCATGTTAACACCCTCTGCAAAACTATTTTGGTGTATACTAGATAGATTCCTCCTAAATCAACCCAAACTGGAAGTTCCACTCTATATTAAATATTTTCCAACCCTTAACACGTTCTTTATTTTACTTAGCATCCAATCTAAAGGACATTTGGACAGCTTTGATGACGCAGGCAGAGGAATTTTTTTCCTAGACCAAAATAAAACTCCAGAACTGCATTGAGAAAATACAGCAGTCTCAGCACCAACTGATTCATTCTTTTGGGGCCAAATTCCTTGCTAATGTGGACACACTGCAAGTGGGCCACCAGCAGCCTTCTCTCACATATATCTCAGCAGCAGAATTTGGTGTTATTAATGTTTATGTCCCTCTTCTTACACACATTTTTCCATGGTGATGGCTAATGAAATAGACCATTCTTGACAGCAAGAATGCATGTGAACATGTTGGAAAGCAGTGTATGCACTTTATGCTACACAAGAGGATACAGAACATGGTGACATTTTTGGAAACTGAATTTCAAAGGATGTGGGAATAACACAGACCATCTGTGTAGCCACTTTTTTTTTTTTTTTTCCTCTTCTGTTGAAAACATGAAATTTACAAACGGGAAAAAGTAATCTGGCCCAGCATATGTGCTTTTTTTTGTTTGCCCTAATCCCACTTTCCTGTCTTTTTACTCCATTCCTTGACCTCTTTTGTGCCTAAGAAGGAAATCTGAGGCTCTCTTCAATTCATTTGCACTTCTCAGAATGTCTTCCCTTTGATTATTTATTCCATATGTTGAGAACCCTTTCAATGAAACATCTCTTCCTGACTTTCCTTGGTTTAGTTTATGTTGCTACCATCTTTTTACTTCTCTCTAGTAATTTTGCAGACTAAAAATGCTGGGTTTTGCAAATATAAAGTGTTTCATATCAACGAACACCATGAGTATTTTTTTTTTACTAACGTAGGGGAAGTAGTAGAAGTATTAATGTGGAATATTTACAATATTTTTATTATTTTTTAAGTATTTAGGTTTTTTTAAGAGGAGGGCAGTGAAGAACTAGGAATACACAGTTCTGACTTTTTTACAAATTCCTATAATTTCCTGAATTACCACATATCAGAGTCACCATGACAAAATTTAGATTTCTAAAAATCAGATGTTTCAGTCTGGGTTCACCACAGTGAATTCCTGTAGCTAATGGCCAGAACAACTTATAGGAACACATTGTGGATACATTTTACTAGGAAATGAATTGTTCTACAAGTGCTTATATGTCTTCATCACTTGCTAAAGAAGTTTATAGAATCTCAGAGTTAGATTCCTAAGTCTAGATAACTAAATTACGGCTGATAAATTCCACACCATGTGTCCACTGCTCCACAATAAATATAAAGTAATTTGAAATAATAGGACTGGGGCATGTAGGTTTTCGTTTTGACTCTCTCCCTGTTCATTACCTTATCCACTGGACCACTACACCAGAAAATGGAGCTGCTGTAAAAGCAACAACAACTGAAGAAGCTTCAGTTTCAGTTTCATTAAATATTGCTGAAGAAGTCAGGCGTGTGACTTCTCCCTGCTGGGTAACATGGTGAATCTAAATCTGAAGATGTGCAACCACTGACTGGGAAATGGGGCTGACAAGAAGAGCAAGCAGCTGTTAGATCATAAACCTTTTGAGGCAAAACAAAATATGAGTCCTCAGAAAATTCTGCGACTGCTTTGAGGAGCTCAAATTCTGAACTCTGTGTGGGGTGAAGGATTTTGCTAGGAAAGTCCAACTCAGGGCAAGGCATGACTTTCAGCAAAGCATGTGGAAAGCAGGAAAAGGAAAAAGACAGGCTGCCCTTCTCTCTATGCTGATCTAGATTTTTCCTGTGTAGAGATATCTAAATGCAGAAGAAGAGCAGCAGTAGTAGAAGGAGCATTTTGCAGTCATGGTAAGAATTAAGCTCCTCTCAGGTTCATATGCAATTCTTTGTTCCAAAATTTTCTACACTTATAATTTTCTTGTCTTTAACATTATTCTATCTGTCCTGCTAGTAAGTTTGCTCATTTATGTTGGTATTTTGTGAAAATAAATTGATATATAATAGAACCTTACATGACAATTTCCACTGAATCCAGTCAGTTTGGTTGTATGAGTTGCTTTTGCAAATGATTTAGAAATATACTTAATGTGACTCCCACACGTATGGATGCATGGAGTACTGTGTATCATCTCTGCAATCCCAGGAGAACAACTGATCCATTTATAATGAGAGGTGGGAGTCTGGAGGTAGAGCAGTTGGTCAGATTGTTGCTGGGCTGCCTCACAGTCATGCTGGCAAAACACCTCACTAGGGCAGGAGGGAGATTTGGCTCAGTCTGATTCTATTTTTAAATTTAATTTTCCACAGATGCCTTCTGAGAAGAGTTTTGTCCTCTCCTTATGCTTGGCACTAGAAATGTCCTAGCAAACCATATCATTCTCATCAGTGTGATCCAACTCTCCTTTATACTCTGCAGTGTCATTTAGATCTAGAATTAAACATCGCTGGAGAAATATTTGCTGAAAAATTATGCATGTGGTAGATTGTTGTCATGGTTTAACAAACCAAGACAATTGTAAAATACATATTTTAATATTTGGTCTATTTACCACTTAGGCCGAGAAATATATATATATATAAAAAAAATAAAAATCAGCTCACTTAAACACTTGGAATTTGCCAAAATACAAGCCTATTTCATGTCCAAAACTATGGACACCCTTGGGGAGCTAGGTAAATGTATATAAATCAAAATGAGAGGCCATTATTGCAGAGAAAACAGTGGCGAGAAACACTGTGCATACAACTGGGACAGTTCTTGGCAGGTATTATATTTAATAACAATGCTTTCAGTCCAGAAATGTATGTTTTAGGCTACTGGCCCTGCACACTGCATCTAACATAAGTGATATATTATTAAACTGGGTTTCTGTTTTATTGGACTGTAAAGTTTGTTCAGAAAACAATTTAAGCTGAGCATGCTTCCTTTCCTTGCTTGTGACTAGCCTTAGGTTCATATGCCAGCACAGTCACGGAGGCCAATATTTAATGCGTCATTTTGCTACTTTTATAGAGAGAGGAAACTAGATGTAATTTACATGATTTCTTAGTTTCTACTGCAAGCTGTAAAAAAAAAAAAAAACAACAAACCAAACACGCAAAAACCAAAAAAGAAAAGAAAAAAAAAAAGTTGTTTTTATTTTGTTTTTTTGAGGGCATGCTTGCCAGACTGCAGCAAGGCATATGTGCTACGGGGGAAAAACCTTCACAGCTTGGAAAAAGGCAGCATCTGAATGTGTTTTATTCCCTCCTCAAAATTAAACAGTTTTCACAATTAACCCCACTGCTCTGTTTATACATAAAGCAAAATGTGGAGAGTACACATAGTTGTTCTCATTAATTTTTGATATGCAATAGTGACTTAAAAAAAATCCCTCTATGGTTTATGCATTACTAGGTCTTCAGCTCAATGTGAAACATATGCAGAAACAGACTTAGTCTTGCTCTGTGACAAAAGAATTGGAAAGCCATAGAATAAATATGCTCTATCTGTTATATTGAACAACCTTTCTCTTTTTTTATTGGAGTTTCTGGCAATAAAGACAAATAAAACACATCATGCTTCTGACCTGCCTCTTTCACTTGATACTAATCAGTACATATGCTGTAAGGTGGATAAACCCAGTAGAACAAAAAGGTACATGAAATATTCCATTGCTGTCTCATGGCTACAGATGCAAAGAAGCCCTCACAGCAAATCTAGACATTCAACATCTTGTTATGGCTAAAAATCTGCAAACATTAAGACCCTCTCTAGGAAACACCTTGCCTGCAACCCCTGAATGTAATACAATGAACACAGGCATTTAAATGATTCTTCAATGGAGCAGTCTGAATTTTGCTGTTTTCATCTCAGAATGAGAGAGAAATATATCATTTGGCTATTCTGATTAGGTGATTTGAAGGTACTGAAATTCACAGCTATTTTCTTTTAAAGAAGTGATATTGTTGTAATAAAAAAACTATGAGTGATAAAGTAATGTACAGGTAATAAGCTGGAGCCAGAATATGTAGTGCTGTGCACCTAAAGATAGATGCTCTTTATTACTTCATTTTATTGCTAAAAAAGTGAGAAGATTTTCAAAACCAGGACCCTGATGTACTCAGTGGTCATGAAAATTGAACCAATGACTTGCCACTTAGTTGCTCTGAAACTTATATTGGGTTATATGTTTCTAAAAATGAGACTAATGGAAACATTACAAATCCCCTGGGAATCTGGAGTTAGGAAAGCTGAGAATTTTATCTAGACATGTGGTGTTCTTGCATCCCTATGAAAAGACTGAATCTAGTCTTTTCCAAATCACATAATTTTGGTTAGCTTCACAGAAGTGAGATTTACTTGGCAGTAAATGAAGATTTGCTGGTCTAAACCGCTCCACTAGTCTTCACGATACATATGCAGGGTTTTTCTCCTTTGGGATGAGATGGATCTGAATAGAAATAACCAAGGAGTGGCAAGTATTGCTAAACTATGCTTTTTTTCCAAGCGTATGCTAGTCTAACAAGTGCTATCCCCTTGCCTGTGCTCTTCCCATCATGCCTGTTGACTCAACATCCCCTCAATGCAGCCTGAGTGTGTGTGCAATCGTCCCAGGGCACCGCCTTCCTAAGCTTGTGCCCTTGGCTCTACTCTGCATCTGCTAATGCTGGTTGCAAAATGGGCAGAACTGAAGTTCAACCCTTAACTGCTGAGAAAAGGGAGATGCATATGGATGAAGAGCAGGTGGATGACAAAAGAGAGGTGGCACTTTGCTGCTTTCTCTCCTCTCAAGCAAAGCAGCCAAAGTTTCCAGCCAGGAGGTGGCTGCTATTTACATGAGGCTTTCCTGTGAGCCACTTCTCTCACCTTGCACAGAGCTCACACTATGCAAACTTGGAGTGAAGTAGAATTGCAATAGATGGATTGGCTCTGAGTGTTGCCTGCACTAAAGAAAGATAATATAAGTAAATGATATCTTTAGTTCAGCTCTAACAGTTAAGAGCCTCACTGTGACTTAAGTTCTCCAGAAGTACACACAGAGGTAAAGACAGCATTAGTTGTAATGATGATGTTTTCCGAGCAAAAAAAGAAAATTAAAGAGAAATTTATTTCTCATAATAGCAATTTCTGAAGTAATAGAGGTTTTCCATTGTTTTCAGTTAAGCTGTGGCAAAAGACATAATTCAGATATTGCAGACCCTGGAAGACTACCGAAGACCACACAAAAGAAAAAGATGAGTGGTATGTTGTAAAAACAGACTGCAGGATGACACGAATCTATAGAAGAGTTACCAGAAAAAAAGAAAAAGCATCTTACAGTTTAAGGAACTGAGTTTGTGATAAGAGATCTGAGCAGGACCTGAAACTAAAACTCCTAGAAGAATAAAAGATCAATTTTGAGGAAACAATTAACATCTGTTAATATATGTGTCAGCACACCCTGTCATTAAAGTAGGTATATGGTGCTCTGTTACACTGCACAAAATGGAAAATTCAAAATACTAAAATAGGACAGAGGCGGAAAGATCTGAGAGGTTCAAGATAATATCCAGAAAACACTGTCCAAAAAGCTACAAGCAAAAATCAAGACGTCCTGAAATTTGGGAGACAACACAAAATTATACCACTCTGCTGGAAGAAACAAATGCATTGCTACCTGAAACAAATTACCCAGGGTGATTTCACCCCAAAGAGCCAGAGATGTTTTAGGGTGTCCCCAGAGGAACATTAGGGAAACTTTTATTTCATATACAATACTGCAGATCAAGTCAAGAGAAAAAGCACATTTTGATAGTATATTTGGACTAGGTTATTAGTATTTTGCCTGTGAAAAATTGTCCTGGACAATTATTCTTTTTTTTTTTTTACATGTCCTTACTAAAAAATAATGTATATTAATGTGTGATTATGTGTAATAAATTAACTTTTTCTAACATGACAGACTTCACAAAATATTGAAAATTTTTCACTGGATCTAAGCAGTTTGCAATGAAGTACAAGCTTAAAATATTGCCACTTCACAAAATTACTACTGATAAAGGCTTTTGAAATACAGTGTGATATGCCATACAGTTAAACACAAAATTGCTCTAGCTGGTGACCAGATGACATGTACCCTTACCGTTTAGTGTCAGTCTAAAAATTAAAACAAGAACTGCTGCAATGTCAGAATCATCAGAAATTTCTGACAGACAAAAGAGAAAAAAAAAAACTGAGAAGAAAATCAATGCTATTTGATGTTTCAAGTGATGCCATCACTTCTGCAGAATAACACAATACCTGCCTCTGATAGCAAATATTGTTTACAATCAGCGGGGGTGTTGCATGATGTGGTTCATGGCCATTTTAGGCCGACTCTCCCGGCAGACACAAGTTATGGAGTCATTTTCAAGTCTTAGACAATGGGAATATAAAGGCCTTTATGTGTGTCATTTGCTCAGGAAGGTCTGAGATAGACAAGAGCTTCCACAGACAGAGGCAGCTGGTGACCCATCCCAGACAGGATAAGAGGTTCACTGTTTTCTGAGGACAAAGGTGCCTGCAGCTCAGGGTAGACCTACCTGACAGCAATGCTTCCCTCGAAGTCTAACTTAACACCTTTAGGCAGTGTGAAACACATTAATGTTTGGAATCCTGTGTAGGACTAAAAGTATTAATCCTTTTAAGTGGCAACAGAATATGCAATAGGGAAAAATATTTTCTGTTAAAAATTTCTACTAGAAGCTTCTGCCTTTGCAGAGGTACAATACTGGCTCTAACTTCAGCCACTTGAATATCACTCTTTGTGATTTTTAATTTAAATAAAACCCAGTCACCTGCTGCCATCTTGTTTATAGCAACACCTTACTAAGTGTCTAGCTCAGAGCTCAGTATGAGAGCCTTCTGTTAAATGTACTTTATATACACATGGGTAGGTCTCCTTCAAGCTCTGTAGTTTAATTTACTCCTCACTACAGTAATTCAATCTGATCCCCGTTCAATTACAGTGCTTGTCAGTGTACCATTGAGAGTATTCCCATGTTTGTCAGAACTTCTGTTAATCCACTCACATAATGCCTCACACATTTACTGTGCTTGTCCTTCCAATACGAGTTGAGTGACTCTACCTATGAGAGGGCTTGGAAAATTTTTCTGCACATTTTTCTGTTTAATTCAGACTGGATTTTTGAAGCATGTTCTTCCTTGATTATTTCTATTAAGCTCTAAGGTATTTGGAAAGCAAGAATTTGTTTTAGCATCACACATCTTTCTTATGGTAACGTTGTTACACTTATTTTATTAAAGCTGTGAAGTATCACTCAGGCAACTGCTAGAATTATTCATGTGTTTATCTTTGATCTGTTGCTATGTTGGTAAATACTAAATTTTTTATTAGTAACCAGAAGTCATGGGACTGCCCATTTCTTCTGTTAAAAAATAGAAGAGGGCCCAGTGGCACCATTAATCTAAACTCCACACTTTGTCTTCAAGAATTTGATATGTCCCAGCTTGTCACTGAGGCAGCATGCATGGATCTTGTAAGTGGATTTGCTTCACCTGTCCTGCCATTTTCATCAGTCCTATAAGCATATTTCCAGCCCACAAAACACTCTGTTGCAATATTTATGCAGCTCTCCAGATTCATGCAATGTATTTTTTGCAACTGTGCATTTAATTATGAAGTTCAAAGAGAAAAAAACAAGTTATTTTAAACTGTGACAGTGATGTCCTTGTGGCAATTTTTTGTTGTGTCAGTTGATTACATGTAACATGGAAAACATATGGCTAAACTGTGCCTCTTCCTGGGGCACATGATCCCAGAGGGAAAGAAAAAATGCCACTGTAAAGCAACACATTGCATGCACTTGGAAGAAATGCATTAATCTTACATTTCAATCATTGATGAAATGTATATGTATGAGTGGGAGGGGAATCAAACCAAGGTAAAATTCAACATCTGTGCCTCTGTCAACTCAGAACCACTGGCTAAGGAAAAAATAGAAATATGATTCAGCAAAGTGGGTATGTATGGTATCCACAAGGTGGAAGAACATGAGCTAATGGGCTAAGCAGTTTTTTGGAAAAGTTGGTTTTCTCCTTCTGAACACCTCATGGTCCCTGCAGTCTCTTTTTGGTTGGTAAAAAAAGTTATTTCAGTGACTGAATGAACATAGTAGCAGTCAAATTATGGGATGCAGTTTGTCTATCCTGTAAAAATTCCCCAGATCTAAACATTTTTCACATTTAAATAGATATTTTGTTGTAGGCCCTCAGGTAGTGAGAAAAAAACCCTATGAAAAAATAAATTACAAAGAAATAGATCATCCAAAGTATTGCAAAATTAACATGGCCCCCTACCTTGAAGAAATTATCAATGCAATTGAAATCCTGAAGAATGCTAAAGCTCCTGGATCATGCAGAGACCTTTACATTTGGAGACATGAATCATATTTAAATATGGAGTTAATTGCAAAAATTCTTTAGTGACATATGGAAAACTGGATGGTAATTATAGTTCATTACTATCTACATCAGTAAAGGCAACAATTCAGATTTGTCAGTTACCACTCACATTAGCATGGATGGTGTCTGGCAGTCCAAGCAAACATCAGATTTCATCATAAGCCAGGCAATTCCATGACCTGTAAACTATCCAGGTAGTTGTGCAGTCTGAGGCAAAAATAAAGTACAACTGATTCACTGTCTGTAGTTAGCAGCTGCAGAGTAATCATCACTGGGTTACTAATACTGTTCTCAATACATGGGTGAAACCATTAAAAGTTATCAATACAACTGCAGTCTGGCTACTGCCATCTAATCTGAAATACCAGTTCAATCCCTAACGTAATATAGTATAATATAACATAAACCAATATAATCTGATACTATCTGATCCAATCTAATCATAAAAAACATCATGTGACCAAGTATAGATTCCTATGGTGCAGAATCAGTCAACACAGTCACTGGAGGGTGAGGTGATGCCTACATAACCTGCTGTCAACATCAGCTTTAAAATATAACGACTAATCTTCCAGATTCATTGACAAGGTTTAATAGACAAAATTTTACTGTTAAAAGAATATAGAATGTATCTTCACAATGTCTATCTTTGGTCTTCATATGTGGGTTTTTGTAGGCTTTTACTGTTACCTGTGACATAAAACAGAATTGTGTGACAGCTCAGAAGATAAGCTAAGAGGTCCCAACATGGCATATTGGTTCTGGCAAGCAGAAACATTTGTAAGTGATCTGGAAATCTGACAGACTTAGCAGGTGCAACAGAAATCCTTGGGGTATGATTGTGCTGTTTGCTAAGGAATATGTTTTAAAGAGCATACCAGGGGGAATATCAGTAATGATAATTTGGGGAACAGATGCCCACAAAACCATGATGAAAAAAAGCAAATCAGGAATCCATATAGAAAACTGCAAGGAGAAACAAAAAGTAAAATTGGCAGCAGACTATTGGAAGCCATTGACTTAACTTGTATACTAACAATAAACTTCTGAAAGATGCTTATTCATCAAGTAGCTGACCTGGCACTAGAGAAACTTTTGGTCATGCATCAGGAAGAGTTTATTTGTAAATTGGGATCAAACCTCTGGCCATATTTAAGTTCAAAAACTTCTTGCTTCCAAGGTGCATACAATAGATTTGCTATCAATAATATATATGGATCTCAGAAAAATTTCACCTGTAGCTTTTTTATTCCCTGTTGTATATTAGATGGCAAGATGACTTGGACAATACAGATAGTCTGGAAAAATTAATCCATACTACTCACTCTTGCAAAGCCATGGTGGGATAGTCATACACATAGAGCAGAATACACCAAATTCCCACTGCATCCTGTGAAGGATGCACAAAACCACTGGAATTCTTAAAACCATTTAGGTTATTAGCCAAACAAAGTGTGCTAGGTGTTGTAACAAATTGTTACATGTTGTAACTAGTCTAGATGAAATTTGCAGTTTCATATGTCTTTCAATCTTTGATGCATGCATGTTGCCATCAATACAGAATAAAAAAATAGAAATAAAAAAAGAAAATAATAATAATAATAATAATAATAAAAAAAAAAAATCAGAAAGGTTTAGAAAATTTTAATTTGATCACCCGGTTGCCAAAGTATGATCTGCCCTTTCCAAGAGAAACTAATATAAAGAGAACAATCAAAAGGAGGAACAATTTCAGCACCTTGACAGGTTCCAATGTCCTCTGATTACACATGTAGCTGATGAGGAAAAGACTGGTTTTTATTAAATGGCTATTTTTGGTCATATATAGCCACATTGCCACTAATTGTTACAAATAATGTAAACAGCAAGTTTTAGTTTTAATAAATCCTACTTTTCTAGGGAGAGAGGTACATATATGAAAATTCTGTGGCCTTTTCTGATGGACAGAGTTTCTGGGTTTACAACATGTCTTGCTTGTTTTTCAGGCAAGATATTTTCCAGCTTATGGATGGTATTGTGGATGACTATTAACAAACAACCTCTGGAGCTCAACAATTATTTCATTCCAGAACATCCACTTTGCCCTTCAAAAGCCATGGGTTTTTTTTCAATAATAAACATCAAAAAACCCCAACACAATTGAATGAAATGCAAAGGAATTATTTATGTAACGGAGACATCTTGTTCTCATAAATTATTGAATAAGAAATAGCTGACAACCTGTTGAAATTTCCTAGGGCTGTGCTGACTTTCTCTTTATCAACTTTATATATGATTTATGAAAGTAGAAGCATCAGGGTAAAAATTATAAGAGAACCTGGTTTGGATACTAATTAAGAAACACCTGTGAAAGCAATATTTAGAAGTTATAAATTAGGTCAAACTGCTCTGAGTTTTGCTTCAGCTGTTTATAAAAAAAAAAAAAAAAAAAAAAAAAAAGAGAGAGAAGAGAGAACTTCTGAAAGACAGCTTTATTCTGTAGTCATTTAGTCTTTGAAGATGCAAAAGGGTTATGCTGGGCTCCATGCTTATTCCACTTTCACTTCTGTTTCTCCTCAATCCCATCTACAGAAATGCTGTCTGTTAGCTATCACAGTATCACCTTTGAGCCTAAAGCAGGGATCTGATAGAAAGTTCCATGCTAAGCAAAATCAAATGTAGCTCTCCATATGAATCAACATTGGGGTATCAGGATTAGGAACTGATCAAATAAATTTTAAAACACTACACCATTAGAAGAGTAGCAAGGCCTTTAAAATTTGACATATTTAATACTTATAAATCCTCTTGCACTTAGGTTTTCAGAACTCTGTATTATATCACATGTGGCAATACTATACCAATATCCTTCCACATGCATTTTTATTTGGCTAGTGGGAAAATTACTTTGCATACCAACACATGGCATAAAATATTTGTGTTCAGTACATTAACAGAAAACAAAAACCTTCATGATTTGAAAGCACGTTCTAAAGCAATGAACAAACCCTCTTATTTTAGAAGAAACTTCAAATGAGATGAGCACAACTTTGACCTCAGGCTGATTACTTTCCAATGGCAAAAAAGTAAGTTGGAGGTAAATGAATGATATTGTCTGACCTTTCCAACAGTTATTTGTCCTTGCTGGACATCTATCTAGTAATCTGTGTGTCTATATATTACTGTAAGAGGAAATGTACTTTTTAAAAACAAAAGCAATATACAAGAGCAAATCCCACCTGTATTTTCAGTGTTGCATTAGTGAGAAAATGAAAAAACAAGTAGCTCATCCTATTTCTCTACTTATAGTTGGATCTGGGTGGCAATCAGATGGCTGAAGTTTAGCGTGGGCACAAACACAGCAAAGTGATGATGGGCTGGACAAAACAAGAGCAGATGAAGATGAAATATTTCTTAGAGACTTTTACTTGAGAAAAACCCTATGAATAACTGCAAAAGCTCACAGCCTAGCTTTGATTACTAATAATCACTTGCTATTAGATGACAGTAAAAAAGCAGAATATTTCTTCCAATCCAGGCACATCCAAGAAGTAGCAGCTGTTTCTCTCAGCTCTGAACTCTGCCACTCACTGTGACACAGCATCGTCAGATTTCAAAAAACCTCATGTAACCCAAAGAAGATGTAGGGGTTTAGGAGGAAACAGCTTATTGTTCTGTGCCTCTCAAACAGAGCACCTCAGAGAACAGAGAAGGCATTGCAGAAAGGCACCCGAGTGCTCAGATTTGCCTGCCAAGAAACACAAGGATCCCTTGGACACCAGCCTCTACAAAACCTGGCTTTACTTACTGGTACTGCAGTATTTAATGGAGGTGTTTGAACTGAACTCCTCCCATGTACAAAAACAAGGTTCTGTGAGCAAGAATTTCTCTCGGCAGAAATCTCGACTCTTAAATTTTCTCTGCCTACAGACTAGAAGACCTCCTGGGAGTCCCACATTGCCCAAGGTTCCTTTAGGGGAAAAACAAAAGACATATTTCTAGTTGTTGGGAAAACATCCTCTAATGATTTTTTTTTTTAGATCTCTAGTGGCTTGATGATCTTTTAATGTTTCTGAATAATCTGTCTGTAAGAAATAAAATTAATTGCCAAGGCATGAGTCATTATCATTTTTTGTGAATAAAGTTTTGGGATAGTTTTTCTGTGTAAAGAAATACAAATAAATTAAATAATTGCACATGCTACTTGCAATTGCAGTATTGGATATACCACTGAATAATTTTGCACAGAACTGACAGACTAAATATCAGGACATTTCAAGCTGAATACATAATTACCCATGCTGTGCTCACAGTTGCCTCTACTGCACATAGAAATCTTGGATAAATGGACTTCAAGATACTCAGGTTAATTTTTTCACAATTATATCTTATAACTGTATGACTTTATAATCAGTAACTGTAAAAAAATGCTTAAGGCTTTGAATAGAGATACTCTTATAAAGCAAGTTAAACAAGTAGCTGAATGGATCAAAGCCCTACACACAATTCATCAGCAGTGGGGAAAACAGAAATGAAATTCATCTGCACCAACAAATGGGAGCTCCTCACTTCCCATGCACTGAGCTTTTCCTGCATTGCCATTTCTGTGACAGCCTCTAACACTGCCAGGTGTCTAAACCATCTCTTGAGCTTTAGGAGTGGATGGAACTTGATACTGACTGCTTTACTATGTGATAAGGACAGCAGTGCTAAGGAAGATGCTACATTTAATGGCAGCTTTTCATCTGGATCACAGGGCACAAAGGGAGGGTCTGTGTTGCCTTATAGCTAGCAAGTGCAGAAGCCATGAAAAAATATGTTTAAGAAATTTAACTGAAAAAGAAAGGAAGTCAGTAGGAAGGAAGAAGTACTGATGGCTATGGTTGAATTTGATGGTAAGAGTCCCATTATCTGGAAGGGGAATGTTTTAAGGTACATAAAGTCCTCTGAGTTCCTCAGAGGGTTTGGGCATGATGAGGGTGGTATATTTTCTTTCTGCCTACCTGTGGGACACTATTTTCGTCCTGCCTACCTGTGGGACACTAAACTATGAAGAGACATAAGGTCATGAGATCTACTCATAGTGCTAAAATGTGCAAAAGCTGAGCCAGATCTCAAGCACTAAAGGAAACGAATCAGTTTCTGTGGCTCATACTGATTGCTGAACAGGACTGAAATGGCACACTGAGGAGAAAAATGGAGCAGGTCAATAACTTACTATTTCAGTCTGAAGATTATAGAAGGTAAACAACATCTTGACATTGAGGCCATAGCAGGGAACAAAAACGCTCCAAGAAATGAAGCTTGCTATAGCATGGCATGATAAATCAGAGACCACAAACCAGCAAGGGGGTTTGTGGACTCTGCGTGGGCTCTGGTTTACAATACAAGTCAAAACAGTGGCAAAATTCAGAAAACAAGCTGCACTGCCTTACCTTGTAAGTTTGCAGTACTACCAAGAAAGTCTTGTTAAGGAGGAGCCTCTGTTGGAGAAGTTTCAGAACAAAGCAATTGTAGAAATGTTTGGCATCTTCTAAGGAAGCAGGGCTGTCCTTCTAGAAGCCAGGGTAGTCAGAGAGGCACTGGCCTCCTGGTTTTACATACCCTGAATGCTCGACTGGAAAATAAATGAGCAGCCAAATAGGCCAGTCAGTTTGGACATCAGAACAATAAGCAGAAGAAATACCCAGAGTCTTAGATCAGCTGGACGAAGACGAGACACAGTCCTTAGGCTTATCTGCAGGTTCATGCTGTTCTCCAGAATTAGGATCCTATTTGATCTAAATCAAAGGGGTTTTTTTATTTTCATGGAGCAAAGTAGGAGTTCTGAAGGATTAGGCTGCTCAGTGGCTATTCGCCTAAAAGGAATAGATACTCCTAATTTGAGTGAAGACTTTCTAACTTTCCTGTATCTTTACCACCTAAAAATGTGCAAGTTTAGCATCTTGTAAGTAAGTATAGCACTTACTCAGAAATTGGGCTTTTCATGCTGCAGTGATGAATGGAAATACCTGCACAACATGTACTGTTGCTGAGCTAAGCCCAGAAGAAGCCCTATTATTTGACTGATGAAGAAGATAGATAAGATAGTTTATTTGGTGACTTGTCTCATGAACTTAATGGAAAAAAACCTGTCCATGCATTATTTCTAGATTTTCTATAGCTCCTGTCTCAACACTTTCCTCTGAATTAAATGAGAAAATGAAAAGTACTTTAATGTACATATTTATGTTGTCAACTCTATATTTAAATTTCCATAGAAAATCCTTATGTTGCACTGAGTGATTGCTAAAGATTGTCCAGGATAACATGCAATAAACATGAAATATAGACGATTTGCAACATAATTTTACTGTATTAGCAAGAAACAGTTAGCTGCACTTTTCTAGTCCTTTATAGTTGTTTTGCTTAATTTATTTCTAAGTTAGAGCTGGAATGAAATATAGTAAGATAACATAGTGAAGCTATAGCATGTTGGTTTTTAATTAATACTCTTATAAAATATGAATTAGCACGGTTAGCAACTCACTTGAAATCTAATTAACTTGCCTTAGCTATCTTCTTAGATGCCTGCAATATTAAAATATTTTTACAAGGTTAACATATTAATAAGATTGTGATTATGCATTTCTGCTTATTTAATTACATTGCAAAATCTTGTTTGTCCTCAGATGAGCACTGAACATCAATTCAATGAGCTGTCCTTTAGCAAATCATTTGATTGCTGACATACAAAATCTGAGTTAATTCCAAATATACTATTAAGCACTTTTAGACTTAATGTTCATTTCATAATTTACTGTCATTGTATAAAGACTCTTAAATACCTTTCAGATGTTTTTCAAAAGGAGAAAAATTAGGTTTTTAATCTTGGAGTGAAAACTAAGAAATTAGCTATTCTACCTCCACATTTTGTGACAATCAGGTCTGCATCTAGAGGTGGAGTGAATCTCTCATAATTAAGGAAAAGCTGGGAATACTAATCTCATTCCAGTAAAGCACAAGCAGTGGTAGTGTTTCTTCCTCCTGGAAATGTTTTCCTACAGACTTCATAAGAGCCACTGAGCAAAATTTTACTGTTCTTAACAGGCAGGGGAAATGGTTTTTTAAGATGTGAAACATTCTTCTGTGAACACCTGTGGTCTTTGTATGAGATATGTGACTGAAATAGTGAAGGATCACGTGTGATCTTTATAAAGTAATCATCTTAAGGAGTTAAAGGAGCAAGTATTATACTAATGTTATTTTTACTTCCTCTTTCTCCCCTTGTGAGACAGATTACAAGGGGTACTGTGGTGTCTCACTGAAACTAACAGTTTTATGTAGGACCAAGTCTAGAAATGGTAGACCTCATAGATCAAAATTGTACTTCTCCTTGGAATTCCAGCAGTAGAGGAATTCTCAATTAGGGAGAGGTACCTCAGCAATTCTCACATTTTTGTAATTATTTTTTCAGGGTCATCCTGAACATTACTACAGATAAAAAGATCTAGAACTTTATTTCATAGTCATTAACTGTACTCAGCCATCAAGAAGAGAAACATAGAAGAATTCATCTTTATGTCTTAATGAAGGTGTGCTTAGTTTTCCTCAAGAAATGAGAGGGTCCTTTTATTCAGTACTATAATAATTTATTATTTTGTAATAGATGAACCTGCTCCTCTGGCTTACACAGCTTCTTTGACCTCAGTGTAGCTATGCCTACTAGTGTCATGGATCATTCTTAACTAATTTTTCAAATCTTTTTTTCCTATTGTGATTTTTCCCCAGTCACACCTGTAAAATTCACATGTGCAGGTACAAGCTTATAAATGCATCCCCAGCAAGAGTTAACTTCTAATATGACTGTGTAGATAAACAAGGAATAAATGAACAAACAGGAAAACTATTCCATAAATTTATTTTTTGCGTGCTTACTCTTAGCTTTTTACTGAGAAACCATTTTTAGCTTTTTCTAGCTTAATGAACTGTGTTATTATTTAAATGGTCACGAAGTAACTATTTAATAAAAAATAATCATTTAAAGCTGAATGAATTTTCCATTAGAAAGAGTATATTTTCTGAAATTCCTCATAATGATTATTTTCTGTTTTCAGAATTAGTCTCAAGCAATTCTGTATCTTATAGGAAAAACAAACACATAAAGAATAACATTATCCTAAAATTTTAATGTAAGGGTTTGCAAAATTAAAATGCATAGAAAAGTACTGGAGTTTTGTTTGGTTTTATATACATAACCAAGTGGTGAGGAACAAGATAAAACTAACCTCATAAACTATAACTCATCAGCATTACTGCTCAGTAAGATTGCTATACATAATTCTTGTGCAATTTATCTGGAAAACCTGATTAAGATATACTGCAGAATGAAACGGCTGATGCCTAAAAATTTATGGGATGATTATAGGGACACGTTGCCTAAATTCTCCTGTAGCACTGATTTCCACACAGAAGGAAATGTTGCTGTCTGACTGTGTCATTGCCACAGCTCTGTGAAGACAACTCACATGACTGTACGTTGCAGTCCATATTTCTGCTTGCACTCAGTCATTTTGTACAAGTATAGGTACTGATTTAGCTAGAAGAAAGCCTTGGCCTTTTGAAAAGCAACTAAACCAACTAAATTTTGATAGAAGCCATAGCTGAAGACCTGTATGACAGCCATAACTGATGACAGGATCCTTCCTATCATCCGAACCCTACAGTGAGGCAGTTCAATGCAGTAGTGACATGCTGATCATACTGATGATCCTAGGGATATTGTTTTAGAAGAGACAGATGGATCTTTTCTCCTACACAGATGCAGACTGTGAACTCTAAGGATTTCTCAATCTGTGTTTCAGAGCAGGGGAACTGAAAGGACACATCTCCCAGTAAGATCACATTCATGAGTCATACACAGCCAGGGTGAGTATTTGCATTGCCCTTTCAAGGTGGTAGAGAAGTGTCACAGAGGAGATGACTGGGTAAACAAAAATGTGGCAATAAAAGTGGCCCAAAATATAAAAATATCCTAGTCCAAGACAATCTTAATTCAGTCCCAAAAGTGAAGTTTGCATCACATGATCAACTGTCTTTACAGAGATTTCTCTCTTTCACCACGTTTTGCATATGAAAAGGAAGGATCCATATATCAGAGGAAGGCATGGAAGCAGAGGTGGCTGAAAGTGTGGGAGAGTATATGGATGCTGCAGTAGGGAAACAAACTGGGATACTCAATATAACCTGTGTACTTGATGAGCCAAAAGGTGGCTGAAATTTCTGTTCAGATGAGCAAAATCTAATTTATTCTGGCTCCATTTTATTTACTAAGTGGGTTGCCAGTTGATCTTTGACTTTGTACTACTGGTGAGCACAATTAACTCTACGTGTTACAATCTTAATGTGTGCTGTGAGGGTTTTTTGTGTGTTTCAGTGCAGCTCCTGTGAGACAATCAATTCAATAAGTGCCTTGCAGATGCACAGATATGTTTCACATCCAAGAGTGATCTAGGACTTCATTAAGTATAAATGGTCTGTAAAGATATCTTTCAAATGGGGTAGTATCTGATTCTATTTAGAACTAAATGTGTTTCTAACCAAAGAACTCTAAATATGTGTTTAGTTTTTTCTAAGGCAGGCCTAAGAAATTTGGCCCTCGCTACATGGAAAGAATGGACATCTACACCCTAGGGAATAACTGTTTGCTGTACCTTCTTTGACCATAAATTTTCTGATGATGGAATAAAGGACATTTCATTGTCTTTTCCATAATCAAGAGGAACTAACATTTCTAAGTGGTACGAAATCTAACTTTCCTGTCTGTCTTTAGTAATTTTTTCATATTTGTCTCATGGTACACATGATGTTTTTCATTCTTTGATTTGTTCCTTTTTTCAAGTCCACAGCCTGCAATAGACATTTTACTAATTTCCTGGAAATTATCATGTGAGTAGAGTACTACTGACTGCAGCAAATATTTACATATATGATAAATGGATTTTCAGGATTGTGTTTAGAAAGAGAAGAAAAAAAACTATATGAGGCTTCTCCGCCAATCAAAATTCCAACAGACCAAAGAAGGGAGAATGCAGTTGCTTTGTGAATTGCTTTCAAATAATGTTCCCCTTTTCATCCAATATGTGATCTGTTTTGGAGTGCACTCTTCAAATTAAATTTGTCAGAAAGGGAAACAAAGGTTCCCTTATCTCTGATCCACATAACTATCTCTACAAATAAGAGACAGTAATTTATTAATTAGGGAGTAAACTGTCCTCCACTTGTTCAAGAAAGTTATTCTGGACACGTGGTCTTAACTAAGGGTACTTTGCAAAGTATCCATCCTATATTTTTGTGAGTGAAGAGGTAAAAACTTAATCTTAACGATATTATGGGCTCACATATTTTTGCAATCTAAGCTAGAAGTACTAATTTCATAAAGACTAACGGCGATAATAATGTCACATTTAGGCACATGATAGCATATATGATGATTCATAAGATAGTCTCCTGTCTCTCTGGAACGCATTTCGTAAGTTTTAATTTTTTCACATTCTCAAATTTTCTACCCTAAGCAATTCTAACTGTCAAAATTAATGAGTTAAAAATGCCATGAAGGCTATGCATAGGTATCTGTCCTTTTGGGTAAGAAATCATCTTATAATTATTTAGTAAGTAATTGCTGTGCAGAACTCCTGATCTGAAAATAAATTCAGTTCTTAAAGAAAAACAAACAAAAAGAACCCCAACATTAAGGAAGGCTGGTACTTTAAAAATCATACAAGTCACATAAGCATAACGTGGCATGGCAGAGGGAAAGACTGAAGCACAGCAGGAGTTCAGCTTGTATCAGTTGTATGTTCTTCACTGACTTTAGCACAAGATTGGAGCAAAGAGTACAAGTTAAAACACATTGTTGAGAGAATTGTCAAGGAGTATTACAAGCTGGTAGAGACAAAGGGGCCAAATTAAAAAAAAAAAAATAAAAAAAAAAAAATGCATTTAGCAAGCTACCTAGGAACAGCAAGGATGACTTGATAACTGCATTAAGAGTGGGAAGTAATAAATCTAAAATGAGTGTTTACCTGCTGCCTCTGTGAAACAAAGAAGCTAATTGCAGGTGATACTGAGATGAACAAAATATCACAGTATTCCATGAGATAAACTTCCTGAAAAAGTCCAAGCTATGAATAGAGGATTAGTGTAGCTGGCGGGAGAAGAAAACAAGCAAGATCATCAAGTAGAATAGAGAAGACAAAATTTAGAGATGATGAGGTTAGGCGTTCATCAAATCTCTGAGTACAGCCCATATTCCCTCAGGGGAAAGGATTTGGAACTGCCCATGACTGCCCCCCCCAGCCTGCCCTGCTCCTCATAACCACTGGGAGGGGGGCAAGTACTTCTAGAGGAACAAGGTAGAAATTAAAAAAAAAACAAAAAAACCAAAACCAATACAAACAAACAAGCACCCCCCTTAAAACAACACAAAAAACCAAAAAATAAACCAAAACCTACCAAGCAAACAAACAAACAAAAAAAACAGAAAACCAACTCCAATCTAAAATGGGCAATTTTCTTCAGAGAGGAAAACCGAGGAGCATGGGAATTACTGACATTTTAAGTAATGTCCCAGCAAAAATCTGAAGCAAATAACCGAACTATCTCTAAGCCTGGAAAATAACAACTAGGATGTATTTGTCATGAATATTAATATTAAAAAAAAAAATTTCTTCCTCATCACATTAATAGGTATTGTTGAGAGCAGAAGATTTTGTGGGGTTTGCTAGCATCAGTGATGCTTTAGTAACATCTCAACAAGCTACAGAAAGATTTAAAAAAGCTCTTGAAATTGTGCACCACATGTTCGACAACCATATGCAAAGAGTAGTTATCTAGCAAATCTCTGTGAAAAAAAAAAAAAAAAAAAAAAAAAAGGAAATTATCAGATGGAGCTTTGTAGAATCAAACTGCATCCACTTCTGTCCAGTACTTTCACTAATGAAGTGCATGATGTAACAGAAAATAGTCTGGTTAAATTTCAAGACAACATCTGTTCAGGACTGTAAGTGTATCAGAGGGCAAGATTAGAATGCAAAAGGACAATTCTTGATAAATTCAAGAAATAGCCTGAAAATATAGGTTTAAAATCAATAAAGAAGTGTGCAACGAAAATCAATTACACAATAAAGGACATGGGAACAACCAGTTAGGGATCATTTGAGAAAATGATCTAGGTTTAGAGAAGAGCACAAGCTGAATCAAGAAGGTATTGCTCTTATAAAAAGGAAATTTATCTACAAGAAACCTGGACAAATCTCCTCTTTTCATTTTGCCTTGGGAAGGCTTCAGCTAGAGGGGCATGCAATTTGTGGCATTACACTTCCAAAAAGATGTTCACCATTTAAAAAATTCCCACCAGAGACTGAATGTTCTAGTATCAAAAAATATTGTTCCTTGAGAAAGTATTTGGGTGACTAATTTGAAAGATGTTAAGAATGAAGAACAGAAATTATGATATTTTTTCAAATGTATGAAGGACTACTACAAAGGACAAGCAACATCTTTCAACTACCCTTGTGAATACAACAAGAAAGAATAGATTTAAACTGCAACATAAAAGACCTAGCCAGACAGCAGGAAACATTGCTGCAAGGAGTGTAATGAGGGCATGGAAAAGATTGCTGAAGGACTTGAGGTTTTTTTGTTGAAGTTCTTTGAGAACTGAATAGAAATATTAGTAAGGAATGTCTCACATACTGACTACCAGGTAGGCTGGATGGTTTCTTGAACCTAATTCACATTTCTCTGTGATTTCACCAGGGCCAAATGTTTAAGAATATTCTGTACTTCACATTGACTCTGCTGCTGCAAGGTATGAGGAAAACTGAAGATTCTAAAGCCTGCATTTGGGCTCAGAACAGTGCTAGGTATAAACCACAGGTTTGTTCCTGGATGTTCTGTTAAAAATGTCCCTCTTAAGTACAGTTTTTCTCAGTGAGGACAATAAAACTACCTAGGACTTTTAACATCAGGTGACCAGACCATTCAATCTCCTTACCCCCTACGTACAGTAGGTATTGTACAGTCCATATGTGTATCTGTATATATGTATAGATAGATAGATAAGACAGTTACATGAACATGTGTATACACAACCTACAAGTACAATAATTCACTTTGTGTTTATATATATATATGTATATATATCTTATATATACACAAAGGCAGACATGCATTGTCCAAAACACAATTCAGTATACTTAAATTGTTTTTTTTTTCTCCAGTGATTATAAAAGGGTACATAAAGAGCATCACTTTTAACTTAGGAAACTGTATTTTACAGCATAACTATCCTTCTCCCAAAATTCAGCACTAAAATTATCTGTAGGCAGAGAAAACATGAACATATGTTAGGCAATGAAAAGTTTCTAATCCAAAATCTCATTTGAATATTCTCTATTAATAGTAGAATAATCCTATTCAGAATTCATTAATGTTTTTGAGACAGCTGTGCTATATCTTTTCTCTATAGGAAGCAAATTCTGGGAGCATTCACAGGTCCCTATGCCACATGTGAATTAATCACAGGAAAATTACAAACACAAATTGGCTCTGAAGTCTGTCACAGTTGCTCAGGACAGTAGTTCTTTTGATTCTTCAAAAGAGGACTGCTACTTTCCAATTAATTTTTTTTCTTACTTAGCCTATGATTTGGCAGATTAATTATTGTTAGAGTAGGTATAAATCCTCTCTTTTTTTCTGTGTTCCATACACAGAATTTTTAATCCAGGAGACAAGGGGCATCTATCTTTGTAATCACTATGTGCATGTCTGTCAGTATCAACTTTCCAATTATTTAGAATTTTCTGTATTTACTTTTCTGGTCATATACATTCATGAAGGTTGACTCACTGACCTAAGTCATTGAAGAATTCAGACTTAACATGTACAAAAAAAAAAAAAAAAAAAAAAAAAAAAAAAAAGTCACCATTTTGGCAGTCAAATGTATGAGAAAAAGTGACTGATATGTTAATTAAGCATGTCAAAACAACAAGGAAACAATGATTAGCCTGGGGACAAGGAGGAATGCATATTCTTTCATGTAGTTAGGAAGAATTCCCCATTGTGTCTGTTTGGTTCATGTGCAAACATATCCAAAACTCGAACCAGTTGCAATTTGAATGCTAAAACATTCATTTTCTACATTACTGAACACTCCCTCAGACAAAAGCAGAGAAAAACACGTATTTGAGAATGCTGGAAATTTTGTTTTAAAATTAATTGAAGATCATCCTGACCTGTCATCATGTTTCCAGGGAGATGTATATTTAGTGTTACAGATTCATCCATACCCTCTAAACATCATAAAGAATCTCTTAAACCAGAGGGAAACCACACTTTTGTATGGAATATTTAGTTGAGGAAAAGCTGGCTGTAGAAGGGAAAGAGATCAATGCAACACAGTGATTTACACAGATAAACATCAAATTCAGACTTACTCAAAATGAAGTTTAGTTTTACAAATAAAATTCTAAACTACTAAAACATCACTGAGTTCTACATTTCTTTAGAAAAAGTTCTAGACCTAAATTTATTAGTAAGACTCCTGAGGAAAATTCAAATTTCGTAGTAACCGAATTATACTTTGGAAAAAAAAAAATCCAACCAATTGTTCAATACTTTTGAAGGCAAAATAATGACAACAGTATCTACCTAAGGTTGACCTAAAATTCTGTAATAGTAGAAATAGGCTGATGACTCAAGATGATGAGTAAAATGACTCTGAAATCTAAAATGCATGGTTAGAGACAAGTAGAATCCAACCCTGAGAACTGTACAAAGTAAAGTTATCAAGGAACTGGTTTCCAGCTTCAACATTTTTCCAGCAATGGAAAATAGTAAACCAACTCAGCTGAGGAGCAGAATCACTGATTATGACAGAGTCACTCCAGATTCACTCTGATAAAAATGAGAGGGGGGTCAAATGATTCTTGCCAAATCATGTTGTTGTAGAGGAACTGTGAAGTGAATTACTCCTGTATTTTATCTAAAGGCACAACTGAAGGATCTCCCTGAGTTTAGCTGGAAAATACCTTGCTGTGGCACCTGAGAACCCAGTGACACCACGGGTGGTCACCTGCTTGTTGGTATCTACACTTGCAAACCCAGATAGATGCTCAGTGCAGGAAGTAAAGCTGTGTAGAGGTAATCATGTAAAGACAATCAAGTGTTGCCAGTTACGAGGAGGAAGACATGAGCTCCTGTTAAGCCCACCTGTACCCAATTAGGGATGACCCCAACTGTGCATGAGCAGATTTGGGGGACCAATAACATGTGGGCTTCCAGAGGCGAGCTCAGCTCACTCCTGAGCAGTCTGAGGAGGAGGCCTGTCGAGTCCGGAGCGTTAGCACCAAGCTAGGCTAACTGAATCTAAAGGTAATTATCGGAGTACTGTTCTTACACACTTGCAAGAACACCTACTGGACCTCAAAACACTGTGGCTCAGGAAAGGATTGTCTGCAACATCTGGTGGAGAATGCAGGCAACTTGCCCAGGAGCTAACATGGAGCAAAAGATCAGCTCTTTAATTCCATCTTGGAGCTCATCCGTACCAAGCATGAGGAAGGCATCTGCATCATCATCTGCCTGGCTGTGCTGATGGGTTTGCCCTTTGTCGTCCTCGTTGCTTTAAGAAAAAAGATGGGCCTGTCACCAAGCACCCCCATAAGTAAAAGGCTCCCAGAGGAGCTGACGACACAGGTGAAGGAGCAAAAACTCCCCTCCTTCCTGGCCGCATGGGAACTCTGGCAAGAGGTTGGAGACTTGTTGGAGGGCCTCCACTCCCAGGAAAGAAGTAAGAATATAACTGGTTTAGACGGTATATGTGGGACATTAATCAATGCCCTAAAATAAGTAAAAGCTGAGGCAAAGGCTGCTGCTACCATCCTTGCAGCGAGGGCCTCTGCACCCAGGAAAGAAGTAAGAATACAACTGGCTTAGACGGTACTTTCACCAGAAGTCAATGCTATCACTACAGCACCCCCCCCAGAAGCAAAGCCCACTGTTGTCCCCACAGCGCCTCTGCTACCTACTCCTCTTCCTGAGGATGGTAAGCCTTGGAAGGCATTCTTAGGATTAAGGGACAAAGGCCTTGCTATTGAGGGCATGACGGGAAAAGCGCACCACTCAATAGCTGAGTTCCTATCAGACATTGGGCCGGAGGAAGAGGCAGCCATTCCAAGCACCGAAAACAATGTGCAAGAAAATGCAAAAATGCCAACAGCCTGCACCCCCGAGATGGGCGGCCCTCGTTGCTGCCTGAAACCACCCCGACTGCTATCACCCACTTCTGAAAAAGGAAAGGAAGTGGCCACCTCAGCCACCCCACCAGCCGCACCCACTGGTCTGAAGGACGAAATAAAAGCCCTTCTTGATCAGGCAATAAAGCCGTTGGAAAAGAGGATCAAAGACATGGAACAGCGGCCATCTTTCCACAAATACTGGGATCCGTCTACCCTTTCCGATGACGACGAGGATGTCCCAACCCCGCTGAAAAAAACAGCAGAACAAACAAAGCATTAAAGGTGCTGACAAGCCCCGACCCGGAAGATGGACCAGTTTCGTTCATGATGCCACCCCTGAGGGGGATTGGGAAGCGAGCGCCATTGCTTGCCCTGTTCTGCTTGATAACAACGGGACACCTCAATATGAACAACATGAAGGGAAGACCCTGCAGCAGGCCAAAAAGACTCTGAAGGTGGGAGGACTAAGGACAGAAAGTGGCCAGGCTGCCCTGGATTGGCTTTTCACCACCGACACTGATAGCCCCCACGACTGTCGCAACTTGGCTAAGTACCTGCTCACCCCCCCCCAGCAAATTGTGTGGTTCAAGGAGTGGGAGCGCCTGGCCCAGATACAAGCGCACTGCCCTCGAGCAACTGTGGATCCATTATTAGGGATAACCGCCGAGATGCTCATGAGATCAGGACGTTATGAAGATGCCAATGTCCAGCTCCAGTTCCCAATAGCACTCCACCACACCTCTGCGCATCTAGCCTGCCAGGCTTGCTATGTGGTTCCAGAGCCTACTCCACTCCCCTCATTCACCTCCATCAAGCAAGGGATGACTGAGTCATTCCAGCACTTTATCGATCGACTTCACCAATCTATCATGGTTCAATCCAACCTAGGACCAGAGCAAAAAGACTCTATGCTTAAACTACTGGAATTTGAAAATGCGAATCCAAGGATGAAGCCACTACTTTCCACTCTGCCAAGAATAGCTGATGTAGCATAAGTGCTAGAAGTTGCTGCCAGGGCAACACAAACATGGCAAAATCAAGATATGGCTAATGCCTTTGACACCGCTGTGGAACCCATTCAAAAGCTTCTCACGGCAGTCGCATAGAAACTAGAAAGAAGGGGAAATTGACCAAGGAAATCCACCCCTATCTGTTATCGTTGTGGAGCTAGAGGCCATACAAGAAGAGCCTGCTCGGCCACAGCAAGGTGTGACCGATGCCCAAAGGACAATCACAACAACTCGAAGTGTAGGTCTACAAAAAACAGGAGGAGCAGCGTGAGAGGCCCCTGCGCCAGGACACAAGTAGCCGGGCCAGCGCTTTACACCAGCGCTTTACACCAGCTCCCCGCCCCAGCCACAAGGGGAAGCCTGGGTCTCGACGTGCCCTCAGCAATAGATGTCACCCTGACGACAACCCAGGTACAGCGAATCCCCACAGGAATATACGGACCAGTTCACCATGAGAATAGCACTGTAGGAGCCTTACTGATTGGTTGTTCTTCCACTGGTATCACAGGACTGGGAATAATTGATGTGGATTATACAGGGGAGATCGTGATCGCCTGTTTTACGCTAATGCCCCCCCCTGGTAACCAAAGCTGGCACTCGATTAGCACAACTGGTCCTTCTCCCAAAAATGAACTTGGGGAGGAACGCCCCCATGGCACGAGGCAGTCAAGGCTTTGGATCGTCTGGTAGCACTCTGGTAACCTTAGTGCAGCAGCTGAAGACAAGGCCTATTGTGATTGTACAATTGACTGCTGGTGATGAGACCAAGACTCTTTCCATGATGATGGACATCGGGGCTGATGTTATGATAACCAACCTTAATGTGTGGCCTTGTCATTGCTCAGCTCACTGCTGAGCAGTCTGAGGAGGAGGCCAGCCAAGTCTGGAGCGTTAGCACCGAGCTAGGCTACACTGAATCTAAAGGCAACTATCGGAGTCCTGTTCTTACACCTTGGCAAGAACACCTACTGGACCTCAAAACACTGTGGCCCACGAAAGGATTGTCTGCAACAAAGCTGACCAAGGAATTTTACTAACACAAAGATAATCTGACATTCTTTAGTTTTTAGTGATTTGTGGTATAATACTGAAAGCAATCGTATCACTCTGTAACCTAGGACAGTTCTTCAGGTAGACATTCTTTGGGCAGCACTTATATCTTCTTCTAGCTAAAAATAAAGCTTCAAGTGTTGTTTTCACAAACTAAGTATAGCATGTAGAATGTTAAACTTATAGGCTTTTAGTGAATTAATTTAACAAATCAGAATAGTTAACATAAAAATGACATAGCAAACCTCCTACTTTGAAGAAAATTGTTTCTGAATGGGAAATGCAGTAAAATTTAATTTTTTTTTTCTAAAAGGTTGAATGGAACATCTTCTCTCTTATGCATTTTTATGTTTTGCTTTATTAACATGAAAATACTATCCTCCCTGAACAACCGATAGACCTACATCTCAGTCATTCCTAAGACAATAAATCTTTATTTCCCTTCATAAAATATGAAGGGGAAAAAAATATTTCTTTTGTGCTAATTTTTCACAGTAAGTCATAAAACATACTCAACTTAGAAAATATAAATTGAAAAAAATCTTCAGGAAAGATACAGAATGGTGTTTCAGGTAGTCTTCCTTAAAAGGGAGAAGCAACATAGTGTGTGTGTGTGTGTGTCTGTTCATGCAAATGGAAAATAGGAATTAAAAATATTTAACTAGGGACTGTTAGAGGCAGAAATTAATATAGTTCACATTTGGCTGGGACATCAGAATCTAAATATTATAAATTCTTTTCCTACATTAAGAAATCTAAAATTCACTTCCCATTTAAAGGTTTCCATTTCTGGGAAAGCCAAGCTCCCAGAAACTTGCTAGAGAAATTAGTTTTTATTCTACTAGAGAAACAAGTACTGGATCAGCACAAGTATATCCTGAAAGATAACATTGTCACCAGACCCAACCTGCCTCGGGGCAGCTTGCCTTTTCAATCTACTGGAAAGGTTTCATTCCACAGGGGGAGATTTTTTTTCACTCGTTTTATTTTTGGATCCTTTATTTTGTGGCTACATGTGAAGTAATTCAGGTTGCCTCCTGTAAGTAGATAAGCTATGGTCAGAAGTCAAATTCTTAGCTTTATTTATGAAAGGAAATAGTTGCAATGCTTTTAGAATGGACTTTTTAATCCTTTGAAAATGTCAACACAGTGTGAATTAAATAAATGATATGAAACTGTTCCTCTCTACCGCGATACTCTTTATAAGAGGGTTATGTTATACTGTTTTTCAAGTTATTAACTGGCACAGACAGGAAGAGACTAGCAAATGGTCAAGAGTGAGTGTATTGTCCCTAAAATCTTTCATGACCTGGTTAGGCAAATGTCTTCACACTGTCAGGAAAGCTGAAAGAGCTAGGCTAGAATTGGGTGAGAGACATGGTGGGCATGAGATCTAGTAAAACAATAAATACTGACAAGCTTTGAACTACTTGTAGGTTCAGTATTCTGTATTTTTAAACTCTTCTCCAAACACTGAAGATTGAAATTTTATCACCTCTTTCAGAATCTCAGAACCACAGAAGAGTTGAGGCTGGTAGAGTCCTGGAGGTTACCTAGTTCAAGACCTTCTACACTGAGGGTAATTCAGCTTTGCTCAAGGCTTTCACCTTGGTGGCAGGCAATTTGGATTCCTGAAAGTCTTTGTGGTAAAGATTGAGGAAAAGAAAATGTTAATAACCTCAGCCTTTTCCATATTTTTTGTGGCCAAGGCTCCTATGCAATTCAGCAGTTGGCCCACTTTTTCCCTTGTCTTCTTTCTGATGCTTATGTAGAAGCCCTTCTTGTTGCCCTTCATGTCCGTCACTAGACTCAGATCCTGATGGATTTGGTGTTTCCTGAACCCATCACTGAGTGTGTGAAAACGAATTTCCTTGTTCAACCTACTGATTCCAGGATCTGAGACCTTATGAAATCAGCTAAACCAATATCATCTGGCTTTTAGATCCAGGTGGGTACACACAACACCAAATGCGAACACAGGTTTGAACATGTAAAGGAAAAGTGAAAAGACAACTCCTGGAAAACATCAGCAAACCAAATTTACTGCCTAGCTACAGCTACCCGAGGAACAGGAGAGTTGCACAGCAGCTATCCTTTCTGGAATCTTGTCCTGGTCCTGGCCCTGGCCTCCTCTGCTAACAGAGGCCTCCTCTGCCTCCTCTCCTCCACCAGTGCCAGGGATGGAGCAGTAGCCAGTGAGACTACCCAACTACCCAAAATTTTGGCATACTCAAAGAAATTTAGTTTGCTGTTTCTTACAATCTACCACTGTGGGTAATTCTAATTTCCAACCAGTAAACACCAGCAACAAACAGGGGCAGTTAACAATTTTGGGGACAAATGAAGAGTGTCTGCAAGGACTATTCAAATTATTTTAATGTGAAAAATGTAAATTTTATATCAGCAGTCTATTCTAATATCTACAAACTACCTGAGCATACTCCAATCCTCTGCTGCAGAGGAGAATTTCCCACTGAGCACAGGACTGCACAAGGCAGAAAGCAAAAATCTGGGATTTACATTCAAGAAAGTTGATCTTTTGCCTACCTGGTTGAGAAGGGCTTCTTTCCAGCAGAAGGGGATGATGCTGCTCTTGCAGATGGCACATGCTAACTGTCTTTTCTTTTCCTGCAAAGGCAAACAGGCAGAGAGAGAGACATTTAGTTATGTACTGATCTGCTTCATGTATGTATGGACATAGGATTTTGTATATAACCTGTGGAAAGAGTTGCCGTAAGATTTTGAGAAAAAACAAAAAAGAACTTCAGTCACAACTCAAAAAAACCTAATTTGATTTCTGTTTTTAATTCCCAGCCTGGTGGTTTGCTGTAGAAACTCAGTTCTTGATTAATATGCACCATTAATCATTTATATAAAAGTGGACTCCAGAATTTCAAAGAACAAGCAATGCCACTTGACTGCTAATTCAGCATCATAATTAGAAGTCTTCAGACATGCTAGTTGACAGAGTACATTTAATAAAATTAATAAACCTTGCTCTAAGGGTCATCCAATTATGAATATTACTAAGTTCTTCCTCTTTTTATCTTGTGGTGTATATATTTATTTATACACTTACATTCAGATCAAGGCAATTTTAGATAAAGAGAAGTGAGTAATGGTTCTTGTAATTAGGGTCTGAAGAAGGTGATATTGAAAAAACTGCCAAAACCTGACATGTCACTGCACGCCTTGCTCTTCTTATCAATCAACAGTTTTGCTCTGGGTTTTTGCTCATGGATGTGTAATTCAACAAGCATGCCTTAAGGTTCTGTTCAGTCTTTATTCAGATGCGCCACTGGGAAGTGTCAGCAGATCAGCATGACACAAAATGCAACGGAAGAGTACAGAAAGATTAAGCTTCTGAGATATTCGTACAGGTTATTACATGTCACATATGCTTATTCAAAGGGACACGTGCTGTAGGAGCACATTTCCCTGTGTTCAAATCATATTCCATTTCATCCTTAGCTCATAATCGTGCTGAGTACTGTGAACCACAAGAGCTTAGGCACAATGCAAGTCCCAAATTCAGATATGTAGATCAATGAATTGATTATTCATCACTTAGTGCATGTAGATGACTCTAAGATTAATATAAACTTCTGAAAACGTTAATGACAGAAAAGTTAGGATGGAAATTCTGGGCTAAATGGAGGTTATCTGGTGCAGATTGTGTTTTGAATGAGAAGACTTAAAGGTAAATGGATTACTTATCAAGCCCAATCCATTGTAATAAGAAAGCACCAAAAGTCCCTGACCTTATATAAAATCAAGATCTACTGGTGGAACAGCTTTTAATAATACATCAAGTGCCAAAATTTATACTGAGGCCACTTGTAACTGTGCCTGAACCATTCCTACGCTTTTGTCAATCACTCCCTGAATTGGTCATAAATGCTTCTATGTTCACATTTCCAGCACTGGTAATTGGACATAAATCTGGACAATACTCAGTGTAGAATAAAGTCTAACAAAATGGTGTGTTCACTTCTGGACTGTATCTCAGCACAGTAGTTTCTTGTTGTTTGGTGATACGTCTGTCTTTTCCTCAGGCAAGATCAAAAATAGCTAGTGCAATAAATCCCGGCTTTTAGAAGCTTGTGATTTTTTAATTTTACTATTCAAGTAATTTTTATTGTTTGGATTTTTTGTTTTGTTGGTTGTTTTTTGGTTTTGGTGGTTTTCTGGGGGGGGGGGCGCTCTTAAACTATCAGATTGTGCCAGAAATTCCAGAAATGTTATTAACATTAAGGAAAAAGAAAAGTCTTATACAGGAAAACATTAATAAATTAAGCAGGAGATATGGAAACTCTCATGATTCTTTTCAAGGCTTTGTTTTTTACCCAGTGTACAATGCTTGTCAGCTCATTGACTGTCTTAACCTGTTTTTCTGTGAAGAAAATGGCATTGACAACATTTTGCCAAGGATATACATATCAACAAAAACCACACCAAGCAAAAAAGATTCAGGGCTTTATTCAATTGCTACTAGATGTGAATATCAAAAGTAGTAGTAATACCATCAGCTCATGAATATGGGTAAGGCTTATTGTTGCTAAAAAGTGATAAGATATTCCACCCCTTCAACAGAAGTCCTAACTGATACTTCGAAACAAGTCAACAACCTGCAAAAAACTTGAAATCAATTCACCTGCTTATGAAAAAGGAAACTACTACAGATCTACAATCCTAATTAAGATTCATGTACTAAGGGCCAGGGAAAAAACTTGCTCTCAGGTTACTCAGTACCACATAATTACAGCTATTATTCATCTATTTCACAGGAAGTAAAACTGCTGAAGTGTAGCTCAAGAATCAGTTAGCAGTTCTGTGCAGAGATCTAAGCCCAACAGCATCATATGAAAAAAATAATTTAATCTTTGTAGCTCCAAAGAATTGACCAAAGACAAGAGTACATTTTCCCTGTGGGGACAAGCTCCTGTAAATTCAACTCCTCTACCTTAGTTCTGTCAGCAAAAAACACATAACTTTTTTTCTCTTCTGCAAAATACTCTATGCTCCAGGGTATCAAAGTCTGTAATAATGTGTATCTTAAACTGTCCTAAAAACCGAGCCTTTGGAAGACTGGAACATTAAACTAGTGAGCAATGTATGTTTGGACTGAAGAGAGATGGGCCAGGGGAAGAAAAAAAATTATACCCCTGACACTAAAGATATCCAGTGAAATGGATATAGACAATGGCAGGCACTCCTGAAATCCTTACTATACCTTTATTTGCTTTGAAAAAAAAAACTTCCTGCCAGGATGAAAATGGAATAGGATTTCAGGGTTGGCCCTGAGGTGAAAAAGAAAAGGTACACGCATATATGACTGAATGCTTTCTTTTAAAAAAACAGAGGCCAGAACCGAGCTCTTGAATAAATGCAGTGTTTTTGAAAAGGACTAAGCAGCCAAGAGAGTTCCTTCTGAATTTGAAGTGTATATTTGAGGGAAAAGCCAGAACAGAACAGAAAAGCCGTAGTAAAGTCACTTTAAGTTGTCTAATTGTTCAATCATTAAATATTCATGAAACTGACCAAAAAAGTAATAAACTTGAACATCTCAGTCACAGGAAATCTTTTCAACTGAGTAGAATTAAAAACTGAAGGAAGTTCAGTTTCTTAGTCTTTGAATCTGCATCCCATTTTTCAGACATAATGGTCTGAAGACTTTAGTTTCCACCCCTTACTTCTTGTAGGCAATACAAGAAAATCACTTGTATATGGCCTTTTATGAGGGATTTCTCAGCCTTGGATAACTGAATTGAATTTCAACAGTTTTGGTTTGTTATGTTTGGGTAAAGTATGGTTTTTATCTACAAAAATGGATGGAAAAAATTTCAGGAATCAATAATGTTAATATGTCATTCACTGAATTTGGCCTGTTGAAGAAAACAAGAAGTGTCGTTTTTGCCACCAAAGTTCTGTTGAAACACAGATGTGCAGGTATGCCAGGAAAGCTAACCTGTGGGAACAAACTCCATATTCTTGGAAAAAGCAATAGAGGGAGACCACATGCAATGTCTGAAGCTCCAGATTCAAAGAAGTGCTTGTAAGTCTAAGAATCTGGTTTAAGATTTTGGGTTTAATTTTCCCCAAAAGATCATCTGTTTTTATTAAAGTTACCAACTTTCTTTATAAGTTTTGCATTCTTTTTCTTCTTTCATGCACCTTTCAGAGTATATGACCTCCAGTAGCTGTCACTACTACTAGGGGTTTCCCCAGCATCTGCCAGTCTTTTGACTACTCCATTACTTGCTAGTTGAGTTTAAATTAATTCAGCTTTACAGTATGCCAGATCTTAATAACTGTACAACTGTTTGCTTCTTAAGACCCTCACAAGATGAAGACAAGACTTACTGAACTTCAAATTTTTTTTTTTTTTCTCAAAAAGACATTTGAGGAGCACTCAAATACTCTTCCAGATTATTTTCCTAGATGAAAATTTCTTGGATTTCCTTATTGATGGGTAATTTGGTAGGGTTTTTTTGGCCTTTTTTATTCTTCCTTATTTGATTGATTGGTCGGTTTGGTTTTGTTGCTGTTGTTTGTTTTGTTCTTTTAATGTTAAAAGGGTGTTTGATCTGAAATAACTGTCTCTATCCCAGACCTTATTAACATGAAATGCTACTGCATGCAGGAGTGGTATCTAATTTACTCTAGTGGGACCATCGCCCTTGCTGAGTGGCTTCTCCTCAGAAGTCCTGCTTATCATCCCTCATTATTTACTTGTAGAGAGAAGGAAACAATTTATTTCATGTGAATAACATTGGATCAACTAGCTTTGGTGTCTAAAGACTGTTACTCAGTCTTTATATGAGCAGTATAAAACAGTGAGTAAGCTGCAACAATGGCTTTTTTGACAATAATTAAAGATCAGAAGCACATACATTTTTTTCCACAGAGCATAGCTGAGCTGCTGGAATGAACCCCCAGAGATAAGAATTTAATTTATTATGTTGCCCTTCTCTTGCTCTCCCTGCTGAGAAAGCAAATTTAGGGCTTTATTTTTGTCCATCCAAGGCAATGACAAAAAGCTTCCCTGTTTGTAAAAATTAATATGCTTTTCTTAAAAGGACATCTGCAGAGGGGAAAGGGAAGATATGATTGCACTGGAAACCAATTTTGCATCACTGTTTCAAGAAAAGGCATTGGAACTGAATGATCTTTGCAGCCACCTACCAAATCAGTCTTTACCATCAATTCTACTTCACTTGATCCTTAGCTTTTAAAATCTGATTTACCACATTCTGTGGAAAAAAAAAAAATCCATTTTCCTCTGAAAGCAATTTTTCTCTTGAACTGCTTTTCCTCACACAAGTCTTCCTGCTGAAGATCTGCTGTGGGGTTCTCTCTCCCTCCCTCTCTAGGCCCTTCATCTCTCAGGAGGCTGCCTTTTAATTAAATAGTTACTTTACTTCAGTTCATTTTTTATTTTTTTGTTTAAATATTTTTGTTTGTGCTTGGAATCGATCACCGCTGTACAATCCGAAGCTGAGCATTTGCTGTGGCACTGAGTGAATTTCTTCTGCTATTGCCTGAGGACAGTACTGCAAACAGTGTTGCAGTTGATAAAGATTCTCACAATAAAAGAATATGCAACAAAGGATAAATTAATTTTTCCTAAAGCTCAATGGCATCAAGATCAGATACTGTTTCTTTTTTTCTCACTTCCAATTCCCATTTGCTTATAAAACAGGTTTCTATTTATCTGGACTATTATGAAAAGCACATTGTCATACAGACAGCCACAACACTCAATAGAACAAATGTGCCTTTGTCACCAGTGTTTCTTTGTAGCTACCCTTCTAGCAACTAACAACAGGCTTAAACCAAGTGGTACTATTTTAGTCCCAGTGCAATTTTCTTGTCCCTGGAAAGAAACACCTTTTACTATTCAGTTAAAAACAAATTGACACTTCCAGCCATGTTGTGTTGCAAATTTATTTCATTTCATGATATTGCACCACTTTGTTCTCACTGACGTTTCAAAGCAAGGAATTTCTTTGCATCTTTTATATTATATATATGCTGGTGATTGTTTCAGTTCTATAGAACAGTAACAGAAGATAGAAATATTCTCTTCTCACTAGGAGAGAAAATTAGCAGGAATGTGCAGGCACAGTAATACATGAAGAGCAGCAAAAAACTTTGCTGCACTGAAACAAATAGAGTCAGTGATGGCAACTTCTTCTGGTACTTATAATGCTTGTGCATGGGATCTTTTTTCTACATAGCGTTCTTGCCAGACGAGCATCAAAGCCCTATTTCCTTTTAAAACAAGGTTTTTGGCATATAGTGATGGGCTGCAATTTATTTAATCATTTGGCTTTTGAAATGAATTTGGAGAAAAGTCTGCACCCTAAGTCTGCCACAAGCCTTTCATTCTTAAATACAACAAAACCTTCCTACCCATTTTCTACATAGCCATCGGTGTTCCACTATCAAATGGATATTATCAACAGAGCTGTAAAGATACCTGTCACCACAACAATATCACAGAATTAGAGATTTTATGAGAGAAAAGAAAAAACAAGTGAGTCACTTCTTGGCTACACTATATTGCAGTGTTGTGCACAACAGTGTAGGTCCTGTTGCTTTATCTAGTCAAGTTTTAGGCATCAGGAATTGCTATTTCCCTGGGGAGCCCATTCCACAGTCTATTACATTTCCGTCTTCACAGGCTTTTCCTGATGTTCACTCCAAATGTCCTTATACCAGACCATTCCAGATCAGCTGCTGCACTGAGTACCTTTTAAAGTCAATGAAACCCAGGTCCCCTAAGGGATTTTAAATACTCTGTGGGGAGGGTTTGTTTGTTTGTTTGTTTTAAGGAAAAGGAAGAGAGCAGTTCTAAATTTTCAAGTGCAAGTTGTTTTGCAATAGTTACTTGAGTGACATAGCAGTTATGGAAGAAGTGCATATTACAATATTTAGTTGATGCTTTACTTTTAGTTAGTGCTCTACTTGGAAAATCAGGGTTTAGATTTGCTTTATAGAATGTTGTTCAAGTGTTTCCTTTTCTGAAACACTGGCTCTAGATTTTGCCTGGAATTACTTTCACTCAGTGCAAACAAGCAGTCCAGTTTTGCATATGTTCTGAATGTAGAGCACTTGAATATTTTCTTTAGGTCCAAATCTTTATCAAAGTGATTCTTTAGGTTGTCCTAAGTATTTACTTCATGTACTCAAATCAGAGAGTTTTGCCATCAAGACCTGACAGGGTAGTACATATGTCCACCATCTTCTCAAGCTTCTGCGTAACAGTAATCTAAGGTACCTACACAGACTTTCTTAAATGCATTTTTGCCATTTGGTGCTTGAATTCAAGTTTATTTTTCTGCCTGGTCTCAAAATTTCTTTGTTACTCCCCCCTGAGCAATTTACAGTCTTCTTATTCTAAAACAGAATAGTTTTTATATGTTGACCCTGAGATGACTATCCATCTGTGTCTCAACCTACATATGACTTTGATGCTTGCTGTCTGACATATGGTAGAGAATGTACAGATCATTAAAAAAGAGGTCTGAAGAGAGGTGAGTAAAGAATTATTTCCTCTAAAAGACTATAGGCCTCTCTTAACCTGGCCACTTGGTTGCAAAGAGACAAAATTTTAGGTTTTCTGGATACCCAAATTCTTTGTTTAGCTCTTTTCCAGCCAAAGGGATCTCTACCACTGTGAGGAGAAGCAGTGACAATTGCCTTAAGCCAAGTAGGTCCTTCAGGACTTACTATGACCAACAAACTACCTAGATAGTCCAGTATTTTATGTTGTAACCATAGCATGAATTTCATGGTATTTTGGTGTCCCTTGTGGATACTCCAAGAATACACCAAATGTGACTGAACATAGCTGATACTGTGTCAAAGGACTTCTAAAAGTGGATGTAATAGATGTGTATTTTAAAGCAGGGTCTACAAACGTACCTTTCAGATTAAAAGCTACTATCAGCAATAAATTAAATAATTGATATTTTAATCTCACCTGTATATTATTTTTGAATATTATATCTTTATCTGTACATGAGGACAAAGTAGAGTGATGCTCCCCTTCTCTTGTGTATTACAGCACTTCATAGCAGCAAATTGTAATGCTGCCTTATTTCTCCAAGAACCCTAAGGGCTATTGATGAATGACTCCTCTGGAAGCTTTGCCCATGCTAAAGCAAACACAGAAGAGGCAAACCTGGATTCCTGCTGCCATCAGGGCTCCCAGGCAGCTGCTGGGGCTGGAGAGGAAATGTTTCTGGCCATTGTGTGAAGGGTATCCCTGTGCCTAGTGCTGTTCCCTGCTTCTATCCAAAATATTCCAGGGCTAGGGTGGTACTTTCCAGGCAGAGCCAGTTGTCTGAACCTTTGCTATTGGCCTGCAGCAGCTGAAATCACACTGCTAGCTGGCAATTACCTCCTCAGGTAATGTGAAGCATGCAAAATCCAGCAGCCTCTTGGCCTTTTGTGTCAATAAGTGTGTTCTGCAGTAGTTTCTTTATGAAAGCTGGAGACTGCAAACTACTAAGTGGTAATACCTTTTAGATGGCCTGAAGTTACAATAAAAAGAAAATTAAACCTTTTAAAAAGTCTTTAATGAAGCGATACAGTAATTAAATTCTAATTAACCAAAGGAATGGTTATTTCCTACTCTTGTATGCACATGTAAATCTTGTACTGTTGCACCTAGTTCAGTTAAGTGTTTCGGTAATGCCACACATTACACATTTTAGAAAATCACATTACTAGCAAAAATTGTGGGGGGTCTTTGTGGGAAGACAACAACTACTCTGTGAATGTCTCAGACACACTGACACTTAACCACTCAAAAGCAAGCAAATACTACAGAGCTGATTTTATCAATGAATAGCATTCAGAATTTAATCAGTAATTTGAGATCAATCCTTGCCTATTAGATCTTGATCAGATTTTTATCAATAACATAACTCTGTTTACTAAGTGAGCTAGACTGCCATTTATGAGCTCCTGAACCTGGAACTGAGACTTCCAGAGAGCAGTTTGTCCTGCATTAGAGATGCCTCATTTCTAGACTTGTCTCTTACAGAGAAACATTGGTAAAGTTTACAAAGAAGTGTCCCTTGAACTTGCAACAAATGTGAGTGAGAGACTCTTCTATATTTTTATATTTAGACTGGAGGGTCTCACGTGTAAGTCCCTATGACACAACTTTGAAAGAAGAAGGACATAAACAGATGAGCTTTCTTTCACTCCTTCCAGAGACTGTCAGTTTATTGACATATTCCTTGTGCAGTTATATGAAAAAATATATTAATATGGACAACAGACATGACCTCTTCTAAAACTGTTTAAGTAAGAAATTAAGCAATTTTACGGCAAACTGCCTAACTCTTTCAAAAGCAGGGATTGGCCAAGCTACAATCAAAAGATACCATATCAAACTTTGCATCTCTCAAGGGGTTGATTGAAAATAGAATGAAAGGTAATGATTTCATATCAGTTCATTTTCAAGACCTATCACATCTCACTTCATGCTTAATCTTTTCTTTAATTACATATCATACATTTAAGGCTTAGTGAAAGTTATTGAAAATCAATAAGGTTATAAATATATGATTGGTAATTACTCCACAAGTTGTACAATATCTTATTTACATAATTCATTTACTGGCAACTTGAATTTTAATTAACCTAGAATGAGAGCTTCAATGAAATCGTAATTAAGTGTGTTAAATTGAAAAAGTTGTCAAATCTTGCACTTAGTCATGCAACTGTGAGTTTCATTGTCTATTCAGAAAGATTTAGAATTGTGCAATTAAGGAGATGGATTTAATCCTTAATTCCCATTATAAAAATCTTTTTTTTTTTTTTAATAAATTCTTTTTAAAATTTGGTAATGACCAGAATCATTGCAAAGTTACTAAATTTTGCTGACCAGATTTTCTCCTACAGTATTCAATAGAAAAAGATGTCATAAAACACAGCTAGAAGGAAAAAAAACTCATGAAGAAGTAGGGACATTAAGACCTCCTCAAATTCTCCATTCTGAGACTGTAAATATGAACAGAAGTAAGAGAATCTTGTCCTTCCACTGCTTTAACTGTGAATATCAACTACTTGCTTCCTTTATTATATAAAAAAAGCTTAATTACAGCCTAAGAAGACAGTGCTGGTTAACTCAGTATCAAGATTTTCCACAACTACAGGGACCAGAGATGGGGAAATGAGGCAAGAAAAGTAGATTTAGCTCTTACAGTAGAAAGAAACTTGAGTTAGATATTTACCTACCTGTTCAGCTATAGTAGTTTATATATAAAATCAAATATGTAAAATTTCCTTTCTCAGCTATGACCTGCTGACAGTTCTTCATACATGGGATGAATTTTCCCTAATCTTTGATTGGATATTCATGTCTGTATTCATGGGAAGAAATTTCATAATGGCTTTTCCTCAAGTTTTTTATTATAATGTTGTTCAGAACACATTATTAGTATTCCTCTGGAATACTTAAAAAAGCCATGTTATTTTATGCCAGTTATCTGTGCTCTGACACAACCAGTCTTTTCAGACAATCCCATAAAAATGCAATTGCTTTTAGAAGAGCAATCACATTGGAAGGCATGTCATCTTATTTATAGCCTTCCTAAGCTTGTTATTTTTTTGACTATAAATATTTAGGATAAGTTAATAATGAGAGAGCAGTTTCTTTATAACACATAAACCTGGAGGTTTTTGTCACACTTGAGCAAAAAAGGCAGACAAATATTATCTTTCACCTGAATTTCAATGTAGTGGCTGAGGTTTAGACAAAAGATATAATTCAGTTATTTCAAGGCACTTCTATGTCAGTATATACCCCACAAGATGTAATAGAATTTGTCTGCTACACTATTTATGCAGCATGCTGTCTGGCACAACGTTCCCTCTAGACAGAAGGTGCTGACATATTAAAGCAGCAAGCAACAAGCATTTGATCTTCTGCTTATATTGCTTTTCGCAGAAAAACAAGAGAGCCAATTCAACAGAGATTTGGTTGCCACTGTGCTAGCATAGCTCCTGACCTGAGGGAGTAAGCTGGAATTTTATAGCTTTATTGTCTCAATAAATTTAAATACAGTGTAATCTTTAAAAACAAACAAACAAACAAAAAAAAACCCCCAGAGAATATCTTTTTCACATTTCCAGTTCAGGTGCAAGTCAATTATGTTGTTTTGTATTATCACACATGATACATGGCATTTTAGCCTAGCAAATTTAAGGCAGAATTTTTCTAAAAGGAAAAGATTGTAAGCATTTCCTTAATGGCTTCCCTTCCTATCATCAAGAAAATTCTGCTTGAAGCATCAGAGCTAAAAGAGCTCTTAATATCAGACTGGTTTACTGTGGGAGCATACATCTGAGTGCCACAGATTGTGCTGAGTGAGAGAGAATATTAAGTTTATATGCAACAAGCATCATGAGGTTCTACCCCCTCTACCTGACTAGATTTTAACAAAATTATGTACTGGATCAAAGTGTCATTAAGCTCTCATGTCTCCAGATTTACGTCCTTAGACTGAAAATACTACCTAATTTTATTTTCACAATCAGATAGCATGGTTATAAAGCAGTGGATATATTTTACTGACTGTAGTATTGGTCTTAATTAAATGAGGTGAAAGAATAGGGCAAATAGAGACAAATACAAAGAAAAACATTAATAGGTACTATTTTTGCTCTGAAAGAAGGGGAATTCATCTCTGTTCCAAGCTACAGGCTACTTAAGTGAAGTGTTCAACAGTACCTGAACAAGATAATTGAAAACTATCTTTGGTATCTCTGCTGCTCTGAGTGAAAGAGTGGCATGTGTTTGGCAAATCTACACCACTGTAAAATGAATAAAAGGTTAAATAAAAAGTTTAAAAAGTCTTTTTTTAATAGAAGTTAATAAAAAGTTACTCTGTAATGATCCATGTCTAAAATGATGTTTCAGAGTAAGATGAATTCATCATTCTTCTGTAGGAACTCAGCAACCTGTTTGTAGAATTTCTTTAATATACCTCTGTACATACAAGCCATGATCTTTTAGTTACACTCAGTCATTACAGTGAAATTGTGCTGTTTTAAAACACTGGAAAATTGTATTCTAACTATATTTAGCATGTGTTGAGTACTCTAATGAAAGCCACTTAAACACAAAGTATTTTACAGTTTTGGTGGACATGTATAAGCTTAAATAGAAAATATGAAGAATGAGTGCATATAAAAAATACTCACAAAATTCAGATGTCTGTTTTCCAGAAGAATATGGTCCAAATAAACATGATAGAAAGAAAAACATAACTTTTCACAAGGCAGGATTATTGGGACCTCACAGTGTGACCACCTCTAGTAGAAACTTTTTCCCTAAGTTGATTTTTTTGTGTCTCAGTGGTGCGGGTAGCACTGGCTATTACAGCTGTGATAAATACACCTCTATTTAAACTCTTATCTCAAGAGTTACTTTCAGATGGAAAGTTTATTTATTAAATTACTGCTTGCTTAAGGGAAAACCTCTTTATCACAGGTGCAATAGGATAGACCACACCTGGGGTTCAGGGCTTCTCTGCTCTACTACTCCACAGCTGAAAAAGTTCCCAAGGGTCTGAGCATGTCAGGTATTTGCATGTGGTAATGTGAGTTGTTTCAAGAATTTGAAAAGAATTCTGTAGCAACCAAAACTGCCTGAAAGTGTACAAACAATTAAACTACAGAATTATCAGTGTAAAGTAACTTCAAAGACAAATAGAGGCCAAGCCACCACTCATAGCCAAGCCCTACACATTTGACAAAAAGTAAAGTTAGTTTGGAATAGTAAAGTTTGGGGTAAAGTTTGGTGCCTAATTACCTCATTTACTGGATGGGTGATTAATTTTGGTAAGAAAGAGATCACCTGTTTGAATGGTTGATCTCTAGTTTCCATTGCTTCCTCAAATGAACAGATTAACATCTTATTAGAAAATGCAGAAGCTTAGTACACTTTGGTTTGCAAGTAGAGCATTAAAGAGTTTTTACCATGGTCTATGCTTGCTCTTTTCATGATCCCTTATTTATATGAAGGACAATGAATGACAAAATTGGTTGCTGTTCAGTAGAATTTTCTATTTAAAAGGTGTCAGGTCTTTCAGCAGTTTCACTGGTAGTCCAAGATCTCAAAACTGGGTGATCTGGGACAACTTTGATGCTGTCTCTGTATGGTTGATCTCCTTGTTCTCCCCTCCCCTCATCATGGGCACTTTTGATTCATCAGGTATATCTTACCCTGTTCCAGGGAGAGGCCCAAAAGATGGTTTAGCTTTGAGGAGACTTTAAGAGAAATCCCAGGACTTCTAAAAATTATTCCACAGCTTCAGCAGCTCTTTAAATAAAATCCACAATAAAATCCAAAATATCTAAATATCAAAATTTCAAAAATTGACACCAGAAAAGGAATGTCCACTGATTCATATTTGCTCTGTATTTGATGCTTTTATTTTAATTTGACCAATTTAAGGAAGGTTTAAGTTAAGAAAGAAAGTATTTGGTAAAATATATTCTTTTAAAAATATTGCAAGACTCCAAAGAAGAATAGCATGTTTTAGATAAAGTAATTTCATTGTTGGTTTTTGGTTTTGTTGTGATATGTTTTGTGTTTGTTTGTTTTTTAGATTAAGATTTGCAAATAACTTTCATTACCTTCTGTTACTTTGACACATTCCCAGGATAAATGGCAAAGAATGAAAACAGACTAAACATTATAAGTAGTATATTCTTCAGCTATAATCCTTGATACACATGAATTCATTGTATTTCTCAGGAATAAAAATTGTGGGTTTAAAAGAAACTTAATCATCTGAATACCACCAGGATAATTAACTTAGTTAATCTACAATTGTTTCTGTAAAACAGCTACTTCTCTGCACAAAAGATGATAGGGTCTTTCTATTGTAGAAAGGTATTTTCTATTTCAGATGTCTGCCCAGTATGTAAGAATGTAATCCTTAGTGAGTTTTAAGATGGGTTAAATAAAAAGATATTAGGAAGCAATTTCCACTTCATATAATTTTTGTGCACATCTCCACCTAAAAATCCAGCAAAGATTATAAAATTGCAGTTTCTGTATCATCTCAAATTATCAGATGTTATTTTCTCTAATTATGTCCACTCATCTCTGGGGTTTGAACTGGTGGGTTATCTTGATAGTAATTTAGTCTTCATTCGCAAAGTACTTTTGCCTGATGCCAATGTAAGTTTAAAGTTGTTAAAAACTTTAATAACACTTTTTACAGCTTGTGTAATTTTTTATCTTCCCTATGCTCTTTAGCACTTAAATGCGCTAAAAAGTTGAGGAACAGTTCTGTACAAATAAGGGAAATGTACTTTGCTTTCTACTACTTTTTAACAACTCACAGATGTACAGTTTATTCCATTACGTGGAAATGCACAATCAGGGGTACTTTTCATGCATAAACAGCTGTTTAAAAGGGCACATTGGCCAAATCAGAGCTTCCTATGGCTGTTTGGAAGGAATTCATGCTGACCCCATAATGCAGTCCAGGCTATGTACTCTCCTACACAAGCTCTTTGCCTTGTTTTTTTTGATTGCTGAAGACACCAAACTGTCATGAAGACAACACACTGGAGGGAAGGGATACCATCCAGAGGTATTGACAGGCTCAAGAACTGGACTTGTGCATGAAGTTCAACAAGGCCAAGTGCAAGGTTCTGCACCTGGGTCGAGGCAACCCCATGCATGAATACAGGTTGGGAAGAGAAAGGATTACAGACAGCCTTGAGGAGAAGGACTTGGGGGTGGTGGTGGACCAGAAGCTCAACATGAGCCATCAATGTGTGCTTGCTGCCTACAAAGAAAACCATGTCCTGGGCTGCACCAAAAGAAGCACAGAGAGGTATTCAAGGGAGGTGATTCTCCCCTTCTACTCCACTCTTGTGAGACTCCACCTGGAGTACTGTGTCCAGTTCCAGAGTCCCCAGCATAAGAAGGACATAGAGCTCCTGGAATGTGTCCAGAGGAAAGCCACAGAGATGATTAGAGTGCTGGGGCACCTCCCCTGTGAAGACAGGATGAGAAAGTTGGGGTTGTTCAGCTTAATGAAGGGAAGATTTCGAGGTGACCTATAGTGGATCTGAAGGGGGCCTGCAAGAAAGGTGGGGTAGGGCTTTTTATGCAGGCCTGTAGTGAGAGGACAAGGAGAAATGGTTTAAAACTTGAAGGGGGGAGATTTAGGTTAGACATTAGGAAGAAATTCTTTAATTTGAGGGTGGTGAGACTGTGGGACAGGTTGCCCAAGGAGGTTGTGGCTGCTGCCTACCTGGAAGTGTTCAATGCCAGGTTGGGTGGGGCCTTGGTCAGCCTCAGGTGTCCCTGCCTAAGCAGGGGAGTTGGAACCAGATGATCTTCCAGGTCCCACCCAAACATAGCCATTCTATGATTCTGTAATTCTTGGTGAGTTTCTGTGACTGAAGGATCTGGGCTCTACAGTGTAGGCAAGCTCCTCAAGGTCTTAGCCACAACCTCGATCACATGGATTAAAGGATTTATTAACTCAGAGTCTGCCACAAGACTAGGTCAGGAGAGATGCTGGGAGTCTGGATCAAACCCTCTTCCCTCTGTACAACAACTACTTTTAAAGAAGATAATTTTAAAATGGGGCTATCCCTCATACTGCACAGATATCCCTCCTAAATATACATTCGTTCTATGTTGTCCAGTCTATTAAAAATTTTCCCTCTGCTCTGTTTCCTCACCTGCAAGTAAGAGAGATGTTTTACCTGTAAAACAGAGAGCACGTTTTATACAGTTTATACTTAGTAATGTACCAGTTGACAAAACAAAAATATGCCACAAAGTTCTTAAGCTTAGGGTTCATATCATGCATTTAAAAATCCTCAGTGTATCACAGCTTGTTGTTTCTCAGAGTGATGTCATTGGCTTTTGTTTGGATGTCTCCAGGAGAACAGAGAATTGAGTTACCTCAGCAACTGTTGTGAGTCAAGTCTCATTTTCTGACCTATTGAAATGCAAGGGTCGAAGTATTAAAATTGGTTTCTTTGGACAGTCAGAACCCTATTGTAGGGTAGAATATCATTCTGCCTACGCAGAATAGACATAATGATAAAACAAGTAGAATGATAATGGGTAGAGGCAGCATCTCTGCTGAGATATACACTTCTTTACCTCAGCTCAAGGAACACTGACAGAGTGTGCAGGTCAAGAACAGCTGCATTTTTAATACCCAGAAAATTTTATGTCAGACAGGTCACAACTTTGCCTTTAATTAGATGAAATGCCTTCTATTGGAAGCCACCTGCGTATAGGTTAGGCTATATGCAGCCTGCTCAGTTCCCAGCAGGTAATCTATTCTGTGAAAAGTACTTTTTGGTTATAAAGAAACCCCCTGCAATGCATCTGTTGTGGAGTGTAGCTAATGTGTCATTCATATGCAATCATAAACAGCTTTAAAAGCACATTGATTCTGTTTATTTTTATTTGAACGATACTTGTATATTTGAACATGTAGTTATTTCTTGAAATAACTGGGAAACAACAATCAAGAGAAAGGAGTTGATTAGCAATTTAAAGCAAAGCAAAATGGAAACATTTTTCATATACTGTCAAGATTTATTCTAAGTGCCTCTCGTTAAAATGGTATTGCTTACAGTAGCAGGCTGAAGTGATTCACTGCAATATTAATATGCATTGCTGAGTACAAGTGAAATCTATATTGAGTTACATAAGATTCCAGTGTTTTGTTGTTGATGGCCTTTCCTTTGAACATAAGCTTTTTCTTGCACATGACATCATAGTCCATTAAAACATGAAACTTCTTTGACTAATGTCAAAGGCTCCTCCCCAAGGTCAGTGGAAATATACCAGATTGAAGCTGAAAAGACAGGAGAACAAAGCACTCAAGCACTTAAGGTATTTTGAGGACTCAGACCACAGCATCTTCTCCTACTGATTAATAACTTCCCAGGTTACAGCTTGTAGTTCATGAAATTAAAAATCTCCTAACAACTCTTGTGTGCAATACATATGTATTTACACCCAAGTAAAACTGAACTAAAAAGGAAATATATAGAAATGTAGTCACATACAAGACTGTCCCAAGAAATTTCTGAGTAGCCATTGCAGAGTTTGATATGAGTTTGCTGAGGAAATGGCTATTTTTGAAATTTTTTTTTTTTATTTTTTTGTCTAGGAATTCTATATTTGTTATACAAGCCCTTATAAACAGGAAGGTACTTAAAAATATGTGTTTGTATAACAAATCTGGCTTATCCTTTAAATTAATGGTTATTTTTTGGGTGCAATCTCTAGTCAAGCTGTCTTCAGACAGGTGCCAACCACCTCTCATGAGCTAGAAGACAGAGCCAGTTTAAAATCTGAGCTGACTTTTTCCAACATCTGGTAAGTACTGCAAATTGTGACACTGAAGATAATATAAAAAACCACCATTCTTAAATCATAACAGAAAGCTGCACTCTGAAGACAGTGTGATATCTCACAGTTCATGAATATTATATGAATCCAAGGGTTCACCATGTTTTGCTGATTAAATTTTTTTTAGTGTAAATTAAAGATATCTCAGTATATTCTTAGATAATTATCTTTTTACTTTCCTTTTTTTATGTTGATAAATGCCTTTAAAACTATTCCTTGGAAGGCACTGAATTTCTATGCTAATTGTAGTCATGTTTCTCTTTGGAAAAGATTACCATAGATGGTCAAAAGATCTTCTCATACATCTGTTGTATCAGCTAGAATCTAGATTCTACATGTGCTCATAAATATTTTTAATTTAAAACTTATAAACAGTTGCACTGTGCTTTCTTTCATGCTTGGAGCTGGAAGAGGAACTCAAAATTCAATGTGTGAGACTTACATATGATTCCAATGTGCTTTCTATCATCTAAAGCAAGATAGAACTCTGTTCAGCATTATGGTAGATGGTCCAAAAAGAAGAGCCAGTAACATACAGCACCAAAGAGCTAAATATTGTTCTAGTGTATATCACTTGCTGTATCAAATAAATAAATTATTTAAAAAGGAAAAGGAAAAAACCCAACCTGAACAATCCCCTTAAATTATAAAGTGAAATTATAAATACTTTGTCTGCGTATTTATGTTTTAGAGACAAGTAGAAATTAGTTTTGATATGAGTGAAGGGCACAAAACCAAATTGCATGGAATTCCAAAACTGACATTCATCAGGGCTGTTATGTGGGATCAGAAACACACATCTCCCTCTCTAAAATAAATTAAATATTGAAACAAAAAATAACTAAATCAACTGTTGCTAATCAACTTGTTTCAAATCTGCTTTGTGCCAGATCCTTTTCTCCTAGTTTTCAAGAGAAACCACATCAATAACCGCTCATATTCACTCTGATCAAAATGAAGCTGTGACAAAGCTGATGAAGTCTGATACTGGCACCAAGATGTAATCCTGAATGACTACCTGTAAAGCTGTTTGTTGTTCAGTTATGTACTGTTACGTTGTTCAGTATGTATGTTATGTTGTTCAGTTCATGTACTGTAGAATATGATGCAACTAGAGGAAGGTCATCTAGCCAGATAGGCAGCATTCAGTTTTTATGCTACAAAAGTAAATGGGATACTGTGTCTAAAAAGTTTAAAGGGGAAAGTGACAGAAAAGATTATTCCGCTGGAGTTGTTTATGCATATATTGCAGCAAAGAGATCAGAATGTATCCACACTTCCTCTGTGATAGAGGAAGGTTCATAATTTTTGCTGACATGTGCTGGTATCATTACCCACTTGTACCGACATGTATAACATATTCTTGAGAAGACATATTAAAGCTCAAGGAAAAGAAGAAACCTTAAAAAAAGGGTTTACAGATGGTTTCACCCAAAGGACTCTAATGTGGGCTTAAAGCATCTGTTCTGAGAAAACAACTGCTGAAGAAAATGGGATTATATGGGATTTGGACCATTGCCACAGGTGGCACACATTCATTTGGGTTCCTGCAAAACATTAATGTGATATCTCTGGAACACTGGGGAAGCCTCTGGGACCTACAACCACTACATCTTTCTGGAAAGATTTTGGAAAAAACTCTCAAAAAATCTGGAGTTTGGAGAGTTGAAGTCCTCACCAGTGAAAACAAGTTGATTTTTTTTCCCCATTTTGTAATTTTGTAGGATAAATCTTTCAGCCTGGGTTTGGTCCATTCTTTAGAGGCACTGAGTAGTTTGCTTTAGCTTGTCACTTTGCCCATAAGGCTCATACCAGAAAATTCCTCACTAAAGAATTTGTTTTATCTTTCCCAGAAAAATAAGACTCCAAGCTTAGCTTGAAATGAGGATTTTCAGACCATACCTACATTTATGGGAAAGGCAATGAGGTAGGAGAAGGTGTAGACTGTGAAACTATTTGGGCTGAATACTTTGCTTACACAGCAATGGAGTGAGATGAAGTGGGAGGAAAAATTCTCCAGACTGTCCTGGCCACGTGGAGTGATTGCCCACTAGATGATACTAATTGAGATCCTTCGGTGTATTTTTGGCTTATTCTAGTCTGAAAAGAATATGACTTATGTGCTCTGCAATGTAAACCAAAATATGGTGGGTAGGGGCACATGGAAGATCTGCTTCAAAAATAAATTCCTGTGAGATACTTGAGGCCTTGAGCTATGTTGCTCTATTGGGAGGTGTCCCTGCCCATGGCAGGAGGGTTGAAACTAGATGATCTTTAACATCCCATCCAACCCTAGCTATTCTATGATTCTATATATCTTATAGAAACCACAACTATTTTCTTCTCATCCCCAAATAATATTGTTGTCTTATTTGTCACACAGGTCTGGGCATGTGGAGGAGAGAAAAAATAGCTGTGACCTGTTCAAAGTATTTAAGTTCATGTTCCATCCAAGAACAATTGACCAAAGTTCAATGAGCCTGTTTTAAAGTTTCCATGTGAAAGGAACTACTTTGTTTCTGCCGTTCTCCATCCCCAGACACTTTCAACTACTGCAGGTATTTGATGACTACAGGTCAGAACATCTAAAATTTAGGACCATTTTAACAATTGTTCTTCATTTAGTCAATGTAAGCACGTAGGAGTCTCATGAGTAACTCATATCACTTGAACTGGATGCCTAGTGAGAAAATCTTTATTTATTTTTTTTTTAAATGAATGTTAGTACTAAACCCTTAAGTTGTGATAATAACATAAATGTAGAGAATGATTTTAACCCTCTTTTCTGCAAACAGTCAGGCAATGATGCTGACAGATCAAAGACCAAAACCCAAAACTGAGGCTGACAAACAGTAAATTTTGAAGAAACTAAATGGGAACAACAAGTTACCATGGACATCATGATTTTAAATAGAACAAGAGGTATAAAGCCAGATTCTTTTTAGCAGTGTACCTGTTCATCCTGTTCCTTCCTTCAGCTGTGTGGGCACATTATTATCTTCTTTACGTCAGTACTGAGTTTATATATGGGCCCTCCATTAAATTCTGCCACATCCTCTGCTCTTTTTTCAGCCCCACCAAATTATTCATTGCTACAGAGATCTGTTCTAAGGAACACAGGCAAAGCACCAGGAAGACAAATGCTCTACAACAATGCACCAATTTTAGAGTATGTGAAATTTTGTTTCTAAACAACTTAACAGTGTCCTTATTTTCCAACTCAGTGATCTTCTTTAATCAGTTCTCCAATTTGTAAATCTTTTTTTTTTTTTTGAGGATTTGTTCCCCCCCACCTCATCCTTCTCTTTTTCTCCTTCAACTCTTTCAGCTTGTGGCAATGGTACAGAATTCTGATGAGCAAGACTTGTCTCCAGCCAGGTAATCATTTTTGGGCACCAAAAAATGACTGTGCTTCTAAGGGAAATTTGCAGGTTGAGCAAACCTTAAAAGTGCATTGAAAGCTTTGATACACGCTTGTTTCAGGTACATCCACCACTCAGCTTCTTCCTGTACTCAGAACATTTCATACAAGGATTTGCTACATCTCTGATTGCACAAGAATGATACTCTTTCTCTGTTTTAGATAGTATTTTGGCCATCATCCGGACATTACAGTAATAAAACAGCCTTTAATGTACTTGTGGAATGGTACAGTGGTGATATGCAGTACTGAACAAAGAGCTCTATGATTACCATATAATGTGAATCTTTGCATAAGTAGTCACTGGGCAAAATTCTCAGCTGGAATACATGCAGATAACTCCTGGGAGATCAAGGGATCTTATGCTAGTGGGAGTGCAGACTTAACATCACATGCAAAGAAGAATGACTCTGAGTTGGCATCTGCTTCTCTAAAAAAACAAATGCAAGGCTAAATGTTTGAAGAGGCTGAGTCTTGTAATCCTCCATGCATTTGAAGAATGATTTAGGTGAACAGCTGATTATTCAAATCTCTGAATACCAGCTTCTTTCTTGCAATCAAGTATTTAGAGCTGTTGGCCTAGATTCATACTTGCAGCTCAAGTGTGGGTGTAAATTGAACCCAAAATGAACCCATGAGCTTCTGTACAAAAAAACCTAATCCGAAGTGTAAATATGCTTGTCCTTGCTTAAGGACTGGGAATATCATTCTATGTTGATTTTCAACTGCACTGTTCAAGAATCACACGAATAAAAATTTGACTTCTTTATATGTTCTTGTTGATCTATTTTTGTTATGATGGGAACATTTGTGGGGAAAAAATAAAATAAAGAAAGAATTTTATTTATGTTTTTTCAGAAACACACACAGTCTCTCATCACTGGTAACTTTCCATTTTCTAAAATCTTATTTTGTTTGTGTTCACTGCCAGAACATGAAAGTTGATTTATATCAATCATTTCGCTTTTTGTTTCACAAGCAAAAACATCATTTTGTTTCAGTAATGTGTTACAATGGAAAGTCAATAGTAAGGAGGAAGATTGCCAATATGATAAAGTGGGTGCTGAGAGAAATTTGACAGAGGTGATCTGTATTTTGCTTTCAACCTGCTTGCACTGAGAATGAGGCACGCAGTGATTTGGAATTGGAATCTGCACCCAGCAGAGGATTCTAACCTTAAGATCTTGCAGGTTTGATGGTTAGACTATCATAGTCAATAAATCAATATTATTTTTTCTTCTGCATCATCTTTTTAAATAGTTCAGGAGAAGGAATTAAATCACGAGTTCCTCCCAACTTTAGATACTCTGTGATTCTATGAACAAATACTGCTTTTCTGAGCCTTAAAGTTTCTCTTCCTTCTTCTAGCTAAGGAAATACTGATGTCAGTGTATATATTTATACTAATTTTATAGTCAGTACCATATAGTGATGGGGCCTCTGAAAGTTTATATCAGGACTCAGAGACGGTGCCCTGTGAGAACATTGTTTTAGACATAAACACAGCACACAGCCTGATTCTAATTGCAATTACATTTATGTTTAAGGAGGATCTAACTCCTTGAACTTACAATGTTTAATACCATAACTGACTTTCCTATAATGATTGTAGTAACATTACTTTTGATAACCTTATTGAATAAATTTAATAACGGACATAGAAAAAAAGTCTTTAAATCATGGGGAAAGACAGCTACTTTGCACCTCACTTGGTTATAAAATACTACCAAGGCATAAACACGTCATGGTTTAACACTGGGGAGTTCAGGATTCTCTGAGTAACAGGAGAGAGGTGCACAAAGCATATCTGGCACAGCTTCCTCTTTTTTGTATAGTCAAGTGAGATATGTACACAGTGAGCTGAGTTTAAACTTAGATAAATATACTGTTTGGAAATTAGCTCTGTATTTTGGTATGGAAAACTCAAGAAGTACTGAAAATAACAGATTGTTGAGACAGAAAAAACTCATTACATTAGAGGAAAATACGAAAACAGTGTTGACCATTCTGTGAATCTGTATCTTTCTCATGGCTTTATGTCACAGCTGTTCCTGGAAATTTTGTTCTAATACACTCTATCAGTAAATATATCTCAAATATGTATTGACACCATGTCTGAAACTTTCAATAAACTCAAAGATCAGAAAAGTGTTCATTTTTATCTAGCGATGAGTATGCAGTTTGAGTATGAGGTTTTTTCTTTTCAGAAGTAGGTGTGATGTTGCCAGCTTCTCAGAAGAGATGAAATATCTGTCTGGAACTGCAGAAAATGCAGAGGCCACATGTAATTGCATTATGTTTATCTACTGCAGTGGATCATTAAGAAAGAGGTCAAATTTATCTAGGACCACAATTCTCACTTACTTAAACTTCTTATTCTTCCATTTGGTCTGACCTTAAGAGTAGAATTTTTTTTCCTCAGTCTGCAGTTTCTGAATATCAGATACCTGCAGTGTGACCTGGCAGAAGTTGAAAGCAGATGTCTCCTCCAGATACCATCTTCTGTCAGATCTTATAGTACTAACCACATACAGCTACTGTCTTGTACCAGTCTGGCACTGCTTTTGGGAAGTAATCGACTTGTAACTGGGATCCCAGCACTGGAGCATATTTAGTTCTTGCTGTTCCTAGTCATCCTTTTTTCTCCTCTTTCAAGTTACACATTCACTTTGCCCCTCGTGTTCCTTCAAGCCACACAGAAATATCTTTTTCTTAGTCATAACTCAGTCAGGTATGTCATTTTTCTGCAAAAGCAGAAATAGGATTCTTCTCTCGCCCCTTTGCCATACTACAGATCTCCCAGAACCCTTTCATAGTCCGTCTATGGAGTGGTAAGAATATTTTTGTCTTTTGTTGGCTATGGCTTCAGCATTTGTCATGTGACTTCATCTTCTCATTTGCTGGGATCTTCATAGGAATATGGATTCTGTGTATTTTACTATTTTTAACCACAAATGGAATTTCACTATGCTTGAACCTGATGACAAGAGCTCATGTAAAATTATCAATTTCCTTTCCAAGTTTATGCTCTTTTTTTTCATATTACAAGTTGCTATTTGAACAATCTTTTCCAAATTTGTATTTTTCTTTTGTTGAAGTATTTTACTAGCTGGCATAATTCCAAAATGGTAATTCTGGTTCTCATCTATGGCTGATGTGTACTGCTTTACTTGGGATTTTTATGCCTCCATAGGAACTTCCAAGTTTATTTTTAATGCTGTTTTAATATAATGTGTTTTAGCATGTACTATGCCTCTTCTGATTTTTTTTAATTATTATTCATAATTGATACAATAAAGTATTTGCTTCAATACCAGCTTTCAGGTTGAACTTTTTGATGGAATACAGACAAGGAAGACTATGAGGATTGTGGTAAATTAGCTTTGTTATCATTCTATACTGCCCAAATCCATCACGTTAGTTCAACCATGAATTTTTGACTTTTGGTTTTGTTGGGTAGGCTTGGTCACTTAGTACATTGAATAACAGTGTTTTAAACTTCTCCATCTTTGGCACTACCCTGCTAAATGGTAGATGTTAGGTGCGGAGGGGCTGTCACAGAACAGGTATGGACAGTTTTGTTGGCTAAGCTATTATCAAAATTCTCAGATCTTTACAAATTGTAGTCTATGGCACAGAGATTATTTCTGCTTGGGAAATAAATGCCTTTTGCTTTCCTGCAAGCCAAAATTAAAATCCTCTGGCAACCATTCTTTTATTTCTGTATCACCTACATTGAACATAGTTTGCCTTTGATGAAGGGTACCTAAATGCTGTTAGAAATTCTGGTTAAGCTTTTTGTCTCAGATCTGTAAAATGCTTATTTTCTGTCTAGATATAAATGACAGCAGAAAGGATAATGTTCAAATACAGTATTTTTTTAGCATTACATTATTAAGACCTAAGCATTTTTAAGACCTAAGCCATTTTTAGCTGGCTACATTACAAATGTTCCAGAGCCTCCTGTCCCGTAGTATGTAAATAGCTATTTTTGAGCCCTTATTTAATTTTCCATCTGAAGTCTCTTGTAGAGTTGTGGAGATGTTGCTTCCACTACCGGGTCTCTGCAGTATTGCTAAGATAAAGTGGTGCTGAGTTGCAGACCTCCATGTGTAAGAAAAATTCTTGTCCTGCCTGGATGCTTTATATTGGCTTCATTTTCATGTACTCATATCAAAGACAAAAAAGCCATTCTTTGCTTCATATCAACAGAGGATACAGTCAACATCATGTTATGTTTTCTACATTGTTGTACTTCTGGTTTGTTGGGAAATAAGAACAAGACCAAATACAAAAAATTTGAAACAGAGCTTAGTATCATCCACAAGGTGAGGTGGAAGTTTGACAAGCAGAGTCTGAACAAGTACTTGTGCCACGTTGGAGAACTCTTCCAAAAAAAGCAACTAAGCAACTGTCCTTTGACTGCCCATAACTGATTTTAAAAAGATAATGACCCATTCATGACTTTGAACACTTTTCCACATGCTTAGCTTGTGAGCCAGATTACTATCTAAAAAATATGTAGCTGACAGTAGTCCTCCTTTACTTTAATGTCTTTAGCATACTGGCTGCAGTCTACAGCCTGATGACCAAAGAGGTCAGCATTTTTCACTTATGGGGTGATTTTCTATATATTCTTGTACCATAGGAAGACAACCTTATAAATGATTCTTATAAATGCTAGAACAATAAAGGGCAAAATACTGTACCACAGAGGGGCCTTCCCTCTGTGCTATAGAAAAGTTTGGGTGCCAGTGCAGAGTAAGAATACTTAAGCACCCAGAATGACTCTCATGATTTGGAGCAGGGCAATCTAGCTGCAGACATATTTCAATACAGCTGCTGTGAGCAGGGCAGCTAGATTGCATTTAAACATGAAAGGATCCTTTTCAGACTCCCAAGTGCAGGTGCATTCCCAGTTACACATCAAGTCTCTTTTGGCTTGTGCATGTAGAACCTGCCCCGTTTAAGCCTGGCTTGTTTGAAAAAAAGACAATACACATGCAGATGACACTCAGTTTATGGTGCTTTTCAATATGACCTTGATTTTTATCCTAAGGTCTATCAGTAACTGGAACTCACAGCACAGTTTAAAATTCCTTAAGGTTTTGGAATAAAATATGACCAAATTCCAGGACTAATACCTTGAAACTTGGACTGACTGGACCAAACTCAGGCATCTAGCACATTTACCTATCAGAGAAAAAAAACAACCAACCAAACAAAAACCCTACCAGGCAAACAAAAAAACATAAAATAAAAATTGTACTAAGAAATAATATTCTTCTTTGAAGTACTGATGGGGGCATTAAATAACAGATACCTCACTGCAGCCAAACAAAGCATATGTAATAGCATGAGTTGGTCTTTGCCTAGAAAAATTTAAGATTTTTGTGTTAAACAATTGTAGCTGTTCAATTTCTGTAACAAGGCACTAGCTATAATAGATGATGGAAACTCAGATCATTGGTTATGAGAGAATATTTCACTGGAAAAAATTTTGTAGGGAGAATTTTTTTCTAAAAAGAAGCAGTGAGAATACCTCCTTTTTGCTGTTCTTCTGGGGGTTTATCTTTAAAATATATTTAACCCATCTATTACTACTGAAGAAGAGCAAAAATATATTCAGGAGTTTAATATAAATTACCTGATGAAAGTTCAGTGGAGCTACAAACTTTATGAGTCTTTGAGATTTCTAGTTGGTTTTATAGTACATAGATTTCTGTAAGTCTCCCTCATGATTTCTTTCAGATAGTATGATAAACTTTGGTGTGCAATGGGTTTTGGTTTTTTTTTTTTCCTCACTTGATCCGTCATCCAGAAATAAAAGTCTACTACAGAAATAAAAAAGTATTCATTTGATCGTGTTTAGAAAGAGCTTCATTGTTCTATGCAGTTATGAAATTATGGCGCCTCTTGAATGATTGTCACTTAAAAGGGTTGTAACTTTCCTGGTTTATTAGAAACAGCTGGCAGATACATCAGAAACATCAATGGGATTATTACTTTCAAGCAGATGTTTAACAGAATGGGGCAATAACAGCTGTTGCAATTAGAGGCATTGTGGGCACATTTCTGCACATCTCTTGCTCAACATGACAATGATCCAACAAAAGACCAGTTAGTAATAGGCTATTTTTCTAAATATTCAGAAAATTTAATTTCACATAACCAGTGCTAAGACTGTGCTTTTTCATATAGCTCATGTAATTTCTGAAGCATCTTAGACAACAGAAAAAGCTGAATGAGATCTCAAGTGCCAGCTGATATTTCTTTACTTCAGATGCTGATGAAAATTCACCCATAAAGATGATTCCTAAGGATTTACACAACCACCTATTGTTGAGTGAGAACTGAAAAGGCTTGCTTAGGTAGAGCAACAGGGTCACTCAGCTCTTTGGAAGGCCAAGGTAGAGGGGAGGTAGAGTTACATAATGCCCAGCTGCCTGGCTCTCCTGGGAAACTGTTTTCCTTATAGTTTGCACCTAAATCCCTCAGTGGGCATAGTAGTACAGAACATCTTTCAACCAGCTCATACAACTATACTAATCCTCTTTGCAGCAGCATGATATATGTATTTCCTCATTATTCATTTACATTTTAAATTCACAGAGTCTTGTTACTGAGTCACAGCTAGAGAACGAAGGTGGATGATAAGCTTTGCTCTCCAGAAGCTCTGCTATCTCTTCTATAGAGGAGTTGCTGAAGACTAGCTGGACTTTGACTGGACAACATAGTTTCAAAAAATTATAACATGGTTTTAGCCACCAATCAAATGCATTATGGAAATCCTCCAGATTGACAAAAAGACCAGAAAATGGGCATGAGAGAGACAGAAATCAGGAAAACCTGATTCATAACTTTACATTTCTGTGCCCCTTTCCCCTAAGGACTGTGCCTTCACTGGCTGTGGCTAATATTTCTATATGCATTTTCCTCAAATTCTCCTTAGCTGAGTATATTATCTATATATATTATATAAATATTATATAAACTGCAGTTTGCGGATATTTCAGTTAACCATGTCAATGGCTGTGTCAGACTATGAGAGGTGAAAAACGAGTTGAGGTGCTGATGGAGGGGCTAAGGCAACTTGACCACCCTCAGTGTTCTCCTTGAACATCCCCATATAGAATGCTAGATGAGAGAAGCAACAGTACGTAAGAGATCTTTGGTTGCCAAAACAAATTACATGCATCTGTCTGGCTTTTGGAGAAGATGAATATAATCAAATCCAATGAGACAAAAAGAGTCAGTAGAAGCTGCTTTAAGTGTCGATTTGATAGTAAGACAACTATTATCTGTAGAAAAAACAGTGACAGGGGAAGGTCACTGACAGCCTGGAAATAGACTAAATTTTCACCAATCTTTAAGAAAGAGAAGGATGACACAAGGAATTATAGGTTGATAAGCTACTTCTCAATCCCTAGAAAGATCATAATGTCCTTTCTCCGGGAATTCATTTGCAGGCACACAAGAAAAAGAAGGTTACAGGGAGTGGCCACTAAACTTTACAAAAGGATAAATCACAGGTGACCAAACTGATCTGATCAATGGACATTCTACGTTTTTCTCCTTTGCATACTTCAAAGACCCACAAAAAAGAAGGTTTTGGTGAAAGAGTGGCAGCTAATGTCGTGCAGCTGCACACCTCTTTCCCCACATCCCAGGAACACTCCCTACTTTTTGACTGAGGCCCATATTCAGATCAAGTCTTCCCTGCACTTGTGTCTGAGGGCTGATGTGACTGTTTCAGACAGCTCTACTTCAGAGATACTAGAGGGTAGCCATATAAATTAATGTATTTATCTGCTATCTGAAGCCAAGCAAGATGTAAATGGTGAAAGGGGAATTAGTGAGGAAATCGACAATCCTGAAGGAATTCTGTCACATTGGACAGAGGCATAGACAATGTCCTTGCAGGAAGAGAAAATAGTATATATGGAACATAAGAGATTGGCAGTTAGCCAGAAATTTCTGTCTCCTCGATCTTGAATCTGAATCTCATTGACCTGTAATTTTCCAGATGTGTTGTCAGCTCCTCAGCCTTTTCAGATAGTGATAAAATCCATTCCTTGTCTAAAAATTTTTTTTTTTTTTTTTTTTTAATGTGTGTATTTTGTGCATACTTTATCTTCCAGAATTATTAGAGTGGATTCCCATTCTTCCAGTGAGGTTTGCATGGCAATGAGCCTAGGACACTCCACATATTTCTTGAGGATTTCAAGGAGCAGAGAAGTGTCAAGCACACCATTTTGACTAGAAAACCATCAGTTTTAATGGTCTATTTACAAAGACAGAAGTGAACTGACTGATATATTAAATGATAAATGTGTCTCTGATCTAGTGAGCAGGAATGGCTGTCATTTTTATTTATTAATATATTGTTGCTGTTGGAGGAAGAGATAACAAAATTAAGTTAATGAAGTGAAACGGGATAATGGGACAAAAAAGTCAACTTTCGTTTTCTTCTTCCTCAGGAAATCGTACTCTGAACTAGTACTTGATATTTACTGAAAACATTGATTCTCTTCAAACACAGAGGTTTTTTCCATTACCTGAACATGAAAGATAGAAAAAGGATCTTAGCCTTAAGAGGATCTTATGTTTAGCCTGTAATTCATACTGTGGTCATGCCTGTAAACCTTGACGAAAATTAAGATGGAGATTTTTGTTTTGTTTTGTGGGGTTTTTTGGTTGTTTGTTTGGCTTGGGTTTTTTTGTTTATTTGTTTGTTTGGGGGGGATGTTTATGTTTGTTTTGTTTTTTTAACAGGAAGTCAGGAAGTGTGTTTACTTTAATCAAAAATTTAATAGCATTTTTATTTCTTTACTCCATGAGTAAAAGTCCTGACCTTGATGTTACTGCATCTACATATTACCTAATAGGCCCTGGAGAAAATATTTTATACTTTTTGTCTGCCCTGGCTGTTTTTCACCTCCCCTTGTCAGGGGAGGTTCACCTCAACCTTGTCAGCCAAGTGCCAGCATGAGGATTGTCAAGTGTCAGTCCCTGACAACGCTCTGGGACTGACAGACCTAGCTGCCAGACTGCACTGGACAGGCAACTGAGACACAACTTGTCCCTCATGCTCTGCTGTTGTCATAATGGTGGCTCCTTCCATGAACCTCATGAGAAAAACAAACAAACAAAGAACCCTTCCTCCCTCCTCCCCCAAAACACAGGGTGTGTGATTTTTAAGAGTCTCATATCAAACAAAATATTCTCTTGAGTGAAAGCTGGTGACGACCTCACATCCTTCTGGTATTCTATGAGCACTACCAGACAGTGTGACGTTGCTGCAATGTATTCCCATATCTATCATAATCCCTCATTAGATTCAGGCATGTTTAAGATGGCACATGTTTAACAGCATTAACCAAGGACTACATCTTCTGTTATCTACCAGTCACATCAGCAGTTATTAACGATGTTATACAGTCTTCCTAAGAGTACTTATGCTGCCGTCATTCAACAAACTCTTTACTGTTATTGCCAAGATTGAATTTTTTCCGTAGATCACATAGATCATGATTTGCATGCCACAAATGACAAGTAAAAAGGTATATCTGGCTCATGTCCCCCACAGACCATTGTGTATTAGAGAATACAGAAAAATTTAGGCAAAGGAGTCCCAGTTCATCTGCCATCTGACTTTGAAAATCAACCTGTTCATCCACCACTAGTAGCTTTTGCTCAAGCTCTGCCTTTAAACACTTCTTTGCAGGCAATGAACTGCACAGTGGGATAGATACCATCAAAAGGAAAAATAAACTTATGAATCTGCAATCTTATACGTATTCCCACAGCATGAATAAGAAACAGTATTTCACCAAAAGCCACTTCTGATCTTGCTTTTCTGTATAAGATACCTGTGAAGATACAGAATTACTCATCTTCATTTTAAGGGAACTGCATGTTCAGGGACTGTTTCTAACCTCAGAGAATGAAGGCCTGTCTTTATCACGAGAAAAGTTAAATTTGATTCAAGATTCATATGTTACGCTTTCAACATCCCTCATTTCTTGAAGAAACAATCTTCCTGTATGAGAGGGTACATTTTCTTTTACACACTTTTCCTCCCTTTAAATTGTAGTTCTTTTACTGGGAATACACAAGAATGCCAATTACTGACAATTGCAGTACTGGTTTCTGCTATGCTAGCAAATCTTTCCAGTAGTAAATCTGTTCAGAGAATGGATGTGCTTTGTTTTTGTATCTACTGTCCTTATTGCAAGTCTCTTTTTAAGAATACATTTATTCTTGTAGATACTTTTACTTTCATTGTTGTCTTTGTTATTAGACCCTGGAAACGAGGTTGTTTCTGTATTGCTGTGCCAGCACATCACCTTGTTATTTAGAATACATCGGATGTATAGAAACATTTGTGATATCTTTAGCATATTTTTAGGATAACAAATGGAAATAAGTTGGAAAATTACACAAATTGTGTTTCCTGTCAAAATAATACCAATAACAGGAATGGGAAATGCAGCCAGCTTCACTGATTTCACAAGATTTTCTGGATTGTTTGTTGTTTGTTTGGTTGGTTTTTTACATTCTTCAAGGTAATTATCTACTGATGCTGCAGTTACAAAACCAAATTTATCAACTCAAATGCATTTTTATCAAGCTCCAGAGCTATATGTGTAGATCAGTACTCACCCAGAAAATAATCAAATGTTCTGGTGATACATATTCATATATTTAAAAAATAATATTACTGAAGCCTCCCTAGAAAAAGTCATAATTTCCAACCCTTTAAATTCAACTTCTGACATAAATATCACTAAGACATGGATATTTATAGACCCACTCCAAAAGGTAAGCCCCATGAGTGTCCTTTTTCTGACTTCTATTTATGAGCCTTAGGGTGGAGCACTAACCTGGTTTCTGCTCCTACCCCCACATAACACTGGGACAAATTTCCTTAATAGCAGGAGTTGAAGTAAACCTTGGATATTGGAAATGCCTCTTTGGCAAAAGCCTTGTAGTTATGCAATGAGTAAGATGTAGATTTAAAAGTGAATCACTCTCTGTCATGATTCGTCCAAGGATTATGCAGGTGCTTAATTATTAAGGACTACAAATCCTCCCACTGAAGTCAATAGGGTGAATTTCACTCAAACCTTTTCACTGCTTAGTCTTCAGCAGTTCGGCAAGGATCACATCTCTGTTCGGATGCCATTTGTTGCGGGAAGGCTTGGAGTTATGCCAGCACAACCAATGTGATTGTAGCAAAAAGTCGTTTATTAAGCTTGTTAGTGCTGAATATATATTTTTCTCTTATCTGTGTTACAAGCACGGCATTACATGATTGGTTAACACGCTCTGAACTTGCTCCTAACTTATAAGATAATTGGCTAAAGGCTATTGTCCATGCCCATCCCGAGAGCTGTCCTGACTTAAAAATAGTTGTTATTGCCATTACTCAATAACTTGTTTTTCTGCAAAGCCAGTTCTGATGTTATTCTTCCCTGCAAAGTCAATTCGTCAACACATTCCTGAACGTGGCTTGTTCAGTAGATGTCTGCCTGAGTGGAAAAAACCCACAGGTACCTTCTAGAGAAAAGTGTCCTTGCTCACCTTCTGTTCTGTTGCTGTCATCACTTAACAGGAAAAAGAACATTGTCACCAACTTGAGCAACTTCCATCAGTTCCAAAAAAGTGTGCTTTTGAACTGTAGCAGTTATAATTTAGAAATTTCTCTGGAAAGAATTCTTACAGAATGACAATTGAACTTCACCTGCCCTGCAGTACAGGTAGTGCCATACAATGCTACACTGAGCTGAAACACTTTGCAGAGTACCTAAGGAACCTAAGGAGCGCTCACATCATGGGCACTGGGTATCTACAATACACAACCCTCTGCAGCGGACAGGGCAGCCAATGCAAACCAATCTAAGTGGGGCTGGCAGTGGGAGACATCTACCTGTTACAAATTTTCTTTTGGCACACTGCCAAAAACACGCGACTAATTGCCCAAGCCCCTAAGCTGCAGCTGGTTGCACAAAATCTGTTAGACAGGTAGCTATTAACATCTGACAGACTTTTAAATATTAGTTGCTGGCTTTTTCTTTTTTCCCCCAAGAACAGAAATTAAAAAGGATTTCTAAGTAGAGTCTGGAGATCCCTGCTTTCAAAGTCATAGTAACCAAAATCACTGAAGTCTTCCCAACAAGATGCTGAACTTAAAACTGGCTACCACTTTAACTCTATAAATCACATGCTGCTATTAGGACTAGGTGTAGACAAACCAGTTAAAGGGTAATTTTAAAACATTGTATTATTATGGGCCCTATAGTAGGTGCAAAGCTTTTACTGTTTGTAGTCTGAATTCTCAGCAAATGCAGTGCAAGATGTCTGGGACACATATGATATTTGTGGAATATTTCCTTCCATTAGGTGATCACAGAAACTGCAAAATGTTTTTTGAAAAGGGAGTTAAAGTTTCTGTTGAAGACTGACATATTGCAAGTATTTTGATGCCTATAAAGGAGCTCTGCTCAGAGAGTGGCCAAATCCAAAATCTTCAGTCTGAAAAGCTAACATAGAAGTTGAATCTATTCCACTTCTAGCTTACATTTCAGGTAACCAAATCTGGTGAGAAATTCCAAAATCACACAGAAATGTTCTCTACGTACATTTCATGTCTTTCATTCTGCACGTGTGCAAGATAATTAGCAGAGACAGCTCTACTTAATGAGCAAATAATACTTCACATTTCATTTTCCTTGTGATTTGCAATTGAAGGTTTGACTTTAAATGGATGACTTTTTCCCTAGCATCTCCTGAACTGCAAAATCAGCTTTCACTCTTTTCACAGCACGCTGACCAAGCTGATATCACACCAGATGAATTACAGTGTTATCGGTGGAAATTTAAAAACCTACTTGTGATATTTTCAACATCAACACTTCTACACTTAAAACCAAAGCAGTCACAGGGAATATATTCCATTAAAATCAACATTGTGATATCTTGTTCTGAGTGTAGGATCTGCCCCCCCCAAAAAAAACCAAAAACCCCACAGCTTGGTAGGTTTTAAATTGGTTTAGACAAGATGAGAACGCATCCCCCAAGATGTACTTTAAACTCCTCAGTGGTATTCAGGTTTCTCACTCTTATCAAAATGTCATTTCCCATAAGAGTTTAGACTCCAGGTACTATGGAGGAATTTACACCTCACGTAAGCTGGTAACTTGCATTTAAAAAACAGATAAACTTTGATGAGCACCTGTCCATGCTCTGGGAAACATCTAAATACAGAGGAAGCTTCACGGAAGGTGTTTGCTGTTTGGGTTATTTTTATGTGTTAGACTATCTGCTGCTTGAAACTTGTTCTACTGACCTCACAGTCAACCTGATACAAGCCAGTTCTAAAATGAAAATGCTACAGTCACTCTGAGATGGTTCAGACCAAATTAACTCAATTCAGTATCTTCTTACCATGACTCCACCTTTCCCAGATAAAGTTGACCCACACCTAGAACAAGATCAAGTTTACCTGCAATTCAAAACACAGCGGGTGCACTGAATCTTCTTTATAACTGTAATGTATTAAAGCAGGTTTGTGAACCATAGTGACATCTAATTTTGCAATTGGTGGCATAAATTTTTACTAAATATTGCCCTATTGTAGCTGATTATATAATTTTCCTTACCTACTTAAAAAGAGGATTTTCAGAGCAAGGACTCATTTACTTAATGTTTGTACATTGGGCTGCACAATGGCCCTGTTTTATCAGTTGTCTGCAAAACACTGCATAAATAAAAAACTGAACTATTCATCAGAGAGTATCAAACCCCAATATATATACCTCCAATGTAGGGTAGGAATGGGGTGCTAGCAAAGAAGACATTTCTGAGAAGACTGACAGAACATTTCTCCAACCCTCCTCATAAATTAGCCAGGAGAAGGAGGGAATATAAAACTAAGAAACCAAGTCAGTTTGAAAGCAAATCTCTTTTAGAGTTCCACAGGAAATTATACTGTATAATGTAATGTACCAAAAAGTCACCCTAAGCTTTAGTCTTAATACACAGTAGTTTAATAAAAGACCATAATGTCTCATCTTTTTTTTAAAAAGAGACATTGCAATAGTAGAGGATATGCTCCCTTTGTGGCAGCAGTAATCATTTGCTGAAAGCATTTGATAAATGTTGACTTTTAAATGCACTCAACCTTCATACGAATGACAAATTATGAAGGAATCACCAGAATAAATGTAAGCCCCATTTATTTCCACGAGGCTGATATTTTTGTAACATGTTTTGTAGGTGAAGTGAATGTTGACATAAAATTATGTGAAAAGCAGGGAAAATAACATGTAAAGAGTTGTGAATCAAAACATCTTCCCCCTCATTTTAGATGCTGGAATGATGCTCCGGAGGGTAGCAGGAGAGCCCTGAGAAGAGGGTCTCATGCATGCCTAGGGTAGATAAGTCACTAATAAAGAGAAAGTAGAAAAGTAATAATGAAGTCAGAAAGGATATAAGTCAAAACCAATCAATGAAGTGCACGTCCTTAAAGTACACTTTTTTAACCATGAAGCAGAAAAAGTAGAACAGAAGACAATGTGTTACAAGTTTAAGAACTGCTTTGTAATTCCACTATCAAGACAGCTTTTATCAGTGCACAGAAGCATGGTCTGGATAAAGATACTAGACTGATCAATGACATTTCTAAAGATACAGGAAAGGGGAAAACATAGAGACAAATACAAGAGTTACAGAGAGAAAAATACTGGGGTAGATTTCTGGTGATTTGACTGTCTTCATCTCAGAAGATTTTATCGAAGTAAAATCTTGCAAGTGCAGCCAAAGATTAAAAGTTGTCAGATAACTTTTTTCTGCATTTAATCTTACTGTTCCGTCCACTTGAAATATAAAATGATAAATCTGATTTTAGACACTTTCTTTTGATTAGGAGTTTTCTAAACTGAATTTGAAGCAAAATAATAAAAAAAATGTGTATCATATATTTAAATTTAGTGACTTCCATTTTTGTTGAAACATTCTTTTTGACTACAGCTCCAAACAAGAGGTGAAGGTAAAAATACACAGGGAATTAGGTGGTGCTATTACACTTGATTCTCTGTGAATAGTGTATGTAAAACTAAGTTTAATGTTAGATGATCACTACGATCAGTAAATGGCAAGGGTTTAAAAGTTTCTTTTCTAACACCTGATAGCAAGGAAATGTGGAAATATACCTAATGTAGGCAGAGGTACTAATAAAAAGATATCAGCCAGGGCCATCCATGAGAAAGCACAGCTCTCTGCACACCCTGAGGCACGTTGCTTTTGGAGCGATTGGGAGTTCTTTTTTTCTCCTCAGACAGCAGTGGGAAACCTACCTATACAAGAGGGACCTGAACATGCCTCCATGGATGTTTATCCAGACCTGTGTTAGTGAGGCAGAGACCCTGTGCATTTGCCTGTTGTCACTCAGCTGTCTGGTGAAACGATGTGGAAAGAACACCACACTCTATTTGGAAGACTGTACACTGAAACACCTTTTTTTTTTTTCCAGTTACTACCACCTACTGACAACATAGGCTTATATGGTTGCACAGACTTATAGCTTCTTCACAGAACTGGGAGATTAAAAAAAAAAAAAAAAGTTGAATTTCACATCATCTTATGTGGTCCTATGAATCAGGCCTAGGTTTCTGTCCTATTTGGATTCTCTAAAGAACCACTCTATCTCACTTAAAGGACTGTGGAACAAATATGTCATAAACATTAAGCATCCCCTGACCAAAATCTACTTTCAGCTGCTCTATCTGCTCAGGCCTCAGCCTACATTAAGTGCACATCCTCAATCTTGCTTGCTTCATTTAAATCTGGGATAACTACCAGCTTAAATAATATCCTTAACTTCCACAGTGAAGGAAAGAACATTGTTTGATCACCGAAGTTCAAAATGCCCTTGTCTGTGAACTGTAGCAATAGCTACCTGGACTTACAGTAACAGCAAATAATCCCTGGTGCAGTGCCATTCCATCTATCCCAAGAGCAGAGTACAATGACAGCTGGGTGGGCAGCTATTAAGGGCACCAAGACTGCCTTATGCTAGAAGAGAACAACATCCACATTGTTGAGTTAAATTCTGGGATGCTTACACGTATCTTGATTTAAACATTATTGAGAAGTCATCTTCATCTACTAAACAGTCTCTATAGGTCACACTATTATTCATTGAAAGTAGAGATGATGGTGAGAGCATAGAATTTGACTGTTTTAAATTGATATAGAGCTTTAGAACCATGAATATCTAAGTGCTTTTTGAATATTAGTTATTCATACATCTTGACACTTCAACAGAACTAGCTGAATTATTATTTCACTTCCTAGAAACAACCCTGTCATCTGTTTTCTATGTCACTTAGATTAGAAGTGCACTTTTGAAATGAGACTCCTGACCATCCCTATGTGCTGTGTTACCATCCACATCACAAAGCAGCTCTGGAGCATCCAAGCTGGATTGCACTGGCGTATGTTTAAACCAGAGAGGTGTTCCAGGAACACACTTAATCTTCTTCTGTAGCAGAGAGACATTCAGTCCTTGAATCTAGTAGTCCAAAGAAACCCTGCAACACATGAATAAAATGTGGATGTTGGGCCCTGAACGCTTCTTGATCCACTCAGCACAGTCCTGCAGATCCCTTCTAGCACCTGGCACATCACTTGCTCATTCATATGTAACTTGCACAGCTGACCTGGCTCACTTGTCCCAACCCAGTGCCTTGACACTTCTCTGCTTCAGGAAGGACACTCTTCCTCTACAAGCAATGTCAAAGAAAGGCAAGCTGTTATTCATTATTTTCCTTTTTTTTTTTTTTTCTTTCCTTGTCAGAATTTTCCACAAGTATACCTCCAAAAAGACAAGCAGTGAAGGGGAAGGAAAACACTCATCTTTTTACTGTTTAAAATTCTGTTTCCTTCGTGTCACTTTAATTCTAAAACATGAGGTGTAAGGGTATAGAGAACACTAGTGTTTATCTTGAATCTCTGCCTTTGTTTTGGATCAAAAATGTGACACCCAGGCCAAAGACAATACTAAACATTTACCGCTGAGGTCACTGATCTGCAATTTGTTGCAGTGACAGATCCAATATTGTGTTTGGGGAACAGACTGGATGGCTGTTAATGCACTATTATAGGCACAGTTGGGAAATTGGCTGAGCACCAGGTAACTGAAGAACTGGAGCTTATTGCACAAATCCAAGAGCGTTTTAACTTGTGGCTTGATTGCTAACATGGGGAGGGCTTTTAAAATGTTAATTGATTTTTTTATATATACTAACACGAACCATCTGTAGTTTTGAACTTAAATTTAATTTCTCTAGTTAAGTCTGATCCTTCTGCTACAAGAACTGCTTGTCACACAATCTCTCCCTTCTAATTTTGTTTCATTTTGCTGCATCATTTAAAGCCTTCATTCCACCATGGCAAGATTTTAATTTAGAGTAAAATAGTTCTAGGGGAAACTCTGCATGAAGCATGAGGAGTTGAATTTTGACCCATTCAGATGACATCTGAAGATCTGACATAGTACTTTGTGTCTTACCAGCATGTTTGTGGAAGAAAAGTTATTCAGTTTATCTGTGGATTATCTATGATTAATTTTTAAACCATGGCTTAAATCCCTATTTTTCTGTGGAAAGTTCTCCCAGCCACACACATACTGTCAGATTACTGTCAAGTCATTGGCAAACTATGCAAACACCAGATAAAAATTACTGGGGGTATGGGGTGGAACAAATAAATACGGGGTGTGGAAGACATCCACTGGCAGAATGAGAAATCATTTAGCTCTGAAACAGAAGCAGACTTGCTAGAGAAGGAGGAATGTCAAGGACAAGAAATCAAAGATAGGTTGTGAACAAAGCTCTTACTGTGATCATCATCATCATATTACTACATGTGGGCTGAGAATGTCTGTAGGGCTAATGGTTGCTATGTAGAAAACAGACCAACAAAAACTTCAAGGAATACTTTTGGCTGAACCTATTAGCCACTTTATTAGAGTCATACTAATTAGTAGGTGTGTTTGACATTAATGCTAACTTGTAAAAGAAATTGTATTGGGTAGTGTAGAAAAGAGGTAGTATGTTCTGCTCCTACAGGAAAGACAAAGAACTAGTGCCAGGCTCTTAGAAGATTTATTTACATAGCTATTAAAGCTTGTCCCTGGGATTTCCTCACCAGAAAAACAAACAAAACCAAACCAAAATGCAAAAAAACCTGCTTAACTTACTACAGTCAGTTAAAGAAGGGTGTTCAAATGTTCAGTACTTGACAGAATGTCATAATTGGGAAGGTATGTACTAAAGACATTCATACTTCACATAATATGCAATGCAGTATACAAAAAACCCCACACCATATATCATCCCTTTGCACTTTCCCAAATGCTTACAAAGCTGTTTTCTGAAGTCACAAAAAGCAGTGATTTGTCAAGTTGCCCCCAAATCCCATATGGCTTCTGGAGTTCCAAGCATGGCCTGAAGATAAGAGTCTTCAGATTGAAAATTCTATTGAGGTGTAACAACAATAGAAAGCAGTCTGCAGAGTATAAGAGCTTAATTGTATCCTTTTAAAAAGCTGAGAAGCCTCCAAGTCCAAGAGGTCCTTCAAGCCCTCTTAAGAGGCTTTTTAATCTCAGAGGGTTTGTAATCTCATTTGATTTACCAGAAACTGTAATTTTAATCAGAAGCAATGCTAAAATTGAGGGTGACTGTCAGTCCTCCAGGTTTACAGAGGAGTAAGGAAGCAAACTGTAGAGACCCAGGAAAAGTGAAACTACTGCTGCAGTCAAACAAACACAATTGATAGAGACTTTCATGAAATTGCACTAGGGTGTGCATATGGATAGCTGTGCAGCTCTACTGAAGAATGGCATTTCAGCAAGACAGCATAATTCAATCAAACCCATTCATACACAGACGGTCTAAAAAATGAAGCATGAAACACTGAATTTTTTTTTCTTTTTTTTTCTTTTTTTTCTCCTCTCATTACAAATGAAATAGAGAATAGTGTCCTTGCTCACAATATAACCAATAACTTGCTTTCCAAACATAAGCCTGGAATGTGGAGCTGCTGGCAGAAGGTCCTGGTCTGAATCAGGCAGAGAATATTTCAGCCTGCATTTTCCATACAAATGCATTATACATCCAAGTAATTGGCTCTTTTGGGACCATAACTTTTACCTTTTTTTCTGAACAGATATTCATTTCCAATCCCAACAAAATTTTCTCAAATAAAGTTTCACACATTTGGTTAATAAACTGATATTTCTGACAAAACAAGAAAAATACCATTTAATTTCTAGCCAGTTCTACTGTGGGAACATTGTCTGTTCAAAAAGAGGAAATTGTTCAGAAGAAAAGCACTGTTACGTGCTCCACAGAAGACAGTCTTACCTATACTGGGAAACTGAAAGATGGTAAAAAAGGAAATTATTTCAGTGATTATTAGAAGGTGCTAGTTCCACAAGATGTGATGGAGTGAGAACTATATTCAGCTGTGAAGCATATCATATTCCAACAAACTAAGAAACAATTTGTTTGCTCAGATTGTACTTGTATTGTGCAGGTAAAACTTAAAGGCAAACAAAACCACTTCTGAACACGCAGTTAGGTTAATGAAATTCAAGGGGACTTTTCGTATTTACAAGGGCTTTAAGTTTTGCAGTAAGGATTTGATCCACATTATATGTAAAATGAAAATTTTGTGAATGGTTATTGTTTAAGACACAGCTGATCCCTTGCCATAACCAAGGATAGCTCTCTCAGGAGAAACTGATATTAAACATGCTAGGAAATTGCAAAAGGGTCATGGAAAATTTCAGTAAGTAAAATGGGACCAAGAGAAAGCCCTACATTCATAAACATTATACAACAGCATGGAATATGCTGAGAATGATCTAGCATCTTTACAGCTGTTTAATTTAGAGGATAATAAATAAAGGAGTTTGGGGATCCTTCAATAGATGGCTGGAGAAATAGTTAGAAAGGAGCATGAAACTGAAGACTCCTGTTTCTGTGATTTCACAACAGCATCATTCCAGACTACAAAAGTTGTGGAGCTACAGAAAGGATTAGTGTTTCCAAAAGCATACATGGGAGAAGTTCTACTTCCCTGTGTACTAATACATTATGAAAGAACATAAAACTAAATAACATGTGCTAAATCTTTATGTTGTGAAATTACTTGTATTTTCTCATGAAGAACAGCCAAGAGGGAGTGTCTAATTTTGAACTCCACACCACCCCCTCCCCCCAGCAATTTGCTGTACTTTTGGAAGAGGATGATTTTACCATCTTACTATGTGAAGACAAAAATTTTGCCAGAAGACAGGACAAGACCACACTTTTTACAAGCTTTGTCAGTCATTTCAGTGGCTGACAGAAACAGGGGGAAAATTCAGCTTTGAGAGGACTCAAATTTCAACCAGTGGACTCGATGGGATAATTTTCATGCCAGGAATTTAATTATGTTGTCCATATTTTCATATTTTTGGTGAATTTAAAATTAACCCAGACTTGACATTTGGCCACCATTCCTTTTACTATATATGCACTTTGTCAGCATTTCTAGAACTTGGGCCTTTTCCACAATCAGCCTAGAAATGGAGTCTGAAAAATGTGACAGAGAACACACAGGAAAAAATTTAATACAGAATGAGGTATCTGTGTTTGGAATATCATTCTGTCATGGTTTAACACTGGGCCAGCAACTAACTGAATGACAGATGCTCTGTATTAATCCCCCTCACTGGTAAAGAAAGGAGAGAAAATAAGAGAGAGACTTACAGGTTGGAAACTAAACTACACAACTTTATTGAAATGAAACAGTAATGATAAAAAGGAAAAAATATTAAATATATACAAATATACAGAAAAACAGTGCCACATTCCTTCCCCTTTTCTTTATCAGGAAGGGGAGTCTCTCTTACAAGAGACTTAGCTAAAAACACAATTACAAGACAAAATTTGCTGTAACCTAACCCAAAAGAGGACACATTCAGAGCAACTGTTTGGAAAACTGCATGGGCTAGGCTATGTAAAGTATTTTTTGATAGCTTTATGGCTATCTATATGTTTATTACTGAATGTTTATTACTTAAGCCTCTGATAAATAACAACCTGAGCACCTCCCCAGGGTATTTGCACAGTTCTCAAGGGTTCATCTTAACAGAAATCAGGAAAATGTATGCTTATCTCTAAAGATCTAAAAATATATTTCTGTGATTGATAGTATGGAAAATGATTTACACAGATCAAAAATTGAGAATACAGAACATCAGTCCAAAGACAAGGTAGCCCAGATAAGGCAGCACAACTTTGGAGCTATATAATGATTTTTGGTGCTTTTATTTACTCTTTGAGTTTAAAAAAAAAGCTGAGATACAAGTACATATTTCCTGTAAGAATGGCTTAGGAATTTTAGGAATACAGAAATAATTAGGCAACAAATAATTACATAACTAAAAAAAAATAAATTAAATAAGGCTAAAAAGAACACCAGTCAGAAACTGATAGTTAATGGTGTATCAACAACTGTTTGGAACTCTGCATAGCAACAATAGCCACACACATTATCATGTCTGGCACTGGAATAACATTCAGGATACTCAGTTTGAAAATTACACAAGGGCTAGTTGGGAACTGTAAAAAATTCTAGTTTTGTCACAAAACATCTAAAGTGTTTTGTGGCAAAAGGACTGATACACAAACACAAGACATGAAAACCACATCAGTCAACACAGTGCAGCTCTGGTACAATTCCATCACTTTAAGTACTCAGCAGGCCAATGAAAATCTGTGTGGCATACACAAAGCCTGTCACAGTTCCTGTCTGTTTATGGTGGGACCTCATACTGAATTGCCTGAATGACTCTCAAGAATTCTGTGGTTTTCTGCTCAAATGGTAGACCTGTTAAGGCTTGTTTTTAAGGATGAGAAACTCCAGACAAATTGTACAATGGAGAAAATTCCATCTAATCTACATATGAAGCCTATCAAAAATTTGTCAGAAGAAAAAAAATGTCAGACATGTCACATCCACTCTTTTCTATTCTTCAGAAGGGGTTTAGTGGAAAGATTTATTCTGACATTCAAGCAAGTGGCCCATGCAATGACTTCAGCAAAAGATATCTTACAAGATTGCAAATTTTCTATTGATCTATATGGCAACAGCGCATTCTGGGGTTGTTGTATGTTTACAGAAAGAAAGAATTTGTGGAAAAAGTCTACACAAATAGACAAGTACAACAGAAGCAAGAAACTATAGATAATTCACAGAATTCATTGTAACGAAATAATCACATAGTGAAAACATCAACCAGAAACAGCCATTCAGATAAGTTATTTAAAACAGCTTCTTTGCATGTGTGTAACCTGAAGCACTAGAACAAGTACACATATTAAATGTAATTAGTAGCCAGACTTTCAGTCTAAACAAAACAATGTGAAAACTCACCATGTCTCAATAGAGGGAAGAAAACATTAACAAAACTATCCTGGAAAGTTTATACCTTTTCAAAAATATTGTGTTGACTAAAAAGCCATCTATGTAAGAATGATGTCATTGCCATGTCTCTTTCTGATTGTCTTTTTATACTAAAGAAACATGTAGTGCCTAGAAGTTGAGTATCACTCTGAATACTAAGAAGTCCTTCAGTGGGACTCTCTGCCCTTAGTAACCAGCAGAGCAGTGCCAGCATGTATAAACCCTCCCAACGTGTCCAGATATGTCTGGAAGTTATGGGTTCTAGAAATCTGAATCCAGCCTCCCAGCGACAGCAGCCTTCCTTAATTTTCGAGGAAAATTCATTAGAAAGACACAGACATTAGAAGAGGCAGCAGATCTTTCCCAAGGACCCCAACTGGTCCTTACAGGAAACCAGTGATAATTAAGCTGTCTATTTGGGTCCACTCCCTTGATTTTGCCCCTGGATCAGAGAGCAGACTGATTCTGCTGGTGCCCTTATCTACCGCTTGTTCCTAAGTGTAACCAAGGAGATGATGGTCTCCTGGAACTCGCTATCCATAGTGAACAGATTGAATGGAAATTTTTTGGAGACATTACTTACTGACTGGATGAGAGCCTTTCTTAGGAGGTTCAGGGCAACACTATAGTCACAGCTACAAACTTGTATGCAAGATCAGTTCAGAAATCAGAAGACAGACACAAAATATGGTGTAAGCCTCAAAAAAAAACCCCAAAACAAACAAAAAAAACCCTACAAAGCAAACAAAACACAAGCCCACAGCAAAAAACCCACAACCCTCTCAGCCCCTGGTGATGTTTCAGGGTGTTGCAGTTTCTAAGAATGCCATGCTTTGTACAGTTAGCACTTCTACTACCTGCAGGTTCACCTATCTGCATCTCTCATAGGCCTAGCCTGTTACAGAAATCCAAGACTCAACAATGTGACGAGACCAACGAGACGGTGAAATTGAAGGCAACAAGAGAGGTATTATAATAGGGACAAGAAAGGATGTTAACAATATGAAAGAGAATGCTGAAAAAGTACATCAGAATCAAGCCAAACATAAAATCTGGTGTTATCAGTAATCTAAGCCCTGTTTTTTTACTTTGCTTTTCCAAAGCATGCAATTTTTAGCTAAAATAATTTTTCAAAGTTAAAAAATTTCAGTGAAAGAATGTTTTCTAGGTTCTCTAGCCTTTTTCATCTTTTCTGCTTGCTTGGCTGTGACACAACTCCTGCCATTTTCCCCACTGTCTTCCACTCTATCACCTTAACTTTCTGAAGAAAAAACCCCAAACAATGTCTGCTGGGCACTGGAGTTTTTTGCTATAAAAATTTTTTTGATATAGCAGTTGTGCCCAGACTTCATACTGGGATCAAGAAAGCAAGCACAGATTCCAAGAGGGAAAACACATTTTTTATTAACAAAGATTATTTTTTTAATGACACTTCANCCACTCTTTTCTATTCTTCAGAAGGGGTTTAGTGGAAAGATTTATTCTGACATTCAAGCAAGTGGCCCATGCAATGACTTCAGCAAAAGATATCTTACAAGATTGCAAATTTTCTATTGATCTATATGGCAACAGCGCATTCTGGGGTTGTTGTATGTTTACAGAAAGAAAGAATTTGTGGAAAAAGTCTACACAAATAGACAAGTACAACAGAAGCAAGAAACTATAGATAATTCACAGAATTCATTGTAACGAAATAATCACATAGTGAAAACATCAACCAGAAACAGCCATTCAGATAAGTTATTTAAAACAGCTTCTTTGCATGTGTGTAACCTGAAGCACTAGAACAAGTACACATATTAAATGTAATTAGTAGCCAGACTTTCAGTCTAAACAAAACAATGTGAAAACTCACCATGTCTCATTAGAGGGAAGAAAGCATTAACAAAACTATCCTGGAAAGTTTATACCTTTTCAAAAATATTGTGTTGACTAAAAAGCCATCTATGTAAGAATGATGTCATTGCCATGTCTCTTCTTTAATTAGTAGTATTGTGTACAGAAGTTATTATAGATTTCACTGTAAAAGACTTATATTCTGATTGTCTTTTTATACTAAAGAAACATGTAGTGCCTAGAAGTTGAGTATCACTCTGAATACTAAGACGTCCTTCAGTGGGACTCTGCCCTCAGTAACCAGCAGAGCAGTGCCAGCATGTATAAACCCTCCCAACATGTCCAGATATGTCTGGAAGTTATGGGTTCTAGAAACCTGAAGCCAGGCTCCCAGAGACAGCAGCCTTCCTTAATTTTCCTTCGTAATTGCCTGCCAGCCCTTCTCCTCCATTCTGAGGAAAATTCATTAGAAAGACACAGACATTAGAAGAGGCAGCAGATCTTTCCCCAAGGACCCCAACTGGTCCTTACAGGACACCAGTGATAATTAAGCTGTCTATTTGGGTCCACTCCCTTGATTTTGCCCCTGGATCAGACTGGTTCTGTTGGTGCCCTTATCTACCACTTGCCCCTAAGTGTAACCAAGGAGATGATGGTCTCCTGGAACTTGCTGTCCATAGTGAACAGGTTGAATGGAAATTTTTTGGAGACATTACTTACTGACTGGATGAGAGCCTTTCTTAGGAGGTTCAGGGCAACACTATAGTCACAGCTACAAACTGGTATGCAAGATCAGTTCAGAAATCAGAAGACAGACACAAAATATGGTGTAAGCCTCAAAAAAAAACCCCAAAACAAACAAAAAAAACCTACAAAGCAAACAAAACACAAGCCCACAGCAAAAAACCCACAACCCTCTCAGCCCCTGGTGATGTTTCAGGGTGTTGCAGTTTCTAAGAATGCCATGCTTTGTACAGTTAGCACTTCTACTACCTGTAGGTTCACCTATCTGCATCTCTCATAGGCCTAGCCTGTTACAGAAATCCAAGACTCAACAATGTGACGAGACCAACGAGACGGTGAAATTGAAGGCAACAAGAGAGGTATTATAATAGGGACAAGAAAGGATGTTAACAATATGAAAGAGAATGCTGAAAAAGTACATCAGAATCAAGCCAAACATAAAATCTGGTGTTATCAGTAATCTAAGCCCTGTTTTTTTACTTTGCTTTTCCAAAGCATGCAATTTTTAGCTAAAATAATTTTTCAAAGTTAAAAAATTTCAGTGAAAGAATGTTTTCCAGGTTCTCTAGCCTTTTTCATCTTTTCTGCCTGCTTGGCTGTGACACAACTCCTGCCATTTTCCCACTTTTCAAAATCACCACAAAGTGCTCCTTTACCCCACTAAATTCTTAGCAGATTTTTTTAAAGCCTCTTGGGGACCTTGTGTAACATATTACTGCAAGGCAAAAAACTTTATTTTCAAGAATAAATTAGAAATTATTGCAACTCCACATTTCATTATACTGTTAAACACATTGATTTTTGTTTGCTATTTAATTTGCATTTTGCTCTTCGTTCTCCAAACCCCACTGATTTAAGGAGAAAATGCTGTCTTTAACAAAGGACATGTATTTGTACAAGTTTGGGGATAAGCTACTATGCTTTCTTCTGCAGCCATACTTTAAATTCTCAAAATCTCTTTAAATTCTCATGTATCTAGGCCTACTAAAATCAATTACTATATATGACATTGATTTACACTACATCAAAACATCCCCATATGAAAGAATCTTTAACCAAAAATACTGATGTTCCCCAGAACTTAACACCAATAACATTGTTTCCAAGAATATCTAGAGCTTCTTGCTCATCTTTTGAAACTACTTTGCTCTCCAAACAACCAGTTGGTGACAGAGCATTGTGAAGTTAGTACTCATAAATGTTGGGAAAGCTTATCCATTAAACATCTGAAAGTTACTTTTGTTAAATACTTATGCTTTTCTCACAGACTGAACAGATGACTGTCCTGAAACACACCAAGAACTCCATGACAAAATGGAAACAAGTGCTTAAATTTAAGATTTTATCTTTGCTACTGTTATTATGTTTCTGCGGGGTTCAAAAGAAGTTACAGCTGTATGTAAACCCTCTTCTAAGAAAAGTCTTCCAAAAAAAAAAAAAAAAAGCCAAAACAACGAAAAACCCTCTCATCCTTGCTATTACCAACATTGCTGAGTTGGCAGGGCAGTGGCAACAGTGAGAAAAGGCTTCAACAGCTTTCTTTGTTTAAACCCCTGCATCAGTAAAACTTCCTCAGCATATGATTGATAATTGTTCCCCAGCACTGTTGTGGAGCAGGACTGATTACCAAGGAGATTAAAATTCCAGCAACTCTCGGAAGCATGTCTCTAAGGTCTTCAGTCTCTTTGCTACAAAGCTGATATTAACACTGATGGGATTTAAATTTGTCTTTTTTTAGACAATATTTCCTGGCATGATCAGCATCTAAGGCCTTACTGGAACTCCTTGGGAAAAATCATCTGACTTCTGTCCAAAGCGTGATACAGCTGCAGTTTGTGAGAGTACCTGAGTATAGCATAGCTTGCTGCCTATATCTGGAAATAGTCACAGAGCAAAAGAGCAGTCCTATGGACTGAGCATGGGTCTGATTCAGCCTTCCTATGATGCTCTCCCAGCTCTGCATTTTGGCTCCAATTTTTTGAACCAAGTCATCTTATAAATAAGTCAGTTCCTTAACTGATAAAAATAATTTTTTTAATTGATCTGGTAACATCAGAGTTTAGTATTCTTTTTTACTTTCGTTTTATTTATTTAAAATTCTACATGGGCATAAAAATTCTTTACTATTTGGGGGTTAACCTTTTTCTATTTCATTGAACTTTGACATAATAAAATTGAAAAAAAAAAGAAGAATATGTAAAAATCAAACATTATCAACTGGTTATGAATCATGCACCTTGCAGAACTTCTTATCAAAGTAATGCTAAGACAATTACACTGAAAAATCAATCAAACTGAAGAACCTTCTTAGTACTGTTTAGTTTATAAGTTCAGGATAGACACCTACTTGAAAAAATTTGCAAATTACTTGGTCAAGTGGCAACTCAATGCTTTTCTTGCACTTTAAGAGAAAATGAGACTAAAGGAATAAAAATGTTTATAATTTAGTAATTTCATATTATTAATTTCGTCATGCTAATTAGATATTCAGGGAACACTACAGCTGTGAGCTTCTGTCAATCTATTCTTTGACCAGAACTGAGGAGTGGTTCACTAGTACTGACCCAAGGTATTTACGTGGAGGTGGAAGCCTCTGTGAACAGACAAAAATTATTCTGCCTTTGTTTGAAATTGTTGAATCTAACTACACAATTGCAATTCTACTTAAGGAAAACTAAGGTCTTGTACAGCCATTTGGAGGCAAAAAAAGACACAATGGTCATCAGGCAACCCTAGTCTCAGCTTCAGTACAGTAAAGTAGACCAGCTGAGAACCTGACTCGCTGGCATGTCTAATACAAAACTCATCCAAATGAGCACAGAAACCACTACCACAAGTCATGATAAAACATTTTACTCACCTGATCTGTAGGTGAGCTGCATCTGAAGGTCCCAGACTGTAACAGAGCACCAGGCAATCAAATCGTATCTGTCACTCGGCCTTTTCTGCACTCAGATCTGCAAATACAAGATTTGGAAAGACAATCTGGTTACAATACGCACAGTAGCAAATTATTGTGGTGGGTTTTCAGAAAGGAAGAAGAATGAAGAAGGTATCAAATAATTACAAATTGATGTATGGTTTTACATCAATTCAACTGAAGACATAGAGTGCAGGGTTTTTTTAACGTTTGGCTAAAGAAGAGTATAAAGGTTTGAAATTATAGGGGCATGTGGAAACCAACTATTCATAAGATAATAATAATTTTTTTTTTTTTAATGAGGTGAAACTTAAAGCCCTAATAAAAGAAATATCAATAGGCCACTTACTTAAGCTGGCAGTGTCAAACATTCTCCTCTTGGGCATTTTACTTAATAGGTCTGAAAGTCAAATGTCAATATTAGACAGAAATTCCTATCCCTCCTCCACAACAGGTATGTCTGAAGAAAAGATGCAGCCTACAGCAGTAAGTGAATGGAAGTACCTCCTGTTGTCAGCTAATACTCTTTTGCACAGCAATACTGAATTAGGTGAAGAGTATTGTGAACAACTGCTCTTACATCTAAGGAAAAACATACAAGTTGCTAAATAAAAAAGCACCCCTTGTACTGCATAAAATCAAGAATTTCTATGCCTGTGTTCTTACAAGCTGGTGTTAGGAAGAAAGCAGTGGGGAGGTGCAATGAAAGTATCAGTCACATTTTAGGAAGCAAGGGAAAGTTTTTTCTTTTCTCCTAGAGTGAGGTGCCATGGCCAATAGTGTCCCAGATATAAGATCTTAAAATAGCAAAGAAGAGTAAAAGTAGTTAATGGTTTCTGAGCTTGCATATGTTCCCATAAGCTACCTGGATTTTGTGCAGGTAAGAGATCTCATTACTAGCATGAGTCCTTGCAAGAAGGGGACACAACCAGACGGTTTGATAGAGATCACAAGAAATTTTAATTCAGCTTTAAAATAAGATACACCATTTTTTATATCCCTTGCATATATCTTGCCTTTCAAAGATCTTTTTCATTGCATTTTAGAAGTTTTCTGAAAGGAATCTAACACTTTCTTGCTCACCAGAAAGGTGTGCGCCTTAAATTATTTTTTTTTTAAATCAATGGAAAAGAGTGCAGCTGCACCCATGTTGAGAGCTGCATTTAATTAATTTTCTTTTTTTTTGTTTTTTTTTCCCCAGGCATCTTTACTTAGGGAATAATTATATGAAGTGTCATTAAAAAAATAATCTTTGTTAATAAAAAATGTGTTTTCCCTCTTGGAATCTGTGCTTGCTTTCTTGATCCCAGTATGAAGTCTGGGCACAACTGCTATATCAAAAAAATTTTTATAGCAAAAAACTCCAGTGCCCAGCAGACATTGTTTGGGGTTTTTTCTTCAGAAAGTTAAGGTGATAGAGTGGAAGACAGTGGGGAAAATGGATGGCCCAATATTAAGCCAATATTTGTGGGATGGCAATGTGTTACTGGTTTATATATCTTTCTTTCGTATAATCTGATGTCCAAGTCAAAAGAAAGCAAGAAAAATACTGAGGACCAACGAGCGATTAAAATTCCTTTAACCTTTCTCGATATATCAAGTTATTCAATCCTCTAATCATCTTAATAGTTTTCCATTGGACTGTCTCCAGCTTTTCAACAACTCTCCTGAACCATTGCGGACAAAACTGGACACCGTATTCCTTTATCTTAACAGGTGGTGAGGAGGCTGGAATAAGCACATCCCTTGATCCACTGTCTGTAGTCTTGGTTGTGCAGCCCAGGACATGGTTTGCCTTCATGGCTGCAAGGACACCTTGCTGGCTTGTGCTCACCTTGCTTCCCTCCAGGACACTCAGGGCCTTTCCAATAGAGCTGCCCACAGGCTCCCAGCCTGTTCAGCTCTTTGGAAGGATTCTGTCCCAGGTACAGGACTTGACATTTATTTTTACTACACCTCACATAGTTTTTGATGACTTAATATTCTAACTGTTGAGGTATCTCTGAATTGTAGACTACTCCTTCAAGAGTATCCAGGTTTGGTTGTTGTGTACCACTTTGGTGAGGCTACATTCAATCCCATCACCAGGTCCTTTATAAAGATTCTGCATATTTTTGGATGTAATCTTGTCTCCTGAGGAACTCAATTTGTGACCAGCTGCCAAGTCCAGCTTTGGGTCAGTAAGCAGACCCTTCAGTTCTTCAGTTTAGCAGCTTTCCACCCATCCTATGGTCCACCTCTCAATATCTTACTATTTTGACAACAAGAATGCTTTGGGAAACTGTGCCAAATACCTTGTTAAAATCAAGGTTATATCAAAGTAGTCTTTTTTTGAGAACAGGAAGCCAATCTTTTACCCATGTTAGAATTGTCTTGCTTGCCAAACCCTCAGCACTGCAGTTTTTAGACTAGTGTGACCACATGCTGTACATTGTCTTACCAGTTTTATTGCAATTTTACTGAAAAAACAAACAAACAAAAACAAAGCAAAGAAAGAATTGTAAATTTTTTTCTTCCTTTCCAAAATCTGGTCCTCTAATTTATCCTCTTTTCCCACTGTTTCTTTTTCCAGTGAACAGTCCCAGAGGCCTCTGGAAGTCAAGACTTTTTCTTAGAAGAAAGCTGGAGTGGGAGCTGTGAGAAAATTCTCACTTCCAAAGTGAAGTGGAGGATTTGAGCCTTTTGCCAGTTCTGTGTGGGTATCATGATTCAAGGCAGATTGCCATGTCTTTCTATATAATTTTGTAGCAACAAAAATAGTTCTTGCATTAAAAAATGAAAGAGTGATTTCAAATAGCTTCTCCAAGTCAAGAAAAGAATAAATAAGGAAACACTCATAAAGTAAATTTATCCTCACAGACATTAAACCCCTGAACCACCATCTATTTCCCTTGGCTAGGCTGCCTCAGCTGGGTTTTTCACTGCTGAGTTAACTGCTCTTCAGCTCTTGCTGTTAACATGCCTTAAGCTCACAGACCTCCAAAAAAAGCAGCAATCATTATGGTCTTGAAGCATAAAGACAGATCCTGAATTAGTCCATCTTGAAAACTGCTAATGCCTGTAGTAAAAAAAACAGGCAGTCATTGCCAATATCAAGAACCAGTATGAAAAAAATGTTCTCCCTTCTTTCTTGCAATAAACCCTCCATATTCTCACGTTTTACAACTTTTTTCCCAAAGAGGCTGGAATAAGCCTATAATGAAGACACACTTCACTTCATCTCTGCTTTCACACAGGCAAGTAACCAATAACAAGATCACAGTAATGCCCTGCATTTTTTTTTTAAGGTTGAAGAATAAAATCTTCCAATCTGCCTTATGTTTATAGGAAAATTATGAAAATTTTTATGTTTTTTGTTTAATAATCAATGGCATCAACTACAATAATACAGATGCTCAGATAGTCTGCTCCCATACACAGCAACTGAAATAGGGTCTGCATATAAGCATCATTTCTTATTTCATATGTCAACTTGCTTGACATGTTTGCAGAGAACAGTTACTGTCAGAAAATGGTCAGAGCAAGACCATATTCCACAGTAACTCCACAATAACTCCAATTATCCACCTCTGCAGCAGCTTCAGTTAAGTGATTTTTAATTACTCTGTCATTTTTCATGTTAGACAAGAATCTGAGCTTATGAAACTTGCTCTTGAGAATTGCCCTAATTTCAGCACAAGCCTACATATGCCAAGGATACAGAATGAGAGGCCAAATATGCACAGAAAAAATAATAGTTTCTTATATCCTTTGAAGAACTATATATTATGAGGTACATCAGGTTTTCTATCAGTGCATGGTGTGAGGTGCTGTTATGATGGAAATGGTATCTGTGCTTGACACACTTTGCTTCCAAAATCCAAACAGCTTTGGATACTGTTCATTGCATTTTTGTTTTCTTCACATGAAGAATGATCTGAATGGGTGAAGAATGGATTTGCAAGTTGCCAGACCCTATTTTTAATGGGACACAAGAAAGTGAAATATTCTTGCTCATTATACAAAGACTGCAAAGACAGAAGAGCACAATAATATCTGCAGGCTCTAATTCAATTTCAAAAAATCTATGACTAAAGATATGGAAACATTTCTAAGGGTGAAATTTTGAATATTTCTCCCCACTATATTTTACTTCATAAGAAAGACCAGAGGGAACCCACCTTTTTTCAAGAACGCAAAGTTCCCTGATAGCTGAAGACAGTTCACATAAAACTACAGGTCCCTCTGAGAGGTTTCTCCTTCCTAGCAAAATTAACTTGGGAATTAATAGTAATGCTCAGATTCTAGACTGGTATAACCCACAAAAAATAGACTCCTTAATGCATACAACACTACTTTTCAGAAAGGGAACCCACCTTGATAATGCAAACACAGACCAACTTCATGGGAGCACTACTGTTCACCAACACCTCCTGACAAACCTCCATCCCTACCCAGAACTTAAGGTCAGCTCAATTTATACTAACAACAAAGGGCTGTGTCCACAGAACTCTCAGTCCCTGAGGCTATGCAGCACCAGGTGTGAGGCAGCCACTGGTTTGAGCTGGGGGAAGCAGCTGAAATCTTTTTTGTCAAGTTCAGCTTTGCAGAATGCACCTGTGTCCTCATCCACACTCAGTGCTCCTCCGACCAGTGGCTGCCTCAGGCAGTCCCCACCCTTGTAAGGAAGATCAGGATGTGAAGAAAGTAAATTCAATCTTTTTTTTTTTTTTTTTTTTTTTTTTTTTTTTTTTTTTAATACCCTTTTCTTTCTGAGGGCTGGTTCTTGACGTGAGATAGTTTTGTCCAAGCTCTGGCTGCAATGTTCTCCTGGATGGTTTTCCTTTGGGAAAGCCTGACATCCACCTTTATGTGCGGTCATTATCAGGCATTGTCACAATGTCTGAAGATGCCTTGTCCTTCTGATCTTAGGTTAAAGAAAATCTTTCTTATGCATCTGTCAATCAGCATTTAACTTGTTGCAGTGTTTTATTATTACTTACTCCTCAAATATTTGTGATTGGTGGCAGTAACATATCCAGTCATTTCCATTTCTTCATAATGTGGTAGGGTGCAAATGAGATTGTAGGCTGTGTTGAGCTGTAGCTGAGTATACCTGCATCAGGCTCATGCAGACGGACTGCAAGTCTTCCTTTTTAAGAATTAGCAAAATTTTAGAAACAGAAAAAGGCTGTTCTAAATGTTTTGCTAGTTCTGAGTAACTATTTCCAGCATATTTTGTGCCCCCAAGAGTCTGCTCCTGCTTGTGCCTCCAAGAACAGCAGAAACAGTTAAGCCAAGATTTGTTTTTATTGCCTTAAAAAAAACCACTAATGCATGGTCTAAATTTATACCTAGTTTCTATTTAAATTATATTTTCGAACACGTTGTAACAGTATGGGGGCTTTCAACATATTTCTAGCAGTTTCATTGAAAACTTCCCAGTGTTAACTTAGTTTAGCTGACTAGATATTTAAACAAAGATAAAGTAGACCCTGGAGGAGTTTCAGCTGCTAAAAATATTGGCTGAAGACTGTCCATTCTTTATGAGCAGCATTTCAATGCAATGTAGAAAACTGACACATCAAGAGCCATGTCTGTTTAGATTGCTTAGGTAGGTGTCAAAATACCAACACACTTCCTCACTGAATTCTGGATTTCTGACTCAAGTTCCCACCTTCCCTGACTTTTTGAACACTTATTTCCAGTACCTTAAAGACAGTGGGCAGCTAGGTACTACAGCTTTTTGTTGTTGGTGGTGGTGTTGGTTTTTTGTGTTTTGTTTCTGCCAAGAATGCAGAAGGATAAAGTGAAAGGCACTATAACTGGGGTCTTTCCTTTCCAGTTCTTATTATTGAAAGAAAATTAAAGGATTCCATTACAGGAAAAGAAGACTGAGAAAGACTATAGCAAGCAAAAGATATTGTGAGTGCATAGCAAAATTGATAAATAATTAATAATAAAATGTATGTTGCATTCCTTCAGAAGTTGGTTCTACATGCTATTCTTGTCTCAGCAAAGCTAGTAATTCTTTTTCCTTTCTTGAAAGTTTTGTTTGTTTGTTTGTTTTTTGTTTTTTACTGTTGGAGAAAAAATAGTTGAATGTAGGAAGTTAGGAACTCATTATCTTGCTGTAAGCCAAAAATTTTATTGAAAACAACAACAATGACAAAAGCATTCTCTGAGAAGACTTTAAAAGAAATATCATTAGTGACCTTTTGCAGTAGCATGGCTAGAGCAGGATTACATGGGGTCAATGTAATAGCTGATGATTAAGGTAGCTATTACTACATGTGTATCAGTTTTGTGAAAGGCAAACATATTCCACGTATCCCCTGATATAGCAGACCAATTCTGCAAATCAAGTATGAAAACAAAGCTTTCAAAGTAAATGCAACATTGTGTTCCATGTGCACATCTCTGAATTGTCAGCTTGAGCAGTACATCCACAGCTCAAACGAGATGATGGAGTTTTCATCTCTTTGAAGAATGGCATCACTGTGTCCTTGGTATGAAAACTGCCCAGTCACCCTTGAAAAATGCTCTCCCTGCAAAAGGCACTCCATTGCTTCAAGTTCTATGCAAATCAAGCAGGAGGGACCAAAGTAATACCAGCAGGAGGCCTGGGAAGGATTTGGGACCCACCCAGAGTCTCATGTTTGGATGAGAAAATACTTTCCAATTTTGTATTTTTTAAAAAAGCTGGGTTTGTTGGTTGGTTGGTTTAATCCCTCTCCCACCAGGGTCTCATATGCAGGGCTGTGGAGAAACTGAGAACTACATGGATCAACTGGTTCCTATGGATTTGGTGCAAATTTTTGTGAATCAGCAGGTTCCCAGGCAGACCACAACATAAATCTTACAGATGGAATGACTTCCTAAAGAGAAGAGGAGCAGGTGATCTTTAGTATCTCTAACTGAATCTTCCCTAGATCTGGGATGGGTATTTTTATGGGACAGAATAACCTAGTCTGGTTTATAAAGTCATTCTGTCATTCACACTGTTTGAGGGTCACACGTTCTTACAAAGTAGAATTGATTGGATTGTTACATTAGTGCCTTTGAAGAATAATGCTGTTAAATTTGGAAGCATCACAGCTCAAAGACACTGCAGTGGACAAGAGAATCATCTCCTTCATGATCAGTACTCTGATGTAAATTATTCAGTTTGACAACAATTTAGGCTGCTGCTGTGCTGAATCCTCTGATCAATACAGTCTCACTGCTCTCTTTTTCTACTCCCTTCTGCTATTTCCATCTTTTGCTCTTAATTTTCCACTTGGGTTGTAAAGTCCTTGAATCATGACCATTGCTTTGTTCTTTGTTTGTAAAATGCCTGGGACAATCGAGTCCTGGTTTGTAGCAAGTGTGCCCAAATGGTGTAATAAAAGAAATGTGTCACAATTACTACTGATACTGCACTTTTTACCATATCCATGACCATACAGGTGATTAATGAATGGCAGTAAAGTTGTAAGTTTCCCTTTTTTTCACACAAGGCATGCCACACATCTGCTGAAGCTATATAGCTATAACTGTTGGAGAGACCCTGCCACTGAGCAGAAGGATAGATTAAGCTTAACTGAGCCCATGAAGTTGCTACTGAGGCCAACAGAAAGCTTTCTGGTAATCAAATGTTGGCAAAGAAACTCCCTGGTAGGCTTAAATTTTCATTAAAGGTACACTATTAAAGTGTCCCTCTTTATTCATTGCACTTTTGTTCCATCCTAAAGCAAGATGAATACAGCCCAGGAAGCCACAGGGGGGAAGGGCAGCTGTAAACCAAAGCCCAATGCCAACAGCCCTTTTGTTTCCACCAAAGGAAGATTTCTCCCAAATTCCTCTGTTTCTCCAAGTATTCTCTCAGCTTTCCAAAATCTATTAGGCAGCTGCATAATATTTTTCTGACTTTTTTTTTTTAATCAGTCAGAGATGTTTAAGCTGAGTTTATTTGCCTACATATTGTGAACTAAAGTTTTATCGCATTGAATTAGTAAAAACAGTTGTACATAACAGGACACATCTGCACATGAACGTGCTCTGTTACAAAGTCTTCAGAAAGATTCCTAAGCTTCTACAGTACCAACATGACTGAGGGCCATGTGTCAGCAGAGTCGTTCTATCTGACCCAAACTGAACTAAGTTCCCATCCTCCCCAGCACTCACCCCCTTCCTGCCCAGGCTGGCTTGGTGCTCCAAGTTTATTTTCTCTGCTTCAACAAAGTAGCAGCAGGAGGTCCTGGAGGGACCAGCTATGGACTCTAACAGGAGTTGAAGGCCTTGCTGGTGGTGCAGGGAAGATAATTGTATTTTCCTGGAAAAGTAAGAGGGAGAGGGAGAGACAGCACCCTTTGCACCACTTCAAATTAAAAATTTGGTGTTTGGTATTGTCCTGTAGAGATCTGCTCTGGTCTCTCCTCACTGCCTAGGCAATGTCTGGGGTGGGTAGGAAGATTTTTCAAGCTGAAATGTCTGTGAGTCCTCAGTCCTCTTGTCGAGAGTTTATTGGCAATTTTGTACTGAAAACACAATGCTTTGATGAGCCAAAGTAGCCTTTCTGGCTCACTTTTAAAAATCACATCAAACAGCCACTCTGTCAGTCATCGACTAATGGGGTCAAATAAACTGGGGAGGCTAGAAAAGGGGGATTTAACCAGGAGAGAAAGACAGACTTCATCAATTATTCACATCTTCCAAAATACTATTGTCCTTTGTTTGTAAAAATTAGTAGCCTGGAGACATCTGATGCTGTTGTGGTATTATTTTGGGGATTTGATAATTAACTGTAAGGATCACTGCAGCCAAAACATATTCTGGAAGAATAATTGCCTCACTGTACTGGTGTTTTTCAACTCGTTTCATATATAAAACTGAAAACTCAGGTGAACATTGGTCAAAACCTATACCTTTTGAGATATTACACATTCGCGTTCAAGAGCTGTGTATCTGTTAGCAAGAATGGGCATGCTTATGTGTTCCAATATTTTAAGTCCTCTAAGAAGCAGCACAGTGTGTCCTCTCTTCCCTAAGGATATACAAAGTCTTTTCTATATACATTATAAAATGTACAAAGGCTACTAAATGTATCAAAATTAGTTCTTTTATCCCTCATATTAAAACAAATGCTTCTTTATGCAGCAAAAGTCCATAGCATTCTTGCAGATGGTTTTGTCACTGATGTCGTGTCAATCCCTTATTGCCAAATGGTAAAGCCCACTTGTGAGTTAATGATGCATTTGGGGGTTTAATACTCTAGTGACAGAAGGAACTGTAATGAATCTTACCAAACTTCGTTTCAGAGCATGAACCTGATATTCAATGGGTTGGAAAAAGTCACCTTCAAGGTTGTAAAACCACTGCACTATATTTTGTTCCTTCTGATGCTGTATACTGTCTTTTTTTCTTACGTTAGCTCTTCAGGATGCCATTTCACTTCAGACTGTATCACTGAAGTGTAGCATGCTATCAAAAGCTGAACAACATAGGTAGCATTAATTGTTTGCAGATTCAACCCCAGAATATTAGTCTAAAAATATCTCTGGAGAAGAGCGGTCTTTAATGAACTTAATGTGGCCATGCAACAGATTGCAGAATGCCATTTTTATTAGCTATATTGCAACTGAAGAAAGATTTAGGGAGAGCCAAGGAATGTATCCAGTTCTTTGATTCAGGCTGATCAGTCTTGTTTGTGGCTTCCTGGAAAAGGTTTAGAAGCAATGAAAGACACTGTTTTTTTTCTGTAAGCCTCTCCCTGGCTTGAAGCTACAGCATGCAATTTCAGGATGTACTGGCACAAATGGGTATTGGTTCCTGTGAGCTATAATATATCCAAGATATGATTGCAGCAACCTGAAAAACAATTAACATCTGTAAAGCAGTCTGTGACCATGAGATCACTTCACAAAATGAAGATTTAACATGCAGCTTCCCCAGAAATTAGTTGTGTTTAGGTTTGGATTTTCTGTTCTTCCTTTATTGAGCTGTTCAGGCAGAGAGAAACAGTGAGTTATCTGATTAAAATGTATGCAAAACTGTAGGGAAATCCTGCACAGCTCCTATTGCCATCTGATTTGATAATGGAAATACATTCAGCTGAGTCTTGGTCAGAGCTTCTCAGTGATTTGAGTAGGTGGTTAAATAATTTAAGAATGGTCCAAGGTAATGCAAAAGCAACAACAGAGTTACAGTACCATTTTTTAAATAGATGGCAAAGTTTAAATTATAAAACAAGTAAATATTTGTCTAGATTTTAGAAATGTCATAACATACATCCTACAGGGAATATGGATTTCTTTTTCCCAGAGGTGGAGTAAATTTTATTTGTGAAATGCTTACGAAGGTTTAAGGTTGAAATATTTCACTAACAGCAAGTCAAGGTGAGCTGCTGATGTGCTTGCAAAGGTTCTGAAAGCACAAACAAGCACCTCAAAACTAACTAAGAAAAAATCAGAAAGCTGTTTAATTTTCCTAGCATACTTTGATCCTGAGGAAGGTGACACAGTCTGTAAAAGGCTTGCATAGGCTTGTTTGCATATTTGACAGAGCATTTGCCAAATGTGTTTTTCTAACTAATATTTTGAATTTTCAGGCTCATGACAGTAAAAATATTGAAAGAGAAACACAGCTGAAACTACCCAGCATGTCTTGGTAGTATGAAAGTTCAACTCAACACCATTTCAAGCAGATTCATCAACTGCTGCATATTTATTTGAAAACAGAGCAGGTTTATCATGTTTTTCACATTCATTTTGCAGTGAAACCAATATGGGCTGGGAGGTTATTGTTGTTATAATGTGCACACAGCAGATTGCATTCATAATTCAGTCCCATTGCACATGGTGCAAATTTTGCTCAGTTTCTTGTGAGCACAGAGTAGTCCCGAGCTGCATTTTGCCTTCTAGTGGTGCTACTTAGTATAGAGTGCTTCTCTACAGGGGAAACGTGGGAACAACTCAGACATTTCTGTATTCAAGGCAGCAAAAGAAACATTTTTCCGCCTTTGGAATGAAAAATAGGGCATTGCATGTTATTAACAGCACACATCAAATTCTTCCCCTGTCAGTACCAAATGCAAGACGTGCATTAAAAGAATACTACACTTTCAGACATTTCACAGTAGTCAAAATTCCCTGTCCTTGCCTCAGTGAATGTGCTATTATTTCATTGAATGTGTGCAAAGAGATTTATGGCTCACATACTGCTTAATGGCCTCCATAGGATATTCTATTTCAAGGACAATTCGTGCTTTACAAAAAGTTAGAATTCTTCACATACCTCTTCTGTACTGAGCCTAATTTGCACTGTTTGTCAACAATCGGTCTCCAAAGTCCTCCCACTGTTGATCTAAAAGCTCCCAGAGTGTCTGTAGAACCACAAGGAGAATTTCATTTTCCAAACTCTTTGCCAGCTGAAAACATTACTGCTCTTTTACTGCTTGCCTCTGACCTCTGTCAGAGGATATCCCCCCAGCATTGTGAGAAAAAATGCGATCACACGAGGGAACTCTAATCTATTCCAGGCTAAATCAGTCATGGTTGACTTATTTAAACTGAGCATAAGCTAGGGCAGATGACATTTTTTTGTTTAAGACTGATTTGGAAGTGGTCATATCCTATTGTCCAGCAGCAGGTCTGGGAGGCTTGTACATCCCAGCTGGAGGACAGCGATGGGCAGTGGGGCTGAGGCGTCAGCCCAGCATCAACAGGTAGTCCATGAAGGCCTGCAAGAAGGAACAGAACAGTACTATCTAGCAGCAGGACTGGTCATAAATTGCTCTGGTATGCCCATACTAAAAGATATTTCATTCTTCCAACTTAGTGAACTCAGAGTTGTTTTGGTACTGAAATAATATATTAAAAATGTAACTCCACCTTCCCTTTTCAGTTGTCCCATGCTGTGATAGAAAAGACAGGCTGTGGCCAGTTCTGGGGTTTGTTTTTTGTTTTGTTCTTAAACACAGAGGTGGTTAGGAGGGCACGAATGATTACCAGATGAAAACTTTTTGTCAGACTTTTACAAGCAATTTACAAAGGCACTTATCCCCTTGTGTGTTTGAGAATAATTTACAGAAAGGGAAAAAGAGGAAAGTGAGTGAATAGATTGCTATTTTAAAGTTATTGTTTGGCATTGGCATTTCTGATGGATGTTATCAAAAATGAAGGGGGGAATGTCTTGTGACAAAACTGAACTCTAAATAACCAGAAGACAGAGTGACAAAGATTATGAATCCATGATACACTTAGATAATTGTTAGAACTCCTGTTTGAAGAAGAAGAGCACAGAGGGGAAGGTCATTATGGAAAATATTTCCTTCTAGTGACCTCTAGACATTGGCTTGGTGGTTATGTTTACATTTGCTATTTCAGATTGAGATCATATCATAGACATTCTCAGATAACAAAGAAAGAACAAACACAATAATCGAATGAGCAACAACTGTGTATATAAATACATTTTTTCTATGCTAAGTTTTAGAAAGCACTCCCAGCCTATGCTATTCACCCAATTACATTTTGAAAATGCAGATTTAGAGGTGAAAATGTTTTATGAATTCCAGTACAAGCCAAGCACATTTATTCTGAGTTTCTTTTTTCCTTTTCCTCCTGCTTACTATATTCCATATAGAGTAAAAAATTGTTCTATTACAAAGCTTATCTTTTTCATGTCAGCTTATACTGTCTGCTGTACTGCAAAATGCAGCCAGGTTTCAGATTGAAATGGAAGTTGTTTTAGAAAAAAACACAGCCAATTTACCTGCCCTTTGAGGTTCTTAATAACATTAGAAATGTACATGCATCACAGCAAGGACTCGGAAGAGTGATTTTGTTAAAAGACAATCATCAAATAAAGTATGGATTTTCAACAATCAAAGGATGAAAGTGCACTTACTCTTTGTGGCAGGGTTTGCATGTAATGACAAATTTCATTTCAAAGGGCTTGATCTGCCTGCCACTGAAATCAATGGCAAAACTTCCATGCACTTTGGTGAAGAAAGGAACAGGTCAAAAAGGTTACATATTGATTTAGGACAAAGCACTTTTTTTCTACAGATTTAATACGGTGTCTTTTTTGGTGTATATTTTTAAGAACTGGTAGATGAGTTGGGACTGGAGTAGAAAGCCTATTTGTTTTCAGATCGTATCTTCTCTATGGTCTGTAAACATGAATATCCAAACTTTCATTTATCTGCACTCATGTCCCATGGTATCTGACATCTTTACGTTTAGACACCAATTGTAATTACACTATGCTGTCACTTTGGTGAACAATTACAATGAAGAAGCCAATGGAATAAATAATAGTCCTGTTATGAAGTCACAGTGGTATTCATGTTGTGGAGTTTGACCCATGGCTCATCTGGGGTCAGGAAATCAGACACTGGTCTTTTGCACTAGACTGTAGCTGGTCAATAAGTTGCAGTAGGGATAGAAAGGCAACACTGGTAGTTCAGAGATGAGAAAATGTCTCTTTGGGTAGCATGCTTTTCTGATGTTCCCCACCATATTTGAAAATAGGTCTCTATTTCATGGTGGTGTTGGATGAGAAAATATTTCTGACCCAAGTATGACTGCTTTCAAAGTTATAGGCTCTCTTTTTCCTTTTCCAAAGAGGCATGTCAGCAATCGCCAGAAAATTTCTGCCCCCAGGTTGTACCCAAGGGCTCAAGAGTCCTGCAGTACACCGTTTTTGTTTTTGGTTGTTTGTTTGGTTTTTTTTGAACTGTCAGATGAAGGATTAAACATTTAATAACAGAAATTAAAATCAGAGTTCTGAAAACAGAGCCATCCAAGCCCAGTCCCCTGATGTCAGTTTGAGATTTTCTCCTGGGATCTCCCAAGAAATTGAACAGAGACAGACTCTGGCATGACACAGAGACATTCCCCTAGCAGAACTGGGCACTTACTTTAGATGTTTTTATTCTCCCAACTTATTAGAATAACAATTTACAGCAAGTGAAGCACATGCAAAATTTCCTTCTTACTTTTTTGTTCTCTCCCTGTTGTGGTCAGTGGAAACAGAAATGTTGCTTGGTCAGGCTTCTCTGGGATATTAAATTATTTGCAGTGTAGATTCACCACATCTGTTTTCCTGCCTGAAGAGGTTTTGTTTCATTTTGCATCTGGATGTTTACTAGAGTTGATCCTTAAATTCTCCATCTCCAAACTCACTCGTGTTAATTTGAATGGGTTTAGCACATGCTGGAAATTCATTATAGCTTGCTGCAGTATTTAGAATTTAAAAAAAACCCAAAACGAACTATTAAGAAATTCACCCATTGTTTTTTCTATGCCATCCATGCCACTACATAAGAACTAGAAGTAATACAACAATGTCATTAGAGAACAGGATTTTCAAACTGTAGATCTCTACCATGCACACTTTGAACTTCATGGCTCCATGAGCATCTTCAATAGTCATTTCATATATGTGTGTGCTTAGCACTACTTTACCTAATAGATATACAATTAGAGATTGTGTACAGGTGGAAAAACTGAGACATAAAGACCCTTTGCAGTTTTGCAGCTCATTTTCAAGCTCATCTACCTTTTAAGCTGCAGTTTTAGGAGTGTCATTAACGTGATTGCTTTTGCAATACATCTGGTGAGTGTGCAGAGATGCCTCAAACAGCTCATTAACATCTCACATGGGTCTTGGAAACAGCACAAACTGCAGACTGATTGCATTTATCCTGCTTCTGAATAGGCAAACTAACCCATGCTGAGCCCCTTGCTGTTTAGGTACAGATTCACAGATCCAACCTATAATCTGTATAATGCTAACCCAGCTATCTCAGCCTTACTTTACAGACATCACTGGAAGAAGAGGTGGAATGATGAGCTGGATACCAAGGCCTATAAATGGACACTAAGATATTCAGGTGGGTTTCCCTGTAATAAAAAAATGCTTAAAACATTGTCCTCAAATTACATATGCTGAACCTCAGGAAACAAAAATATTGAGCCAGCTCAATATAAAGAAACGTGTTGGAATTTGTGATAACCAAAAGTCAAACTGACCAAGGGATGTATAATAATATTATGGAAAAAGTCTTTATGTTGCATTTGTCTCATATTTACCTGATATTACATTTAAAAATTGTTTCATTTTTAATCTCTGTGGAGAATTCTGAAAACCAAGACCAGTTAGAGATCTAAATTGATTCTAGACCTTTCTAGTTACCAACCTGCTAACACTTTTCAAAACAAAGTAAAGCTTGTTAAAAATTTAGTTTAGAGTAGGAAACAGGTATCTGCTTCTTTGATGCAGCTGTCTCCAAAACCAGACTCACACCTTACCAGGGTTTTTGTGGATTCATCAATACTCTGATTCCACTCCTCTATGTCTGTTACCACACACACATATTTGCCTCTGTGCATGGCTCATTTTCATCCTAAGTGCTCAGATAAATCCAGAATTACTAGATATGTTATTGTGATTTAATTTTTGTAGGCTAGAGTGTCTGTAAGCACTCTTGGTCTCTCATGTGCAACTATTTTTTATGTGAGGTAAAAAGAGGGTGATGTGTAGAATGAATACTATCTGGCTCTGAAAGAGATATTTAATGGTTCATTTTCTTATGATAACATGCTAGGAAAAAGCCATTATTGATTTAATACTCAGAGCTTTTCTATTTCTTAGCTGTGTTTTGACATAAGCAGATCTGCTATGCTAAGTTTATTTACTGGGGACTAAATGTTAGCATTTCTATTTTTTAAGATACTCGTAGTTGGGTAAAAAATAAAAAAGTACCTGGTTTAGATCCAGATCTAATTCCAACTGAATTCCCCACAGGTAGGAAACAAGGGAAGGTGATAAGTTTCTCAGGTTATACCTTAACTCTCTTGGTTGAAAATGACACAGCAGACTCCCAGCATTTCAAACAATTAGAACAGAGGTAAGGATACAGGGGAAATAAGAACTTAAGTGAGTCCAAGACAACAGGCTAAGGTTAAATTGGACAGGACAGGTAATCAGACTGGACTTGTAGTCCCTGCTGCCCTCCTGGAGTTAAAACTCTGTCCATAAATAAGACTACCAGAGCATGATTTTGTAAAGACGTACAATGATCAAGGTCATCTGAGGGACAAAACCTCAGGAATAAGGTGAAAGAAGTAATCTTTTTTTCAATTAATTTCATACAAAAAAATAGAACATACTTTACAAGTGCTGTGTTCACAAGTTCAATCCGTTATTTCATAAGACACACACTAAAAAAAAAAAACAAACCAAAAGCCAGGAGACAAAAGCACATACTTCTACTCTCTTACGAATTTACTACTTATTTTTCAGCATTAATATTTTTGTAGTATCATATGTTTCTTTTTTTCACCTACTGCTGCTGCAAAATGTTGTATTTCATTCATAAACATGATGCTGATAAATCAGCAGAAAAGACTATGTTCATAAGAAGAATTGTGAAATCACTCGGCACTAACAGCATTTCATATTTTCAAAGGGCTGCACAGACATGAACAGATGGATTGTAGCTGACCCTAACTTGACTGTGGAATGAGTGATGAAAATTCCCCACTTTAACAGATGTAAAAAAAGTGATGGGATGATGGGTGTGTGGGTATGAAGTGAATTGAGCCTTCTTCCCCAGTACAGGGACAACCAAAAGAGATCAGATGCAGGCAAGAAGCTGTTTTCTTTCCACAGCTACAATATTTCAATATTTTTTTTTCTCTGTGAAAGTAAAGAGTATGAAAGAACACACCCGCCTGAGCCATATTTCCAACCTTGATGCAATCACAGGACAAAATATCCAGCAAATTAAGAAGCTCCTCCATATAATCAAGGCATAACCAATTTCAAGGCATTAAAGTGATTATAGAAGTTTTAGAGCAACTCTTCATGCAGCCCTTGAAAGCAAGATCTTCTGGTGTTCTTATCTTGGATTTTGTTGCTTTTTATAATATCTGATGAATAGACACTGATCCCAAAAATGTTGTCCTTTTTTTTCTCCTAAGGTAGAGAAAGTTGCTTTAATATAGGATATTACTTCTCCCAGCATCATTTGCCTACAGTTGAATGAGAACACACACAGTACCATGATAAGCTGCATGATTCATCAAGGAGAAAACTATTCTTTCTCCTGTTGGGGACATCCTCATCTCTTCTTTCCTGGGCCATCATGTGATGGCTTCTGGCTAACATCAGACAAGGTCGTTCTCATGGCCACAACACAGGCTCCTCAGGCTCACTCTGCTAGCATGACAATATGTTCCCAATTTAGCTCATCCAGACTTCTCTATCTGGAAGGCAGAACACCCCTCATATCCTCCATACAGTCCTAGACCATATGCATGAAACAAAACTCCCGGCACAATAAACTAAAAGCAAGGAGAAAAGCTGTCTCCTGGGTACAAGGACTCAAAGGAAAATGTCTTGCTGTCATTGCAGCTGCAGTTAATATAAAATTGTGTTTCAATGTATTTTAATAATTAATGATACCACTGATGTTGTTGTACAAGCAAATCATTACAAAAAGGGCTTAGAAAATGAAATTTCTTAACTTCACACTAGTAAGCCACTCTCTGCTTACCTGAACCATATGAGCAGTACTGACCAGACACTCCTTGGAAGACCAGCACCAGGGCAATGCAATCCTTCTCACCTTCTCCTACAGCTAGGGTTTACAGTCAGCCATGAAGTTCCTTCTGAGACTTCATGTGCTAACGCTCCGAAGGGCATCCCAGACACCACAGCCCCTGCTTCTTGGTGCAGTAAGGCAGAAGAATGACTGCTTTTGGACAGCCCTACCCAGCTCCTCTGTCACAGACGCTTTCGAGCCTGGAAGAGTCAAAACTGTAGATCTGGAGGAGCTCAGAGCCTCTATCCATGGGCTTTCTATCAAAACCAGAAAGACCTAGTTGGTCCAGGGTACTGCAGCAGTGAATGCTGTCAAGCTATGTTGTTTAACTGCTTCACTGACCACAAATTCAAGACAGTGGCAGAATCAAAACCAGTATTTTCACTGCCCCTTTCCTCTGCTCTCAAAGATACTGGGTATACCTGCTCTTCTGAATACACCATACGCATCTTCTAGCACTCCTGGTCTCTTCAAAGATCTAATTTCCTACTTAGACAGTTTTAGATCATTATTTCCTCTTTGATCAGCTTCTATTCATTCAATATGACCAAATATCTCCATACTGCATCAATACTGAGTCAGGGGGGCATGGTCAGAAAACAAGTTCCTCATGGAGAAAAATGTTTCTCTTGGCAAATACAGTAGAACTATTCAATAAAGGAGACACCATCTCTTTTGGGAAATTTTTATAACTCAGTGCAACATAAAATTAGGTTACTAATACATAGCATTTAGTATTACAGCAGTAATACTTAATTTTTTTCACCCCTGTTGGTTAAAGAATTTTTACTTTTGAGGAACAAAATTCTAAGAATGTCACTTGGAGTATATGAGATCTATGAGGATTGGTATATAACTGCTGGGAGCCAATATTGCATGTTTTGTACAGGAATCAGTTTACATTCATGTTTGTTTTGAGAAAAAATGCTCATACTTTCCTTATTTTCTACTTCAATAAATTTTATTGAACAGCAATATTGTTCCACCTGAATAAGCTTATTTAATGTTCAAGCCTACGCAGTACCTCTCTGCCTAAATCCAGTGTGTACCTGGCCTTATGTGCACTTTTGCTACAGCTGTTTGTATGAACAGAATGGCTCAAGGGATTACAAACTGCAAAGGAACATTGAGCATAATGTTAATATTTGGTGCCCTTCTGTGATGCCCAAGAAAACTCCCAGATTCACTTGCTAAATGTCTGTGAGCAATGATTTTCTTTAGTGGAAAGAAACAGGCAAAATGGTACCCCTCCTGGAGAACTCACACAGCACTGAACACCAGAATCTAAGGCATGTGCATGGATTAATTTGTATAAGCATCCCTTTTCTATCATGGATTGCCTGAAATTTTTACCCTACTCAGTCCTTGCAGAGCTGTGTTTTACTGATGATCATTACAGATCTCTCTTCAAATTTTATAGGGATATATATACAAAAGCACTATAAACAAAGAACAGAGCACAGCATTGAGGCATATAGTTTCTTACATTTAGCTGCAGGATACTTCTACTGAAGTAAAGCAGTAATTTCCCAATTATTATGTTAGTGCAAGATAAATATGAGTTAACAGAAGTATTCAGCTGCCAAACCCAAAAACAAAAGAAAGAGACATCTTGTCACAGACATTTTCCTGTTGCTTAATTCTCCTGTCTGCTCCAGTGCAAACACTCACCTCTTATAACGAGGAAATGGTCCATAAAGCTGCAATTAAATGAAAAAAAAATAGATATATATTCAATTAGCTGTAATGCTGTTGGCATGCCACTTCAGGTCAGCTGGAAAGCTTTGAAAAGCAAGACATTGGTAACTTCTAGTAGAAAATCTGAATGCAAACTCAGCTGGCTTAACTGTGAAGCTCTTTTGGCAAACAACTGCAAAACATAATTGAATGCAGCCCTCCTGGGAAAGAACCCTAATAAACTGGAGGACAACTTGTCTGCTAGCATTTTGATTTTGCCTTCACCGTGTTCAAGTCTTTGTGCGACTGCAGTAGTAAGTTTCACTTACAGGAATGATTACACTATGCAGTTATAGGTAAAGTCCTGTTTTATCCTCCCCCCGCAGCCAACATCAATCAAATAAATGGCTTGCTATACACAGCCTGCTCTCCATGAGTTTATTTGCAAGGGGTGGCCATCGTTTTACAGGCACAGGTGACACCTGAACAATTTACTCTGCCATTTTTTCTGCTTACAGCCCTTACTACAAATACAAATGTGGTGTGCTGCCCACCTGACCGAGTGGCTGCTGTGCAGACAGAAAACAGAGGCACACTTCAGCTGCAAGCCTGTGCTGCATCTGCAGGAAGACTTGTTATGGCAGTGACCTTATATACCTGCAGAAGATTAAAAGGGGAGGGACAGGGCTGTAGGGGAACTGGAAGGATATCCAGGGTTCCAGTTCCCTCCCTATGCCATCCTACAACCAGAACAATCCCCATGTACTCAATATCCTTACCAACGCCTTATAAATGCTACCTTTTTCACTCTTTTGTTTGCCAGATTCTAGGATGTTTGACTCAACAATATCAACTCGGAAATTTATGGCCACTTGGGGTCTGATTCAATGCAAATCCCGCCATTGCACAGCATTTCCCATTTAAGGTAGATAATTCTACCAATTTACTAAGACTTCTGACATTCTGAGACATGTTTTTAATTTAGGTTCTCCCAGTATAACTATAACCTTGAGCCCTCAAAACAATAGGTCCAACCTGAGACCTATTAGTGCTTAGTGATGCTTACAGCTCAGGAGGTGAAAGCAGAGCAGAGTGGTCCCACTTGTGTCAGGTTATAAGAAAAACAAGTATAGGGAAGATCTGAGAGAAGACACAGAGCTTTTATCTGAGGGCTTCTTTCCATGATAACTTTAAAAGAACCACACACAGCCAGTCTAGAGGGGGAGCCACTTCAGAACTTCTCACTCAGACTAGTGGGAAGAAAACTTCAACTATGTATTTCAGCTTGCCTACAGAGTGATGTGGTGATATCCTGCCATAAAGTGTCACGCAGATTCAACTTGGATTTCTGCTGGACAGTTTCTGAGAATCCAGCTCCAGGAAGGTACTCAGTATCATTTTTTTTCAGTCTCCAACATTTTGATTTAAAGAATAAATAATGAAATTAAATTAAGTCCTTGTTGCATATAGTGATGGCAGAAGTTAACTTCTGGTTTAGCCTGCGACATAGCTTATGAGATAGGCACTGATTACTGACTGCATGTCAGAGTGACACAAAAACATTTAATTCAGGTTTAGTGAGGATCAGGGTCTTGGGCCTGATAAAGCCTTTGCTGACACAGGAAAAGGGCAGGGAAAAAACCACAGTGAGTCAGTCATCTTTCCCAACCCCTGGGCAGCCAAAGGCCAGGGTGACTCCAGCAAAATGTGGATATTCTGGCAAGTCGGCCAAGGACTACTAAGGACAGGGCACTGAAAGATCTCAGTCAAAGCATTACTGAGCAGCATGAGATAAGAATCAAGCCTACTTTCTTTTTTCGCCTTGTATTTCTCTTCCAAACTGTCCAAGACATCCATCTTCTTTGAACTTCAGTAACCTTCACTTTTCTTTCTTACTATTGAAATACCTTAGAATTGCTCTGTTTTGTTAATTCATACAATTCTATGCATAATTAGCCCAGTTATTCCAGCATTTTCCCCTCTTCCATTTGCCACATTTATATTAGTGACAATGAACATTCTGAAGTTCTTCAGACAGTCTGGCACAGGAGTCCCTGGAGGTAGTTTTAGATGCTACAGATTCAGATTCACATTTTCTTGCCATGGTGCAGCACTACAAAACATAAAATCCCAGCTGGCACAGACAATACTGTTAGAGAACTGAAATCACCCTGTAGTTTCTCAGGTAATGCTGTGGCTGCATCTGACAATGACTGTTAAATTTAGGATTACTTTATATGCAATTTTTAGAAAACAGAGACATGTATTCTGTCTTGCTTACCAACCAGATGAGTCACAGCCTTATACATGCCATTGTTTTTCATCCAGTCATATTATATATCCAGTGCTAGGAAACCATTTAATAGTGCCAAACTTCCTGCACTGACAAGATTTGCATTGTGTCATCATGCTTTGCTGAGTGTAGGACCAAAAACACAGAACACTGCATTCTATATATAATTGCACTTATTTAGAAAGTTATTTTAAGTATATTCAATCAAAAAACTAAAAGAGAAATAACTGGTTATTTATGCTGCTTTGAAAAACCCTTTGTGAAATGCTAAGAGTCAGATCTTTGAAGTCATTGTCTAACAGCTTTACTTATTATTTAATAAATCGCTGTGAAGATTATACTGATTGCTAATACACAAACCACCACCTGGAAGATAGAACGGCTGCAAGAACTCAATAACACCCAGGGAACTGTCAAACACCATCTTCCAAAGAATGACAGGAAACCAGGAGACTGAGACCAGCAGCAGCACAAAAAGACATACTATCAGGAAAGACAATCTGCTAAATAGGAAGAAGCCAGCAATAAAGAAGTGAAGTGACCAAGCACAAGGCTGAAACTATTAGTCAGAAATCCCCAATTCCCACTCCAAACACAAAAGAAACCTCTCAGTCACATGTTTGATATTTTCACTCTCTTGATTTTGAATGTAAGGCAACTGGGAACCAGACTACAGATGGAATAGGTCAACTCTAGCTATAAGCCCAGCTGCATTCTGCTGAAAGCTCTGCAAAATCTTTATTGAAATAAGTGGACTCATGACAGTTTGCAGCAGCTGAAGGCCTGTCTTTGCCATTTTATACATCTTGAACATTAAGGTCAAACCAGATTTCATCGTATGTCAAGACAAAAACATTGACAAAAAATTGATTTAATTTAGTTTATATTCAAAGGGAAGAAAGGGTACGAAATAAATCTTTAATTTGGCAACTGGTCAGGCAGAGAAAACTATGAGCAAGCCATTCAGCAGAAATGGTTACAATCACTGAAAATGTTTTAATTGGCTCCGGTGAAACTAAGAAACTGAACTGAAGAGAGGTTACTTAATTTACTAGTAAGAGTCAGAGTCCGCCATCTGTGTTTGATTCATACAATCCATTCCAAGGTATACAGACCAGCTTAGTTTGAAAATCTTGGTCCTCTTTTATAGTGTATGAAGTAGGGGTAGGGGGCAAGATGGAAATGTTTAGGTTGTTGTTTCTTTACCACTTCAATCCAAAGAAACATTAATTATATTCAGGTTTCCTTGTAAATGTGAAACTTGAATCACATTCATTAGAGTTTACTGAGGTCAATGAGTGTTCCAGTGAATATAGGCAGATTTATGGCTTTTAATGGAACAATATAAAGGTTGGCTCTTTTCTTCAGTTCCATGTATCTTAAATGGTCATAGATCAAAATTTGAAGAGTTGGATATTGTTTCCTTAGGGTAACAGTTTATCAACTCCTAAATTCAAAACTTAAAAAAGTCTTTCCCCCTCTTTTCATTTGTAAAAAGGTACTAAAATACTCTTGGGATGCTGTAGAGTGGAAAAAAAAGTCCCAGCCAAAATAAACAACATATATTTTACAAAAAAAAAAAAAATGTGCTGTACTACGACATATCAAACTTCAGATCCAGTACTGTCTCCTATTTCCATCCATTCCCTTCACATTAACAAAAATAACAGGTGCAATTTGCAGAGCAGCCTGAATGTTACCAGAGAGCAGACAGTAATATTGAACCAAGGGGAGAAAAGCAAACTCTAAAGCCAAATATACTCCCCTTAGGATCTTCTAAATAGTGACCCATTAGGGCGAGGCCAATTGCAATTTTGGCTGTTATTGCTTAGGAATCATAAGTTTATACCACATAATGTCTGTTCTATTACTCACACAATAATGCATCACATTTCTAAAACCAATTCTGGATCAATGGTCAATAAGGACCATCAAAAGGATGCAAAGGTGTATAATCAAGCTTTTATCTTGCGCTAGTAACTTCTAGGCAATTAAAATTTCATGACATGTATTAAGAGAGTTGGGTTTTTTTCTGTGTTTATACCTAATGTAGAACTCTCTACGGTGAAATATTTGCCAGTGGCAATCTCTTTCATACAATATTAGCATATCCAATTCTTCCCTTGTGGAATGTTTCAGCATATAATATTAATTTGCCATTAGGTAATGTACTCATTTAGCAATTTCCTGTGTTCTCATTAATTAAAAACTTGCAGTCTATTCTATTTTACTATACTTGCTTTGTTTTGGCTTTTTTCCCCCCATCTCCTCCCCCCTCACCTTGTCTGCTGCACAGTGCTGGTTTTTAGTAGAAAATCTCTATCAATGCCTTCCCCATATTCAACAGTTAGTGTCATATATGGGTCCAAGAGCTTCAGGCAAGATGGTCCTTTCCAATTTGGTAAGGCATAATTATAATATTTAAAATGGATATACATGTAGTTGCAATATAACAATAACTATGTTTTACTCTAGGATTATTTCCATTGTCCTTTTCTTCTTAATCCAAAATATGAAACTCATTTCAAATTCTTTATTTATGCTCATAATTGGTTATAAAATTTCTACAAAATTGTATTCTCTCAAATTCTCAGGTGAGTTGTACAAATTATGACCTGTTCATCTTTCCATTATATAGATAATTGGAAGCTGTTAGTTAAAACTCCAAATATTTTTTGGTTGAGGAAATTCTATAATGAAGTGTGTGACATGAATTGCTGGAGAATCATTCTTCCAAAACTTTCACTGCATGTTCAGTTCTTGTTCTTCAGGAGAAAAAAGTTATAATCAAAAAGAAATTTAAAAATTACTTTTAAAATAGTCAAGATAATTTGGAGAACTGTACTAAAGGCTTTTAATTTGATTGTTTGTTTGGGTTTTTCTGTTTGTTTTATTTTTCTTTAAGTTAAAGCTAACAGTTCTATTCCTTTCTACGTTTCATGGGTTTCTATTGCTACAGGTTTCTTTTTTCTGAAGTTTTTTTATGACTAAATTTTATATCAGTGATGAAAGGACTGAATGTACTAAATCTGAACTCCAATATAATAAAACAGCATTTTTAGAGAAGAAATTAATCAGAAAAGTATATAATATTCACTCTACCAAGCCAGAATTCAAACTTTTCAGAGGTAGTTTTATTTGTTAGATGTCTGTGATTATTCTAGTAGCATTTATTTATTGTTCCTTTCAGGATGCTTTAAATCCAGATGCTGGCAAACTAATATCAAACAGGCTGGTACTATTATTAGAAAAGAAATCTTGAAGTTTAAGAGTTTATGACATATAGATAGACAGGTTGCCTTGTGTTTCATAGAAAAAACATGGAAAACTTTCAGAGGGAGACACAGAAAAATACACTGGCAAAGTTGATTTATTGGCTGGAAGAAAACAAGGTGAGAGACCAGATAAGAGGCAGTTGGAGAAGGAAAGAAGACAAAGGGATGTGGTGTCAGGTATTTTAAAAATAGTTGAGCCTGGAAATCCTAATACCCAGGGTCTGTTTACTTCTGATAAAGCTGATGAGGCTCTAGAATAGGAGGAAAAAAAATAAAAAAATTAAAAAATAAAAAAATAAAAATGAAATAAATAAATTAAAAGGGTTAAAGAGAGGACAGAACTATGCAGGATGAGAGGCCCACTAAAAATCCAATTCATCTTGAAAAATTGCAAACCAGAACATCTCAGGGAAATTGATGCAAAAGAGAGGCATCAAATGAACAGATTAAAACAAGGGAAGCTGTAATAGAAGTTTGTCCTTTGGAGAAATTGTGAGCAACACATTAGCAATGAATTTGCTGTGTAATATGACAGAGGGATGAACAAAAAATCCAAGTGGCAAACACAGGCAGCTATCACAAAGTAGACTGAAAACAGTTCCTTAACTATGTGACTTTACTATAAATGTGCCTGGAGTATTTAATTAATAAAATGTACCTTACAGACAAGAATATAGTCATTCTGAAAGAGAAAATCACACACACAAAAAAAATATATAAATACTGGATTGATTTTGGCTGGTTTATTGGACCAAGAGGGACAGATTTCTGAGGAAAGATTAAATAAATACAATGTGGCTTAGATGCTTAGATGTGGCTGAGGGAACTAAAGTAGCCAGGTACAAATTGGCTTCTAGAAGCAGAAAACATAGTCCCTGTGAGATAACAGGAATATATTTCAGATATCAAAATGTCCTTTTAGAAAATAACCTGAATTTTATGGTACTGTATGGACAGCAACACAAATTTTCTGCTCATAGCCCTCTACCTGGTTCTTATTTCAGCTCTGTAAAAATATTAAACTCCTCCTAATCATGCCTGACAAGCAGTTTTTCACTGTCAGGAATCTGCAGATATTTAAAAAAAAAAAAAACAAAAAACCAACTCCAATACTTTTCCAAGGAAAGGAGGAGATTTAGGGTGGAGGAAGGCCATAGACACAGATAGAGATATCTCAGTATTTATACTCTTGGACACTGAATCAGGAAGGTATTTGCACAGCCTTCTCATGCAGCATCCTAAAGGGGGTGGTCCCACCCCCACTACAAAAGCAGCTCAGCTTTATACAGACGCAACTCTCAGAGTTTGAAGAAGGCTCCACAGGCCTTCTTCAACAAATACATCAGTATTTGTTCTGAGCCATGTATCTACCAAAACCTCTGGCTCAAAGCCCACAGGCTCCTTTTTGGACAGTGAGCAACAACACCATTTCAGTGCAGTATTTTTTTCCTGGCCTTCAGCTTTGCATAAGAAGTGGGTGCAAGTTGTCCTCCTCTGCCTCCCTGGGGATGAACATTCCTCCACCATAGCTCACAGCACAGCCTGGTGAAGTGCTGAGGAAGTTTTGGCACAGCTGCTACTGCTGCCATGCAGGCTTGGGCATCAGCTCAGCATGCATTAGTCCATTGAACTGGACTGGTGTTCTGCAGACTTTATGGGAGGTGGAAGTAGGTCACTTGGGAGAAGATAACCAAGAAGCAAGACATTTGATTGACAGTATTTTCTAATGAATATAACAAAATAGCCAGCCTCAGGAAAAATCATAAATCAATAAGTAAATGAATAAATAAAACCACACAAAAAATATACCACCAACAAAAAAACACCAGCACTATTTTCGTAATATACACCAGAATGTTCTGAAGTTCATTTGACATATGGACTTTGCTTACCTCCAGCCTCAAACAAGTGGTTTAGTGCTGGAAGTTACATTGCCTTAACATGTTCCTTAAAATGCTGTTTGACATTTGAGGGTCAGAACTGCTAAATTCCTTCAGCAGATCTGCTGTTGGGGTTTTCAAATAGTGTTTCTCCATTAAAAAAGCAAATTTACTCTGTATCCATGGCAGAACAACCACACACCACATTATCAATACCATGTCCCTGAGCAGCTGAGAGGGGCTGACATATTTCTGAATATTAATGAAACCCACCAGGGAAAATCAGCTAGGTAAAACATCTGGAAATCAAGGGTCCATGGAGCTGTGAAATACTCAGGTGATCAGTTCTCATTTTTGTCACACATTCTTTATGTATTTTTAAGCACATTTCTACCTTTAAAGTTAGCTCTGCCAAGCCTGGTGTCAGCGCAGCTTGGTTATTACCCATTCCCAGCTGATGCTATCAAGCTGACCTGTGGTGAGGCAGGGCTGTCAGAGTAAGCGGATTCCAATGTACAGTAGTTGAAATAATAAATGATATGGGCTGGACACCAGAGAAAACTGTGATTATATCATCACTCCAGTGCCCATTAAGCTCAGCAATTCCTAGCTATTTGAAAAACTGAGATGTCATTCCCGCAATACGTGTTTTATTGAATGTAATAAAATCCACTATTTTGCCAGTGATTGCTTCTCTGGGCCTGCTCACAGGTCTCTTATCTAAATAAATATTTCATGAGGTTACTTACCTCTACCAGACTTTTAATTCATAATGTGAAGCTATATTGTTTTGGAAATGACAAGCACTCGGGGACTCATTTCTTTTTGTGTAAACCAACGACTACACTACCAGCACTTGTACCAAGACAGCATTCATAGCCCAGGAAATGCCCAGAGTCCTGAATCTCTCACTTCTGGAAACTTTGCAAAGACTTCCTCAGAAGTTCCCACAGTCTCCTCTCACACTTTCAACTAGCACAAAAGTACATCAAAACTGTACTTTAACACTTCTACTCTTCTGTAACTAGAGAGTGTAGTTAATTGAATTGCCTGAACTTCAGAAAGATTTTAATTTCATCTGACGATATCTTTTTTTTTTTTTCTCTCAACTAGTTCTTCCTCCATGAAGTCCTAAAACAGATGATTAGATAATTAACTCTAAAAGTGAATGTCATTATCTACTTGTTCCAGAATGTGCTGCATAGTCATGGTAGAACTTGACAGGGACTTGATGGGAGGCTCCCCACGGGTTTTGCTGGGCTTTGCATGAGACCTTGAGTCCAAACTCCTCTTTTTCTTCTAAGCCAACTTACACTTATAGGTTTTGTCAGCCGAGTCATGAAAACAGAACTCAGATGTCCTAAAGTGAGGGAACCCAGGGCCAGGAGACAGGGAATAGATCTTAAAACATAAATCTTCTTGGGAAGAAAATATAAAGCAACTCTTTTTCCCTTGATCCAGATGTAGCTAATGAATGTGGGTGGAAAATACCATTTCTGTTGGTGAAAAGTGCTCTAAAGAACCATTTAATGCTCCTGACTGTGAATTATCTGGAAATCTGGGTCAATAAGGTGAGAAAAAAGAAAAAGAAAACCCAGAGCAGGAGGCAAACGTAAACTGGTCCTACCAAGAAACAGATGATACAAACTCTATACAACAGAAAAGAACAAAAGGACAGAAGAAGATCTTCAGACAGACTGAAGATGCAAAATACACTTATATCTTTTTAAAACCAATTAAATGGATGACAGAAATAATTCAATTAATTTTTGTAATTTACAAGGAAAGGATGTGTATAAAAATGTTTGTGGTAGGCCAGATTTACAAACAGTGTCCCTGTGGCAGCATTAGTTTGTTCATCTGAAAAGAAGGGATAGTAAACTTGGCTTGAGCAATTTTAGATTTGAATCAAGATTTAGGGCTAAGATAGCAACCATTTGCTAGCTGATATTTCACAATCTCAATTATATTCACAAGGGAAGAAAACTAGTTTGATCTCTTTCTATCTAATGTTATTGACTTCAGCAGAGTTCCTCCTAAGTTATTCACCATTACTGGGAGAGAAGAAACAAGCATCTTGCAGTTAGCTGCTGAATGTTAGTTGCCCATGTTTTACTAAAATAAGGAGAAACATGTTTGTTACTTGAAATTAACTTTATTCTGACCTGTTGATTCTCATTGGATTATGGGATTGTTTATGTTCTTCTATCCTTACGTGTAATTGTCATACACTCAGCACTGAACTGCCATTGGTTCTAATAAAAAATATATTTAAAGGAAATTCATTGCATCTTGCTAAGTCTCTACTTTCCATGAGTTGTTCTATGCCGAACGCTGTAATATGATACTCCTCCTAGGCTGAGTAGAAAAGAAAGAAGCTCCAAAGTTTTATCCTTCTCTATTTTCTTACACTGATCTGGTAATGCAGAAAAAGATAGAAAGGTAACATCAGCAACCAGAAGATTCCCTATTGTCTGTGTTTTTTGATATTGATTTTCCAGCTGAGTCCAAAAGCATGGACAAAAAAGGTTAACACTGCTGTTCTTAGCACAGATCTCCAAGTTATTGCAGTATATGAAGCAACTCACATGGTCATCCTGCTATGTAGCAGGCATTTCACTTCCTTTATGTTGTTTTTGTGTCAGAATCTGGTCCAGATTTTTAATCTTGTGAAATGTTAGACAAAGAATCCAATGTAAATCTCCTCCAGTCAGAACTCAGGAGATTCTGGTACTGTAGAAGTGCTGAAGCTCTGAGTGAACCGAGGTGCACAAACCTCCCGAAGATACCCAGTGACAGTCTTGAGATGACTTCTAGACTTTGTTTCCATTTTATCATATTCCTTTTCCTCAGTTACAGTGTCAGTTTCCCTTCTTACAGTCCCCCAATTAGCTGCATATATATTTTGAAATCCGTAATACCTTGGGTTTGAATTTTACTTCAAGAGATTACAATCCTAGACACCACATTTTATTAAAACCTGAGATAAACAGCTTCAAGGCATAGAAGATTTAATCCTTCCTAAGGCCTGATTTAGGATAAAACTTCCACTGAGACATAAGAACAAGTAATAGTGAAGTCTGGATGATGAAATTTGCAATGAGTCATTCCTCTAGGAAAATACTCATCTACAAGTCATAATACACATGAAATTCCATTTGTATAAGTAAATAATTTGTAACAGTAGCGAGTTAGGGAAAGCCACATTTATGTGGGATGGAGATAATCTAGATCTAAAATAAAATGTGACTTATATTAAGTGACAGCTATGTATTAGATTACATTTAATTTCTTTTTTTCTTCCCTCTTCAGCTACACCAAAATTATTTCCATGTTATTACTGTCCTTTTCAGAAGAGAAATACCACTTCCTCCCCTACTACTGTTCTTCACCTCCTCCAGCTTTCAAGTTAAGATACTGAGAAATATTTTAAATTTATCTTACCATTTTAAAACACACTTGATTATGAAAAACACTGGAAGCAGTGGTGCCAAACTGCAGAATGCCTATTCCATCATTAGTGCCTCACACATGCATGCAGGGACCATGTTCCTGTTCCCTTCCTGGACAATCCATTTGACCCCATCACAATGACTCCATGGTCTAAACTTTCAGGGAGAACAATTGCATCCCACCTTTCTATCCATGGCATATGCTTTGCAGAGGAGTCCTGCCAGGGGAAAAGAGAACACCTCAGGTTCTGCAAGCTCATAGCACCAATGAGGGCATTCTTTTCAGAACCCCCAGTAGCTTAATGATTTAAGCATATCACCTTTTAGAACATTAGTGATGCAAGCATATCAGGTGTCTTAATAAATTCAGTGGGATGCATGACAATGAGGAAAATGGATCCCTAGGTGGACTTTCAATCAAATCTGTTTACTCTTTGCAGAAGAAATACTCAGAGGTAGATATAATCCTAAACAGAAGTGTACCTCTTTCCTCACCACTTGAAAAACCTGTTTGGGTCCAGGGAAGAGCCCTGTGGCAGTTCACAAAGCCATGCTTTTGCCCAGGGTCTCTTTATCAATGATCTAAATTGGCTTTCTCTGCCCCCACTGTCAAATAGGAGTCTGCTTGTGACTTTGCCCATCTTTAAGCAGTTCCTCACCTTATGGTCCCAAGTTTGTAGTTGATAGTAACACCTCTTTCACTTGTTCTGGCTCTTCCCTTGACTTTATTCTGATTGCTGGCTTACAGTCTTCTGTATCATTTGGAAGAATCTGACCTCTCTTATGATATTATCAGACTTTCATCCTCCTAAGGCAAAGGTCCAGACACACTATTATTGTTCCAGCTATTCATAGAAAGACACACAAATGACATCCCTATGTCCTTCACACCAGAGACAAAGAGCAAGGCCCTGTGTAAGAAGATAAATGTTGTGTGAAATCAAAACATTCTTCAAATTTTGGACACCAAAGCTGCCACTACAGAGCTTGTATTTGCCACTTTTAATATTCACTTGACTTTGGAGTTGAGGAGAACAGCTTCTCTTTAAACACAGCATCTGTATCCAGGGAGCAGCATCCTTTAACTGCACGAACAAAGCATGCAGAAGAAACAAAGACCAGAGAGACTAATCCTCAGCTAATGGAAGATGTCATATCTCCACAAAATCAATTTACAGAGGTGACAGCCTTTCTGTTGCTTTTGGAGAAACCCACAATACCATGAGTAAATATTTCTCAGAGATGAAGGACTGGCTGTAATATATGGAAATAAGTCACACCATAATTGAAGGCATTTTAAAGTTAGCATTTGAGGCCTTCAGTCCTTGGTCATGTGAAACAGTTTTTTCTTGTGAGTTCCAGAACATAAGCTGCAGGAAGCAAATGCAGAGACCATATATGTCAATGATCTTTCCTTCAAAGGGCCTTTTGCTGACTGATTTTATTTTCTGAAATAAATCTAGAGTGACATCTTCTGTCAAGTAAATTGCAGTCTCATTTAAAAAATGAGCATAACAAAACCCTTTCCTTCTTTTAAGCTAATTTCAATGCAATTGAAGTATCCATATTCTACCTTCTAATGGCAGAGATCTTGAAATGCAGCATACAAAGGACTAGTTAAGGACCACATAAACCTGGCAGTAAAAAAAGAAAAATAATAGGTTGTAGTCCAAAGATGTGAGTTCTTGCAAAATTTCACCTTTCTTCTTCTCATAGTTGTATCATATCAACTGAAGATTTTTTTTTTTCTAGACTGGTAACTTATCTGCAGCATGCACAGACTTCAATAAATTGATTGACTTACAAATGTTAAAAATGGCTTAATGTGTATGTCAAAGCTTTAGAAGAGTATGATAAGAGAATCAGTTCATGAGAGCCTATTCAAAGGTGTAAATTAAGATAGCTAACCTGAGTTACTTGATGTAGCTTCTTGACTAAGTAAGAAAGTAAGTTATTACATACATTCAATTTCACACAAGTACAGATAAGGAGATGACAATAGATCCAAGTGAATCAGATACTGTAAGAGTTCAATGTTTGTTACAAGGCCAAAGTTTATCTTACATAAAACCTCTGCCTTTGTCTCAGTACTGCATATTTTTAAACAATTCATCCAGAAATTAATAATTAGTGTTTGTTGATTCTTCACTTGTTCTTGTATCTTTTTGTGAGACTTTTTGCCGGGTTTTTTTTGTTTGTTTGGTTGGTTGGTTTGGTTTGTTGGGATTTGGGGTTTTTTTTGGGGGGAGGGTTCTTTTTTTTTAATTTTTTAAATTTTTTTGTATTTCAGATGCTGGATTCCTTAATGCAGAAGGAGTGAGGAGAGATGCTGTTTGGGCAGGTGGGACACAGACACATGGCCACTCTTCCACTGCACATCACACGGTAGGAAAGCTGGAGGAGGATACAGTCTCCCAAGCTGCCTGACATAGCTCTCTCCTAAAAATATTTTTTGAAATAAACACAACAGATGCAGAAGCTAAACATTGCACTGTTGATGAACATTAGCATGAGAAAAAAATCTCTACTGTACCTCAAACACGACACACTATAAAAAATAGAGATCATATCTGACTGTCATTTCGTAAGAAGGAACTTTTTTTGATAGGAGTTACTTCTGCCTATGATGCCTGTAGGCTCTGGCTTTCCTATCTATTTATGGCTCAGTTTTTATCTGTTCACAATCTCCCACCTTTTAATTTAGAGATTTGCTACACCTATCTCCAAGACAATTCCTGATGGCAGGAAAGTGATGGTATCCTCTTTTGCCTAAGGGATGACTTTATGCAAAATCTGGGGTCTGGAAAGAAAATTAGGAAATCAGTTGTTTTGAATATAGACATCCTGATGCAAATTCTGGAAAGGACTGTGTGCTGAGGAATCCTTGTGCTTCCACAGGCTCCCCAGGAGATGAGAAGTCAAAGAAATCTTCTCTTTTACTGCCCAGGGCAGTACCAAATAGTACTGAAATGGGTTAAATTCAGTTCCTGTGAATAGCCAGCAATACACACTTGGAGAAAAGATTAAGAGCAAGATATTAGGGAAGCCACTGTTCCCTTAACCCCCTTCACCAGCTGCAAAGATGTTCTTAAGGCAGATTGTCAGCTGCTCTATCAGTGCATTACCAGTGGGGCAAAATTATTCCAATCAAAATAACATCTAACTGCTCATTCGACTCCCAGACTTACCAAGTACGGCAGGGAAAGAGGCAGTTGGAGCTTCTTTAGTCAGGAAATTTATTCTCCCAGATGCCCCCAAGATGCTGATTCACCAAAACCAACCTTTTCTCTGATGAAAGGGCTTAGGATTTTTAAATTTTTTTTTCTTCACTCACTTTAAATACACTTTGGAAATTACAAAAAATATTTCCCAGGGGTTGAAGGAAGGAGAGATTGTTTTCCATTCCAAAACAAGTTTTTTGGGGGTTATTTTTGTATTACTCTTATTTTTTCATTACACTGTCTACCAATGCAGTTGTCTGTAATGTTATAAGTTAAGTATTTTGCACACTTCTTTTGAAATTTCATGTTATGAATGTTTTTTGAAAATCAGCTCTTTGTGCTAATATAAACCAACAAGATTTATTTCATCTCCAAAAAATTTGAACAAGATAGATTTTTTTCTTCAATAGCTATATTCAAGCAGCAGCTTATATTCATCTTTGTGTAATAGTTCCTTCCCTTGTCCCTCTCAGTCCTAAAGGCAGGCCAATATAGATGAATTCTAAAAGTATGTTAAGATTTCAAAGCTAAAAGAGGGTGATTTAGTATTGAAGGGAGTCACTTTGCTTAGGCTGTATAAAAATAAGCCTGGTCTAAGCAAGTTTTTTAGGCTCTTTCTTCAGTTAATGGAAAACTAATATCAGCTGTACAGGGTGCTGGTTCAAGAACAGTGTCTAAGATAGATGGGATTAATTATCTTGAAGATTTGCCTACAGGCTGACTATGGAGTCAACCAGATAACTATCTCAGACTAGATGAACAACTTTAGATATCTAGAGTTATATGAGATTAATGCCTCATCTCCTTTCCACTGAAATAATGAAAACATGGAGGATTTACTAGCAGTGTTTAAGATGAGTTAATGTTTTTTAATCCCTAAACAACTTTAGATTTTTTTTCCTGCCTTATATTTTAATATTTGTTTCTCACTAACAAAACAGCTTTGTTTTCCTAAATAATTTGATTTATTTTTTTGAGCTTGACATCACCAAGGAAACATGATTGACCTGTGACACTCTCATCATAGGACGATATAGGAAAAAAAGAGTATTTTGTTGTTCCCATTTAATGGAAGACATGAGGTCACACAGAGATGAGATGGTGCTTCAGGTTTTCAAAACCTTTCAGAAATTATCAGTAGAAATACTAGATTGATGGTAAATTGTTATTAGAAACAAATACTAAACTTAATAGGAGCACAGAAGATATCCCCCCCATACAGGTATATAAAGATCCATAACTGAAGAGTTTGGAGACACTTTCTTTTTCAGTGCTGGGCTTTTTTTCTGACTTTGAGTGCTCTTTTAAATAGATATATTTGTTAAACATATTTATGTAGCAGATTATGTCAAAGCAACCAGTAACATAATTCCTAATAAATGCAAACCTGATTTTCTCCTTTATTCTAAGTTCACCAGCATAATTGGAAAAAACCCCACCTCTATTAGACAAATCAAGCATCTGTATAGTAGTCAAATTGAAAGTAGCAGAAATAGTGTATTACATGCTTCTTTATGTTCATCTTCTATGTCTAAGCTGTCAACCTTTTAGCATCTGTTTTTTGAAAGGGAGCACAAGAACTGTCATTTAATAGTCAAGGGATGTTAACAATGAAAGAACCATCATTTAAATAAAAATAAGAGTTGTGAAATTGATGTTGCACCTGTCTGATCTCCAGTGAAGTTTTGCTTTGTATAGCAGGAAATATTTCCTTCAGCAACTCCAAACCACTTTTGAATAATAAAATTCAACACATCTTGTTAAGACCTCTGTCAGGAAACCTGGACTGAATGAGTATGTGGCAGGACACATGACACATGACTGACACAAGGCAAATGGTAGATCTAGCATGCCTTCATTTGACAGATGAGCCACCAGAACAGCACCTCAGTGGGTGATACCCATCTTATATACCTTATATACCATCAACATATTGATGTTGATACCTTGAGTATAACATCACATCCCATTTACCATTCCAAAGTCACAGTAATTACAGACGTGACTCTAGCCTAGGTAAGTCAGCTAAAAGGACAGAGCTGTTTCATTGTTATTATTAAGCATCAAGATTCTGAAACATTGGCATCTTGTGGCAGGTTGAGGACATAACAAGGGAAAGGGCCCTGGAGCCAACAAGAATGCCTAAGGAGATTGCAGGCACAAGGAACACACAAGAATTGCTGCAGAGGAGTTTCCTTAGTGCCACAGTGTGGGCTGACTGGGACAGACTATATATCATAGCAGGTTTACATGGCGAGATCAGAGCTTTTACACATCTATATTTTGGGTTCCTAGCATAGCAATACTCAATAAATACAAAGTCAGTAGACACACACACTTTTTCATCATCCGTTTGCAACTTATTACCTGCTGGCTGGCTACAAACATAGCTAACCAATAAAAATTAGACCTGACAGAGATTAAAAGGTGAAACGTAGCACCTAATGCTGAGAACTGCTGCACCACCCTAACACTTTCTTATATGTTTTTAGGAGGACTCCTACAGGAGGAGCTTTAGTCATCTCTTGTTCTGCCACATGCCTTATTCCAGAGCATCTGAAGGACAAGCTAAACTCAGCACTGTTCTTCCCAGAGACTACACTGTGTGCACTTATTATCCGAGAGAACAGCGTGTCACCTTACCTTGAGTCATCACTGAGTCAGAGTTGTGCCTTAACTTTCTCCCCAAAGCTCCTGAATCATACAGAGGAATTAGAAAGGAGGGAGAAAAAAGCACCACCTTACATGAACACCGGTAGACATGCCACAGGTAAGGGCACATCCATCAGTGTGGATGTACACACATCTGAGCCCACAGAGTATAAAGTATTTGAACAGTATCAGAAATATACCAATGCAGCTTAAGATCTTAAGAGTGATGGCCTGGATTCAGCAAATTTGAAGACCTCTGTAGGCATGTCACTGGATGCCTTCACCAAGAGAGCCCAGGATCCAACAGCATGAGTGTCTTCCTTCCCCCATTGCCAGATCTTTGCTAACATATTTGTATGAGAAAATATAGCTCATAGAAGTCCCTAAGTTCTTTCATATGAAATCAGATGAGTCATTTCCATGAGAAATCTGACAGCATCACAGCTGGTTTAAAAGAAGTACCTGAATGTTTACTGTTTCCTGAAGAGTCAAGCCCAAGGACGTCTGGTTCACTGTAATGTAAAAGGTAAAATTACCATTTTCATACGTCACCTGATCATGAACTGTGGATGGAAGTCTCATGGAAGCTAATGATAGCTTCATGTCATGTATAAAGTGAGTAAGTTTCTTATTCTGGCTGAAAGGAAAAAAACAAGAGCCACTACCACAGATGCAGGTTAAATCAGAAGCTGAACGATGTCACAGGGAGAGGTTCAGCAGAGGATGAAAGCAAATGGATATAGCAGTTCCTTTCAGTGGACATCTATGCAGGAATGCGTAAGCATAAACAGAGACACAAAAATATCACAGACACAGAGCACAACAGAAAGTCAAAGGCAGCTACTTGATGTTTGAGCCTGACCTGAAAGATAGCCAGGAGAGTTTTGTGGGGAGAATGCAGACAGGAAAACAAAAGGATGGGGATTGTAAGAGAGAAAACATTCTGCTCTTAGAATTCTACTGATTCAGGAAGACAGTAGAATCCAGCACCCATGTACATTTTTTTAATAAACACCATCAAATTAAAGAAATACTGTCCCCCACCTAAAGATTTCCTCACAGTAGAAACAACCTACAGAACCCTAGTGTTTCCTGAAGGTTAGCACTACAAAGGGGGGATATGGCTCGTGTATGAAGACTCCTAAATCACTGTGGGGAGTGTAAGGCCACGATTTTGCACTGAGCAGCCTCAGACCTGGGCTTCTTGGGATCATTCACCCACACAGCCCTGACCCAGATTAGGCAGGTAGGCAAAGGTGGTTTATGCCATTCACAGGAGAGAAAAAAATACGTGACTGTGAGTAACACCAGAACTGAGCACTCAGACAATATGTGAGCTGGCATAAAACCTAGTGCATAACTGCCTGCTGCAAAAATCCCTGGAGCACACCAGAACAATCCAGGTTACTTTGTACCAGTTCAGTGCCACACCATATGGCTACGAAATTTAAAATCCTACGTTGCATTTTCTAAAACCATATCTTCTATTCCTTGCAGCCACAGCCTAAGGAGTAAAAAGACTGCAAAGGGCAGGCAACTGAAAGGCAATATTAGAGCAGAAGTGTGCCTCAAATCTCATCCCTCCATGGGGTTTATCGAATATAAATAGAGTAACAGGAACAGAACTAAAGTGCCCCAAGCACTCCTGTATCATGTTTATTATATGGTATGCTGCACATTTATTTATTTATTCCACATAAAACAGAAGCTATAACAGAGGGAATGAGAACATCTTTGGTCTGCCCACAGTAGTTAATCCCAGGTTCAAATCACTTCAGAAAGATGAGGAAAGTTAAATCCTTCCCATTATCACCATAAAGTCTGAGTTATAATTAGTAAGTGAATGATTAAAATAGTAATGAGATAGAGATAGAGAGAGACATGCCAGCACTTCCCAAGATGCTCCATGTGAAGCCCAATACAATATGCAGTACTGAAGCACGTTTGCAATTCTGTCACAGAGGAAAAGAAAACAGTTTGTGAATCTAGCGCAGCCCTCTAGGCTTTTAGGGAGCTTCGCTGTAACACCAGTCAGTATTTGTGCCCTTTAGGTATCACCAGTGTGAGACAGCATGACTACAAATCCAAATTTTGGACCTTACTATTCAAAGCACTGGTGAGGTGGGTCACCAGCTCCAGCTGCTTTGGGATAATAAGCACTCAATGCCCAGAGAAGAAGAGTGCAGGGCATACAGCCACTGCCTGCTGCAGCCTGGGAGAATACCAGCATTTCCCCTCTAAAGATGTAAAAACTGCACTGTGGATTCTTCACTATTATGGCTACATTTTAGCACTGAGGTTGGGCATTTGGATATGAGAAGGTGGATGTTTAATACTGTGCCAGAAAAAACCTCTGGTGTAAATTCTGTCAAGACCAATAAAGTTTCACTCTGGAGGAATCTGACCTACTGTTGTAATTCAAGGAGTTTCAGGACTAAGTGAAAGGAGAATGTGTTCATTACTTAAAAGATGGTCCAAGTACTATTTTTTCAGGGCCATTCATTAATATATTTCTTTTTATACCCATGAGAGTCACACTCCTATAAATGCTGCCTCATATATTTTGAAGCATAAAAGGTGACCGGCCCCTACTTAAATGAATGAAAACAATGTTCCTTTCTAATCAGATTTTAAAGGAGACCACTAATCAGCAATTTTTGAATGACGAACTGTAGCCAGCTAATCCATATCCTGTGATATTTTCACCTTCCCATTTACCTTCTCACTGCCATTGTTCACATGGTTATTTAGCCGATCAGATGCTGAAATGTTGGGTTGGCGTTTATTCCAGCCATGTAAGCATTTTTATGCAGACAAAGGGAAAACACCTAAACAGCACCAAAGCAAAGAGCAGATGTCTGCAGTCTATTTTCCTTGATTGAATTTCAATAGCATTTACATGATGTCTTCTTCATATTCAAGTTATCACATTAGGGAGTCTAGGCTTGTGGTGGAAAATGACAGACATTTGAGAAATCTGTCCAGCATTTGCAGAGGACAAGCTTCCAGATCTGAGCAGAAAAAAAAACAGTGGAATAGAGTTCATGCTTCCAAGACTGGAAAGGACACAGTGGATTACTTGTGCTTTAGTTTCAGAAATGACAGTCTTTTCAAATAGCTCATCTGATGCAGAAAGTTCACTTTCTGCATTAAGTCAAGGTTCTTTAAGGTATTTTAGCATTTGTAGCTATCTTACCTGAATATCTTTGAGGGTTAATATTTTGGCTTATCTCAGAGGTGAATTGTAATGTCATTTTCTTTAATCATTTTGTTGAACAGCTGTCAACTGCTGCAGTCACACAGAGTCCTGAAGGAGTCAGGACAAAGCTCTTTTTCCCCTTCCTAACTTTTCTTGCGCTACTATCGTAAGGCATTGGGAGGAAATAAAACCTTACCATCACCACTGATCTCCGGTGACTGAAGAAAGGCTGAGAGGTCAGGATTATATGAATGATCCTGTCATTCTTTTGGAGAATCATGCTACCAGTAGTAGTTTTCTTATTCCTTGGAGAATGCGCTGATATTATGGACTTGAAAGATGGCTGCTACCCTGGCTGCTCTAGCAATTACTGAAGTAGACTCGGTGTCTGGAGTCTTTCAAAGGCAGTGTGTCAAATGATATTTTACTTTCCAGGTTAGAAGTTAAGCACATAAGTATAAACTGAGCAAGAGCCAAGAGATGCTACCTTTAAAGTAGGCAAAATGCCATCAGTCAGTGGTGCTTAGCCCCTCCAAGAGTCAGTGGTTTCTGGCTCACGCTGAGTTCAGAGGCCCATGGGACTCAGCAACTGAAAGCATCAATGTCTCCTTTGTGCTCAAGCCGTGCTCTGTGCAATTCAGCATGTGGCACCCTGCAGTACTGACCCTCGATGGAGACAACCTCCACAGCTGACAGATGTGCACTGCTACAGCCTCATCTTTAACAGGTGAGTGTGCAGGACAGGAAGTTTCCTGGTGCAAATCCAGTATGAATCAAGGGAACCAAATGCACTGGCATACAAACATTGTGTATTTCCATAATGTTCTACTCTCCAGGGCTGTAGAACAGGGAAGGCAACCCTTCTCTCAGACATGTGTTATGGTCATTCTCTTCTTCTGTCAAATGAGAAATTTATGGTGATCTGGTGTTTATTTTTTTTCTCTGGCCAGAGTGCTTTCTTTCTGATATATTAGAGTATCAGTCACAAAATTAATGCATTTTATATTACTGTGGAAGAAGAGGCAGGAAAAGTGCAGTTTCACAGTTCCTCTCAATATGTGACAGCAGATTGGAGTTATGGACACTATTGGAGCTACTTCTTCAGCCTGGTGCCATCAGGAAGAGGAGAGATTGTTCTGCCATACTGCTGACTGCATCTGCAAGGCAATTTACACCCCCCCTTCCCCAGATCATCATGTTCTGCTCAAGATGACCACTATTTAAATGATGAGGAAAGGCTGATGCTTCTGGGAAACCATTAGAATGACTAGGGACACAACAACAAACCTGGCTAAGATGGTGCAGTAAAAGCCATTTTCTAGAGGAATGGGCAAGGCTGCCCAAAGGGAAACAGCAATTGCAGGTGACTTTTTACCTCACCAGCCTCCACATTCTCTGCCTTTCTGCCTCTTTCTGCTGCCCTGATCTTTTGCAGACATATTTATCATTTCCTATCATTAAACACAGGGAGAAATGGGTGCCTTTGAAGGCAAGGATAAAAGAACACAGAACAGTGTATTTTATTTGTTCAGAGCCCAGAACAAATGTCATTTACTCTGGCACTAGTAAGTTCTTTAAAAACATATACTAATTAATGTTAAAGAAAAAAAGTCATTCATCAACTTTTCTATTAAATTTATTTACCATCTGTCCAGGCCACTGTAATTGAAATTTTTTTCTAATCCTCAGCTCAGATAGAGCTTTTACTCTCAAGCACCTGTTCAGGAAAGAGCTTTCCTTTCATGAATATTCATGTGTATATGAACATTTGAGTATGAAAATACAGAAGCATCATCCAGACATCATCACAGACTGTGCATATCAGTCGTCGTGCTTCTTAACTTCAGTCATGAATGGTCATTCCCTATTGACTTATCTACAGGTGTCCTGATACAGCAGTAATCAAGAAATTCACAACTGCAGATAAATTATACAGCTCCAAGAGAGTGTGTGTGCATTTGGGACTGTACTCTCTAGGCTGCCTGTGAAAAACTGGTCTGATCCCCAAAAGCATCATTCTAGTCAAAACCAGTGATAAGTGAGAGAAAGGAAGCATCATTAAGCACAGTGTGCACATGGGGAACAGCAATGCAAAGGAATACAAAGAAAAGGACTTACCCAAGATCACACAGGAAGATGGGACAGAGCTTTTAAATGAACTCAAATGTCCTGAAACACAGCCCAGATGCCTTAATAGTAACATTTTCCATTTTATGATGTCTTTAATTCTTTTCACTTCACTTAGCTATTATGGTGATAGCTGCCTTACAGAAACCTAAAATGGATAGAAAGAATGTGTCAAGAATTCCTTGGACATAAAAGCAAGGAAAACCAAAGAGGTTCACACTTTCACTGAGGTGTATACTGATTTGTCTGCTACCTTCATCATAAGAACACCACATATACTTTGATAGTTCCATAGCTCTTTTATTTAGATCATTTTTTGTAATTGAGAGTGTTACGGTGACAAGCAGCCTCCTGCTGAATTAAAGATTTAAACCAAAACTAAGTCCTTAGTCAGTGTGAATATGTATGTTATTCAACTATCCTGTTTATTATAAAGGTAATTCTACTTTTTAGTGCCTATGAAGATTAAAAACAAACTATTCAAAGAAATGAGCTTACAGTAATTTATATTTCTAGAAGGGACGAGTCTGAATTGTCATTACCAGAATAGTCTGCTTCAATAATTTTGAAAAAAAATGTGTTTTAAAACAGGACCTTCTGTACACAGTTTACACAGCTCAATTTCACCTAGTATTGTTCTTTGTAAATTCAAGAGCAGGTGACACATTCATGTTCCCACTCTTTCTCCATTAGCAGGAGAGACAGAGACATCTTTTATTTCTTTCAACACAGTCCAGCTGAAGCTAAGCACTCAGGTAGGAAAGCAGAGAGAGGGAAGAAACAAGCAAACCCACAAACCCACAAAAAAAAAATATCTGTCTGTTGTTTGCAAAGTGCTAACCTTAAAGCACAGCTGGTTAAAGAAACAGTTTATTGTCTTGGCAGTAGGCAGACAAATTTATCTGACTACTATCCACCTTATCCACTGGTGCTCTCAGAAAGTGCAGTATTAAAGGCTTCAGTGATCTGGAAGAAACTAAACCCAGGCTCTGGACACAGACCAGTGGGGCAGCATGACCTTCTGTTCTGCACCTGCTTCCTCTGACTAAGTTCTGATACCTACAGGTAAGCTCATCACTGCAAACCTAATTGAGAGCAAATGAACTCATCCAAACTAGATGTCTCAAGTGTGACAACAAAAAATCCATCCTGAAATTGTCTGTCTCTCTCTCTGTTAAGCAGAAGACAACCTTTTTGGCAGCCTGCTCAGGTGAGAGCCTGTAAACCCGTTGAGATAAATCATAGTCTGGGCTAGTCTTCAGGATTTTACAGTGGGTAAAGTGTTTATAAGTTGAGTCACTTCCACTACACAAATAGGAAAGGCAGGCTTGGACCTGTTAGAGTGGGTCTAGAGAGCCACAGAATTTATCAGAGATTTGGAACACCTTTGCTATGAGGAAAGGCTGAAAGAATTGGGGTTGTTCATCGTAGAGAAAAGGAGGTTCCTGGGAGACCTTACTGTGGTCTTTCAGTACTTAAAGAGGGCTTATAAGAAAGATGGAGATATATTTTTTGTTACCAAGGCCTGTAGGAGCAGGACAAAGGGCAGTAGTTTTAAACTGAAAGAGGTTAGATTTAAGTTAGATATTAGGAAGAAATTGTTTACAATGAGGGTGGTGAGATATTAACCAGGATGTCCAGAGAAGTTGTGTATGCCCCCTGGAAGTTTTCAAGGTCAGGCTGCATGGGTCTTTGAGCAACCTAATTTAGTGAAGACATCCCTGACAGGGATGGGTGGGTGGAAATGGATGATCTTTAGTGGTCCCTTCCAATCCAAACCACTCTACGATTCTACAATTATTTAAAAAGATTACTGTGTTCAAAATATCACAAAGTCTATCATAAGTTCTGGTCAAGATAACAGTCTCTGCATTTTTGATCTTTCATTCCAATGTGACCACCCTTATCAGTTCCTCTCTTTGCTATGCAAATATGAAGCATTACTGTAGCATGTGGGGCAGCTATTCATAGCAAGACTTGCTTGCATTACTTTGGTTGCTATATATTCACATCTAATTGCCTTGTAACCCTGCTTTTTTTGACACTTCTCTAGTGTTGATTTTATCAGTTGTGCATACGTACTTAAAGGCTATTTTGGTACAAGGCCATTTAAAGCCTTTCAAGCCAATCAGTGCCATTGAGAAGTCAATTTACCAGTTCACCGGAGATGTGACAATTTTGCCATCTGGACCTTGAGAGTCGGCAACAACAATGTTTAAGCTTAATTTTTAAAAAGGACTATTATAAATCTCAGTCATCTCCTATGAACGTATCTTCTGTGTTTCAGGAACCGAGAAACACAGCTGTGGTACCTTTGCTCTAAGAAAGCAATTCAGTCCTGCCCCACACTCAGTTTGAACCCATCTGTCCTACTTGCCCAGAGCTCACAAAGCGGGAACAGAAAAGTCTGGACCAAAAAAATCTTGTGAACACACCACTTAAGGAAAAGGTGGATTCACCCCCCAGCTTCATCCCATCTTGAAACAAAAGATGGAAGATCTTCTACAGTGTCAGAGAAATGCTGAATATAACGCTGTGGCAAATGCACGTGTTCAGCAGTAAGAGATCATCAAAACTATCTGAGACTTATTTTGAAGAGATGACGTGTTTAAGTGGCGATGTTAAAGGTCAAAACGTTTTGTCTGTCAGTTCCAGAACAAAATAATTTTTGGTTCAGACTTAAATTTGCCCCAGCATTTACCTTTAGATTTTCTTTAAAATTTTTTTCAAATCAACTCCAATGAAATATTTTAAACTTCAGTTTTTTAATAGGATGAGCAACTTCCCCCTTAAAGAAAGCATTTCAGGTCAATGTGAATGGAATTTTTTTCAGTCAGTGAACTGAAAAATCAATTATTCCAACAGTGACTGCTGTGAGCAACTCAAGGGCAATGTGAGACCAGAAGGCAAACTGGGAAAGAAGAACTTACTGATCCTGCCATAATACTTTTCAATATAGTGCTACTTATCTTTTTCCAACAGGTGCCCTGTTAAAGTTTGCAGCTGAGTCGCATCTCTTGCTAAAATCTTGATAGGGTTGCAGTTTAAAAAAAAACACCACCCAAAACAAAACAAAACAAACCAAATCAACAAAAAAACCCCAAAACAACAAAACAATCAAAGAATAAAAAAACAGCACAAGAAGGAGAATAAAAACAGCAGTTATATTTCTGCAGATGGAAGCTGAGAAGAGTATGATTACGTTTTCATGATTTAGTTAAATTAGAAGCCATTTTGAGAAATCATTCTACTAATGTCTCTTCCAGTCATAGGTGGTAGACTGGGCAGGGGAGGAGGGACAGTAAAATACTCTTCATAGGATCATGGCACAAATGCTAACACTAGTGCTCGCACAATCATTATTTTCTGTGATCCTTAAAATATCTATTCATTTCTCATGTCAGGAACTTTATTTCTATTCTCTGTTTAATCTGGAAAAAATGCTACATATTTAGCCATCTTTAAATACTCCTTCTCTTACCCCTTCTTTTTTCATCTTTTCTACTATAACTGGCTTGGAAAGCATTTAGAGGCTATAATGTATAGCCTCAAGATACTGGATATGTGATTGCACTTACCTATGTCACTATATCACGTCAGTAAAATGGAAGCTTTGTTACCTTGTGAGTTCTCCCAACAGCAACACAAATTAAATCTACTTCATTTAGAAATTTTTTTTTAAAATATAGTTGGGGATACCAATTCAGTTGATTGATGAGATTTATAGTTTTCACCTCTTTCTGCACATGAGGTCAAATTAAAGTAATTAGTCCCATCAAACTGAAGATCCAATCTCTCACACAACAGGTCACCTAATTGTGTGTTCGCCAACGTATTCCATTATCAAAAACATTTTGATATTTAGGGGGAAAAAATATTTTTAATTTCATTTTTTCACTCATTATTTCCCTGTTTCTAAACAACAAAGTTTAAAATTGTTTTATGGTAGGTGCAGCAAACTGAGAAAAGTAAAGATCTATGTCTAGAAAATGGTAGGATCACAGCAAGTTTTTCATCTTGCCATGGGCATAAATTTATTATTAGCACCATGTTTGACCACCTATCGTGGTGGACCACCTATGCTTGGATGACTTTACAAACACCTTAATATCTTGTGGCACGATTTTTAAGCAGTTTTCTTCCACAATATTGCTAAAGATGAAAACAATTTCATACTGAGGTGCCAAAATTAAGTGACCCAATTCTTACATAGGAACAGGGAAAAATATTTTCTTAGTGCTAATAGGACTTTGTGTTTCCAGGTCTGAATTAATTTTTGGATAGCGATTAAAAACAGAAATAATAATAAAATTCAAGGCCGTTGAACAACCTTTAGGGAAGAGGAAAAGAAAATGGAGAGTAAATTAATTTTCATTTAACTGAGGATCAATGCCTTTTGCCTCTAAGCAACGCTACTTTAAAGTCGGTCTGTTGCCTGAAAGTAATATGCTTTTTATTGGCTGGCATAACTCCAAGGCTTACTATAACTACAAATAACTGGAAAAATGAAAACTATTTCACATTCTTTCTAGTTTGTTTACTTCTGCATTTGCATGCATTCTGTGTAACTTCAGTTCCAATATTTTCCTTGTCTCTGTGACTCTTTCACACTGCAATAGCAGAATGAAAATCATGATTTTAAAGCCCCAAGGATTTGCAGAGCAATCACCAAGTAGACATTTTATCTGATATTACTTTTATATACTACTTTTTATAAATGGATATATTTCAGGCTGATAGGGTCCTTTTAAATCCTTCTGCTTGTATAATCTATATTTCTGATTATCTTATGCATAAGTAACAGCTTGAATTTTTCAAAGCAAAACTGCATTTTCTTATTTCCTGCAAAGCTTTGCAACATCCTTTTTTTATTTATTTATTTTCCCACTGATGTTGAGATGAGGATTTATATGACATTTCTAAATTCTAAGAGGGACTTGATTTTCTTCAAACAGCCCAGGTACCTTGTCTTCCTTTAAGCATTTTCTTTCATGGCCCAGTTCAGCAAAAGCGTTTAAGCACAGACTTAATCCTCAGTCAAGTACATAAACAAGTTAAGTTAATACAAATGCATTGTAAGCTAACACAAAATGTGTGACCATTCTATCTCTTCTTGACTTCAAAAGACCATTAGTCCAGGTAATTTCAGAAAGACAACCTACTTAATTTAATAAAAAAATAAATTACCAAATAAAATTTAATATCAGAATGAAAAAAAAAAAAAAAAAAAAAGGTATGTTGGCTTTGACCATGAAATCTTCTTTCTATTTGATAAAGAAAGCTCCATACTAAAAACTGTGAAAGTCAGAGGTACCACTGGTTAATATGTTTGTGTTCCGCATCCTCAGTAGTCAGAGTGAGCTGAGAATTTTCCAAGAGAGAGCTTCTCTGCTGGGAAATGATTATTTCATGGCTGAAACATGATGGGTTTGGAAGTCCCTTGTCCCCTGCCTGCCCTGTCTGAGCCCAGCCCTTTGCTGGGCCTATAGGATCATGATGGGAAGAAGTGAGTGCAAGAGGAGGAGAGGGAAGTGCCTGCCAAGCCTGATGATGGGAGCAGGGCCCAGAGATAAGATTAACAAACATTTTGGGAAACAGTTGGATTTCTAGCAGCCAGCTGGGTTGGACCACCTGCAGCACTGCTTTGGTTTCAACAAAGCAGCACTTTATGGTGGTAATTTTCTCATCCTTTTTTCCTTACTTTGTCAGGACCACTGAAAAGATGTTCCACACTAAATTTCCACTTGAAAGTTTGACCCTAGTGTTCTTCTATCTCTGTCAAAATTATTTTCTTGTAAAAGGAAGGCCATCAGCAGTTGTTCATTGTAGATCCAATTTAGCAAAACTTCACTCTTTATAAGACCTTTTTTATGCCTGAAGAAGCTATGTACAACCATAAAATATGTATTTGCATAAGGCACATTTTTAAATTGATAAAATTTTTCAGGTTTTAGCAATTTTCCCTTTGTATTCTACTAGAATCTCTGCTTGGGTTTTTTTTTTTCTGACCTTTAGAAATGGGATTTCACCACTGCTTACAGTGTCCTGAATTGCTGGAATTCCCTTTTTAGGATGGGCTATTCAGTGTTTGTATTCAGGATTACTGGGCAAGTCCCTGCTGTTGTTTACAGAACATTTGAAAAATATGACCCATTTGTCATCTGTCTTGCTGAATAGTGGCTGAAAAAGTTAAATGTAACATGGTATTTGGAAACATAGCAAGCTCAGAATTTTTCATCATTAATAATACAGGAAAAAAATTGAACAGAATGCTTTATGGCAGTGTGCATTTACCCTACATCTATGTTTTATGCTGTCTGCATTTATGTTACATTAGCATGAAAATCATGGTACTAATGAGATTCAGTGCATTTTAAGAAACACTCAGAATGATCTTTGAGAAAACCCATATTGTAAATCCCACAATCCATTGTCAAAAATAACGTAACGCTGTTCGGGTTTTTAAATGTGATGTTGTGAAGGTATCTTGATTTCTTTTCAAGCCCTGTAAGCATTATATAAAATAGCCTGTGCTGGTGAAATTACCTGGCAATGCCTGATTTTCCATATCACTGTTCCTGCAGCACAGCTGGAAATTCAGAAATTCAGCAGTCAGCATCTGATTAGCTGTGCTTAATCATATGAGCAGCAGTTCTAGGAACATAAACCTGCTCCTCCTAACTCAGTCTTTATCTCCACAACAAATAAGGAGTTTCCCCATCTACAGACTATTTGCCTATGGTTAACATGGTGGTAAAGTACCCAGTGGACTCTTACATCAGCTCTCCAGTGATAGAAGATCATTTCTTGATCTGCCTGGAAGGAAAGTTATAACTTTTCCAGACTGCTCTGTGAGTGTAGCTGATAATGAGGTGACTACTCCTTTTCTAGGTATGAATGATTCATTTTAGATCAGAAAGATTTGGTTTCCCTTACACTACATTGTTCAGTTTACACTTTATTTCTTGCATTGCAAGTTGCCTTAGTATTTTTGTAAAAAAAAAAAAAAAAAAAAAAGCCATAATTCTTTAATTTATCTAGGCCTGCTCTATGCTAGTATCAACAACCACATCAGAAGTGCAGTTAATTTTCTTTCAGAATAAATGTGATAGGAATCTTGCAAAATTCATCTTGTGGTGAAACCAACTTTTAATAGAAATGTTTATCTTCTCTAAGTACAAAATTCTTATTAAAATGGGTTAAGAAAGCACTTTTTTCTGGAAAAAAAAATTATAAAGAGGGAACTACCATTTTAGATTTTAGTTTAAAATATGCCATCCAATATCAATGCATAAACCCAAAGAATTTGAATTAGATTTTGAGTGCTTTGCTGCTTTTAAAATTATTTAATGTGATTAATTATTAAATGTGATGTAAAAACAGAAGTAAATTTGTGAGCATTTTTTGCAGTTCTTCAGAATGTAATAAAGTGAAAACATGTATTATAATTCACAGACTGGTCCAGGGCTTATAATTAACCATTGCTGTGCTTGCTGAACAGGGGTCTACATATAGATCAGAAGGGCTAATCACCTTCTCAAAAAACTTATTTTGAGTCATAATAATTTGAAAAGCAATCAGTTTCTTAGTACTTTTGCTCCTTCATGGTCCCATTACAGAAGCAGCACTGTGCATATACCTACTCACACACTCAAAGATTTACAGACTGGTTTAGCAGCCCACTTTAAAGACTGAAAAACTCTATGCCTGGATACCTTCAAACAACTGACTCCACAGGAAATGCAACTTCTACAGGGATCTACCCACCCAAAATGGACAAGTCTTTGGTATTTAATTCACTCCATAGATGCTATGGGTCATTCAGGATTTCCAGCTTGTGGCCAATGGCAGAGATAGGATGCTGAGCTAGATAGACACTTTGTTTAACCCTGGCTAGATGTTTTTACAGTGAGCAGGAATAAGGCTCTGCTACAAATGGTGTCCTTGATAGTTAGGCTCAGTCTTAGTCTAACTTAAGTATGAAATTGGTTGCATTTAAGTATCAAAACTAAGATGTTTCCTCCACATGACTGCAGAAGGGAGTCATCTCTTGTATAAACAGAATATGCTAAGGAGCACACCAGCATATAACCAGAACAGCAGAGACACATATAGGCATTACTACTGAGGCCCAGATCATGGAACTACATTAAAATTTCTAGACAGAACCACCCCAGCACCCTCCTGATATTTCTCTCAAACTGACATGGAACAGTTTGAAGCAGGGACTGAACAAAGCAGCTCCATTCTCTACCTCATGAAAGGATTTATTCCATTCACACTAAAAGGCCAGGGATCAGGGAAAAAAAAAAAAGCCAACAAACAAACAAACAAACAAAGAAACAACCAACCAACCAACCAACAAAACACAAACAAAAAAACCCCAAAACAAACACAAATGAAACAAAACCCATGAAACCTCACAACTATAAAAGTTTAGAAAAAAAGTTCTAGCCAGCCATGCTGAAGGCAAAACAAATGTGATAGACTCAAAGTATTCCAGCTGAATTTCTGAAAGGCATCTTTTAAAGTCTCCCAAAGCTTCTTTAGCTTGTGAGCTAAACAGACATCTAAACAGGCTTCTGAAAGTCATCTTTAATAGCAAACCTAAACCTTCCCTATCACCTGTACAGCAGCCAGTCTCTCTTCCATGCTTCCATGCCCTAACTCTGCTAAGATTTGTAGCTGTCTTTTATGAACATCAGAATTGCTTTAATGCTGCAATGCCCTAAGAAGACTTTCCTTTTTCAGGTAAGCTGGATCCATCAATCTGACCAAAACTAGTACATCATTCCATAGTCAGTAGTTTGTTTTATGACAGTAATAGGCTATAAAGTAATGTAGCGAAATATTTTACTGTAAGGAGTCTAATAGGTTAATAAAGTCTAAGTGATTCATCATGGCATATTATTTATCTACAGTAATTTACTAGGTAGATGTATGAAATCCCATTGTAGTCAGTTGAAATTTATGTGCTGGGTCCTTGGGGTTGGTGGGGTTTTTGTTTTGGTTTGGTTTTTTTTAAGCTACAAAAAACATTTACTTTCCCCACGGTGAATGAATAATAACCAGGAGTCGTTAGGATTGCATGATATCTTGTTTTAAAAAAAACCCAATATGCTGATTAATGCTAATCTTTTCATAAAACGTAAAGTTTAAAGCTTTTAAAAATCCTCCAAGAAGCATTGCAATGGTTAAAAAGAGTTTGGAAGCTAAAACCCTTTTGGACATAGATTTGGATGGTTAAAAAAAAAATATGTACATAAACATCTACCTAGAAAAATTCTTGAAATAATTTAAGTTGCAGCTTCTGTGCTAAGACAATCCCTGCTAGACTGAATATTGGAATAAAGCACTAACTAATGGAAATTTATGAGAAATGATCACAGAACAGTGCAAATGAAAATATTATTAATTAACTGCATGAGAAAACAGCATCATAAGCCACTTGAGGGTGTTTTCTGAAAACTTCATTACTGATGGCAAAGGCTGAAAACTTCAGGAAAAAAAAGTTCTCTTCCATAATCAAAGCTTCTCTGGTGGTAGCAACACAATGTGAATCTTGGCTGTGAGCAAAACACTGTCTCCCTGGAAACAGCTAAAATGTGTCAATTCATCTGATCCCAAAATGAGAGATAAGAAACAAGAAGTGCGAAATCCTTTGCTGTGGAGGTTAGCATTTTATTAGCAAACACCTGCAGTTTGATGTTTGGCAGTACCTGAAACATATGATTTCCTAATTGGTGCAGAAGGTATTGAATCTCCTTTACAGTGGCAGCTGTCACGACAGAGGTCCTTCCTTTCACTGCTATTTTCCTGCCCATTTAACAGATCGTAGACTTGAAATAAAATAATAAATATCTCCTTTGCATAATTTTCTAATTAACCCACTCTTTGCTCGCTAAAAATTACATTAACATTTACCTGGAAGCAAACTTAATACATTCATTCAATGCCCCCACGGGGACTTGATCAATGTAAGGCATAGATCTAGGATTGCTCAAAACAAAGTCACACTAATAATCTTAATTAGGAACATCTCTTAAACCAAAGCTGGATAAAAAGGACATGGATGCAGTATCAGAATGTAAAAAACCAGAAAGCAGGACTCATGGCAAGTATGTGAACAGCAGTCTCAGGCTCTCATTTAAAAACATAGCTGGAAACTCATGCTTAATAGCAGGATATTGCTTGTTGGTTTTTGATTGCCCAGCGTTTCTGCCTAGGAAGAGCTACCACAGTAGCACAGTCCAAAATCTGGCACTATTAGCAAATTTATTTGCTGATGCTACTTCAGAGTACTATTTTAGTTACTTTGGTGAAGCTGACACAAGGAAAAGAACAGCACTGCTAGTATTATGGATATTGTTGCATGATATTTTTATGCTAGTTAAGTTTTTTAAAAGTTACCAGTAGGTTCTATCTCCTGGAGCTACAAACCCTTGAAAATATAATTTCCTCCAGCTGCAGTATTCTAAGCCTGAAGGAATGCAGAAAAGCTGGTACCTATCAATTTATAAGACGAGTGGCTACAAGAACATTACACTGCTTATATCATGATCTTTTTGCTTTTTCACTGGCCCCAGACAAGTCCCCCAAATATATATTCTCACAGAAACTCTAGAAAGTTGGTTGCCTATAGCTCAAGTCTGTAGCAAATCCCCAAACAGCCCCTGGCTGCCAAGCAGTGAAAATGTAAAGCAGAAGTTGCTGGAGTTGTTACACAGAAGTGTCACAAAGGAAATGCTGTAAGGAGCTGCTATAAGGAGCTGTAATTCTTCCAAGAAACACTCAGCATTTGAAATACATAAGACTGCACCAGAGATACTAATAGTGGTGAAAAATTGGTGGGGGGAAAAAAACCCCAAAACCAAACACTTTTACTGATGTTGAGATGAAAGAGTTGCTAGAAGGACAGGCAGAGTTTGAAATACCACTGGCTTCCAACATATTCACACTCAACCTCTGCTTACCCCAGAGGTAAAAAACTTTGCTAGCTACAGAAACAGAACTTAAAAAACTCCTGTTTTGACATTTCTATTAAATTGTTCTGAGATCTTGCAGATGAAGACTTCACTGTTAGAAAGCAGCCCTGCCTACTAAAATTCCTTAACAATAATGCTGGAAAAAAACAGCATTTAATAGAATAATTTGATATACTTTATCTTTCCCAAATGTTTCCCATAGTCAAAATGCAGAACTGAAAGATGAGCAGCACGAGTGTTCTGAAAAGGGGGGGAATGAAGTGGTATAGGCAAAAAAAAAAGAAACAGCTGCATTTTCAGTTAAGGAAAAATTAAGTGTACCAAATTTGGAGGAGAATAGTAAAGGAACTGAAGGAGAAAAGAAGTAAAGGACTAAACAAAGCTCAGGAAAATTAGAAAGAAAGAAAAAAATTATATTGTCATCTCTGCAAAATTATAGACCTAGTGCAGAATTTTAGTAGTGGGTCCTAAAAGAGCATATGATTTTGAAAGCCATGGATCTTTGCATGTCTTCAATTTCTAATGGTTCCACACACAAAAAAGCAAAGTTGGTCTGTTCTCTACTTTTGTTGTCTTTCAATTATGCTTCTTTCCTGGAAGATATTCCCCTGTAATACAAATTCTATTAGGAACCTGACCTATTGCCATTGGCAACTAGAATGAGATGAAGATTTTTCACTTATTTCTCTATTCCATGGTAGGGTTACCACTGTGGTTCTTCACAAGCTAGTTCAGATAACTGTAAAAATAAAGCTTATAAAATGCTACTTTATTTTTATGATTTCTGTTCTTCACCATATCTCACCACTGAATTCTTACCTTGCCAGTCAGGGTTTAATAGTGAAGTGAAGAGAGAAATAGGCCTTTGTGGACCTCACACTTCTTCAGTAGTGTTTAAACACAAAAGGTTTAAACAGCTGGGCACCACTGCTTTATGCCTTGATTAAAGTAATGGTAGAGAATTCTGTTTTCCTGGACATTTCATTCTGGTATTTGGGATTTAAAACAGTGCTTTGCCTATAGCAGCTTCACAGTATTTTCTCCCCAGGCATCCTATTTGTTGTGACAGTTTTCTTGGCTGAGTCCCTGTTGTCTACTACAACATTCTCCTTTAATATTTCCTTTGTGCTAGCAGCATTCCTCCCACACAGATTTCCAGGACTGCTCACCAGTGCCAAAAGTCTTATTTCCAGTTTATGTCAAGATTTCCTAAGACCAAAATATTTTTACCCTGCCTAAGCTGTCAGACGCAAGTTGGCAGAACTCAGTAACAACTTTAATGCTGTTTTCTGAGAAACAGATGATGCTTTTCTCACATAATTATTACTAATTCAGACTTTGCATTTGGCTGCATGGTTTGTCATTAAGCCTTTACAGAGGTATGGGTCTGTTCCTGTGAATCAGCCTTACAGACTAACAGAAGCTTTGTGCTAGCCTGTTTCTTGTTGATAACAAGTTTGCTATGATCTGTAAAAGAAATGCCGTGCATTCATGAAGTTAACTTGGAGTCTACTTGACATTTTGCAGAATGCTTTGAGATTTTAATAGAAAGGGTAAAAGCAGGTTAGAAAGCTGGTTTCCTCACTGAGCTGCCCCTCTCTACACTTCAGGAGTAATTGTCAACTAAGGGAAACATTGCTATAGGATGCTTTGCAAAACAAATGATTTAAGTTTATGTTTGCTTACCTTCATTTCTACATGGTACATCCTCCACTTTAAAAAAAATACCTATAATGTGTGCAAAATGGCATCCCAGGAAAAGCTTGAATGGCCCCAGAGCCAGCTTTCTGCAATGTTCTCAATGGTATGAAGGGGAGAGGGTTAAGTCAGTGGTGTTGACAAAAGAGTGCAGCGGTTATCACAGAGTTCATGGATCCTGCACAGAGCTTCAAAACACAGTGAATTGAGTAGAAAAGGAGTCTGCTTCCTAGTGAAGATAAAATCTTTTGGGTTTTAGCAAAAACAACAACTACTTTTATGTAACTAGACCACACTGAATTAATCTGAGCAAGAACTTTCACAGAAACCTCTTCTGTTTTCTTGTACACAGAATCTGTTATCCCAGCTGCCAGCAAACACATCACCATTTAGCTCATTTTCACAGGCATCAGATTTTAAAACACATCAAGGGTTGTGCCAGACTACTGCACATCTTTTAAATTCTGCTTCAAACTTTGTATGGCTCTGGTTATACCATGCTCTGAACATGAAACACAAGGATAACACAAAGAAAATGGTACATCAGCAGGTCTAAGTAGCCACGACATTGATGTGGAAAAGTATGACATTTACCAGTGAAGAGCAGAATACTACATTTGATTTCAGTGTTAATAAGCAAAAGCTTTTTTCTTACCCTCTTTCTTTAGGTATAGCAAAGCAAGAAAATTATGCTAAACGTAATGGCTTAATTGGTAAATAGATCACCTGAGTTTGAAATCTAATATTGCAGATACAGCTATGAAAAGGTGAAAAATAAGATTTAGCCTCCACATTCTTTTTAATTGGGTTTTTATTTGGTTAAATCCTGTCATTTATGCTCACTGTAAAATAGTACAAAAGCTAATATGAAGTTCACAATTGCATGTCCAAAATTCAGGACAGCTTCCAAAAGTAAGGCTTGCCCTCCTGAGGAAAGTGTCTCAGGATTCAAAATTTAAAATCCTGGAAAATCTCCAGATGAGGCAAGAATGGAGAAAAGTGTTTCACCAAGAGCTAACCTCTGTTTAGACCAGAAGTCATGATGACCCCCAAAATGCTGATGTGTTCAAGCAGCTCTGCACTGGTTGCCAAAATAATTCAACATCTATCCTTTGACTTCCTTGTAGAGAGCTGTTTACTGCTCAGTCAAAGGGTCATGGAAACTCTTGGACACTCTCCAGCCCTCTGAAACATTCAAGCTTTTTGTCAACTCTGACTCCCTCTTCTGAGGCTCACAGCCAACAGTCTGGGAATACAAAGCATAGTCAGACACAGTAACACCCCCCTCCAGTGTGGGAACACTGGAGGTTCATGAAGGGAATCTTTTCACTCCCTACATCTCAGTGCAACTGTGCTGTCGTTGACAGTATTTGGTCACACATCCCAATTTTTTTTCCTAATACAAAAGATATCTTAGAGCTTTGGGGGAGCAAATGTCTCTTGATTTCTAATATCTCAGAAAAAAAATAATATTCTCTTCAAGGAGTAAGACATTTTAGAAATCTAACATCATAGCTTCTCCTAGAAGGAGAACAAACACATCCAATTCCAGGGAAGTGGAACACCAAATTATATTATTTACCTTGAAAAACTGAGCTGTATCTCATATCTATCTAACAATCAAAACACCATTTAACCTGTCTAATAAAAACAAAAATATAAAATAAAGCAATCAACACCAAAATAACAATACTCTCAACTTCTCCACATTTGTGGCAAATTAACCTCCTCACTTCATATTTATTTCCACCTTCTTGCTTTTGCAAGGTTGCTCAGAGCGTTGCAAATGTCTAACCTTTTCTCTTTCAGGAAGGAGATGCGGGGATTCAAAATATCACCCTCAGAATTTCTTGTTATTATTGAAAGAACCACTATTATTATAGATCTTTGCATTAATTTTCTAAGAAATTAACTGTCAGAGTTTAGAATGGGGGTCACTGTCGCTGGTGAGATGGGCACTTTGGGTGTATAAAGAACTGAAGACTGAGCTGTTGGTACCCATAATATGTCTCTCTAAGTATCAACAAAACGTGAAACCATCATCATCCAAATATAACTCTTCTTCTGCCAAACACTTTGACTAGTTTCCATGAATTATTCGTCAAAATTCAACTCAGTTTAGTTATCTTTTCCCTGAAGTCTGCTCATAAAATACTTTTTCACCTGTAGCCAGACAAACAACACTCACAACCAAGGACAAAAGCTAAAAACCAGAATAACACATAATACAACACTGTTTCGAAAATCCTGAAACACAGCTACAACCCAGAGTAGTTTGGAATTCTGGATTCTCCAAACTAAGCTGAAATCTAGTAAATATGAGTGCAGCAGCCTCACAGTTTGAAATTAGCAGCCTCTCTCCTACATCTTCCCTTCTTTACTATTATTTATTTTTAATTTAGGAAATACAGGCAAGGTAACTGTGAGATGGATGGCCTGGAGCTCTAATAGTGCTTATTACTTCAGGTTTACACAATGAGGAATTCATACCTAGTGACTTAATAACATTAATACCATCATCAATCTTTCCAACAGAAAATGGTTAATGTACTTTAGCAGCAAGTTCATTAAAGGCTGAGTCTCTCTTTTTTTTTTTTCTTTTTAATTTTTCCCTTTTTTTTTTTCCCCCCCTAGATGAGGAATGGGGGTAAGATAAAGACCTTCCAGAGAGTATTTGCAAACTGTCTCTATAAGCAGGCTAATGCAGCAATTCACACCTAGGAAAGCAGAGAGGAATGGAAAAAAACCATACATTCTTAAGAAAACATTATACCACATAGATTAAAAAGGTTATTGCTTAGAAGATTGAACAGTTTTAAATCAAAGTGGCTAAGGCAGAATAAAATGGATATCCACAAAAAATGAGATTCTAGGAGGAGAGTTAATGATGAAGTGCTGAGCTGGCAGGAAGCCAGCATTGTCCAGATTAGTTCAGTTGAGTAGGAGGGATAACGCCAGCTGACATGCTGGCAGCAGGAGAGGCCTAGGAGATGGATGGCAGCTTTAACACAGGCTGGTCCAGCAGTCAATGGAAAGCTTGCTGCAATGATCAGACTGATTATTCTATCCACTGGGATTCGGGGTACTTTAAAGTAACTACAGAATCCACCTGTCAGGGACACAGTTGGGAAAAGGGCAAACCCATCAACTGAGAATGCACATGACTGGTGACAGAACAGACATGTCACCAGGAGAGACTGCAGGCTGCATCCTCATCAGGATAACACTGAAGTCAATCCAGGGCAACTTTACAGACATCTTCAGAATTGACTCCAGGTTTACTCAGAAACTAATGAATTCAGAGTATGACCATATTGGAATTTCCTACCAAGTGCATAGGGAAGACTTTTATAAATAAAATCCTTTGTTTGTGAAAAAGAAATTGTAGTTAACAATTGCCAGGATTTCATTCATGGGCTAGATGTCCAGCCAGGTAAGTGGGCACACTCCCACGATGCAAGCAGACTCCAGTCCTCTGGTATCTTTTGTGGGATGGTGGCAGCAAAATAAGTTGCAAATGTATTAGGGTACCTGTCATAGAAATATTATTTTCTAATGTACTAAACCGAAGCTGAAAATCCAATCTTACTGTGCATCTACACGCTCAGAGATTTTTATTGCAGAAGGAGTTAGAGGGCTTAGCCAGATGGGATCCTACCAATATGCAGACTTTAAAAAGACAGGGAACTTGATGACACCTTGCCAAAGGGCTTACAGGAAGGAAAGAAGAAGAAAAAAATATTATTAAATGGATAGTCTGAAATTTAGACTTGGGTAGAATTAGACTAAAGAATTATAACAATCCCTGGTATGAGATAGAGGAATCATTATGCTGTGCTTAGAACAGGGACAAACTCTAGGGTAGGTACAGCAAGTCTAGGAGTAAGATGGGAAACTGGGGACTTTCTGGGTTTGAAATTAATTTGAGCAGAGAGAAGAGTGGCCACCTGCAAGCCGGAACAAGAAATCAGCAGGCAGTAATCAGCCCAAGGATCAACACCTCCAAATTGTCACCTAATGGCATGAGGAAGAACTGCTTTCTGAGACAGTTCTCTGGAAGAATCGGAACAGGTTAATTGCAAAAAAGCTGGCATGCTTAATCATTGCTGTATTTAACTGATGTGTTTGTTGAATAACTTTCCCAGTAAAAAGGAATGGATTGAAAATATTATCAGAACTCATAAAACCATACAATTGCAGTTTATAACACCAACCATATTTTATTTTTCTGTGAATTCCATTTCATTTTTACCCTCCACTCAAATCCTCTGAACAGGCTTAAATAAACATCTAATTAAAAGAGGGCATGACAAACATTTATGCAAATCAATCCTTTTCATGAGTAGCATGGTGGACGAATATAAAAACAGACTGATTTGCTGTCTGTTATCCGGTTCCCATTTTAGAAAACCAAATTAACTATTTCATCTTTGATGAGATCATCTTTCTGTGATGTCAAGTGCCAATATGCTAATTTACAATGTTTTTTTCAGTTTATTATCTTGTTTAAGGTCAAACAGACTCCTCTCCTGTCTCACACAACAGCAAGTAAATTGACATTTTCAGTGTCTGTTTGAAATCTCATTCCACTATTATAAGTTCTCTGATGTCACTTTTACTTATTAATCAATTACACCAAAACTGTATTTCAGAAGAAATTAATCTCTGGCAATATATCTGGTTGTTTCTTTAACTATTGCAAGAGAGGAAAGAAGACATTCTTTACACTAAAAGGTGGACATAAGAAGCTGAATAGCTGCTCTGTGATCCTGAAGGAAACAGTGACCTGCTGAGCCACTTGGATCCTCACAAGTCTATAGGACCAGATGGAATCCACCCAAGGGTGATGAGGGAGCTGATGGAAGAGCTTACCAAGCCACTCTCCATCATTTATCAAGAGTCCTGGCTCACTGGGGACATCCCAGATAATGGGAAGTTGTTGAATGTCACGCCAATCCACAAAAAGGGATGAAAGGAGGATCCAGAAAACTACAGGCCTGTCAGCCTGACCACAGTGCCTGGCAGGGTTATGGAGCAGATCATCCTCAGTGTAATCACACAGCACCTGCAGGATGGACATGGGATCAGACCCAGCCAGCACGGGTTTAGGAAGGACAGGTCCTGTCTGACCAACCTGATCTCCTTTTATGACCGGGTGACCCGCCTGGTTGATGAGGGGAAGGCCATGGATGGAGTCTACCTGGACTTCAGCAAAGCTTTTGACACCATCTCCCATAGCATTCTCCTGAAAAATCTTCAGCCCAGGGCTCAGCCAGGAGCACTCTGTGCTATGTTAGGAACTGCTGAAGGCTCCCAGAGAGTGGTGCTGAATGGTGCTGATCCAATTGGCGGCCACTCACCAGTGGTGTCCCTGAGGGAGCAGTGCTGGGCCCAGTTCTGTTTAATATTTTCAGCTATGATTTAGATGAGGGGATTGAGTCCACCATTAACAAATTTGCAGATGAGACCAAGATGGGTGNATGCCCCCAAATCACTGTCTGTTTATCTGAAAAAGTATCTTTACACCAGGCTAACACTTACCCTGAGTAAGTCATCTATACGACCTTCTTTTCACAAACAGAGAGGGGCTGGTGGGAGATGTAGTGGTTGGTGGACGTCTGGGACTTAGCGATCATGAAATAATAGAGTTTTCAATATTCAGGGATACAAGGAGGGTTGTCAATAAAACCTCTACACTGGACTTCCAGAGGGCATATTTTGGCCTATTCAGAAGACTAGTCCAGAGTATACCCTGGGAAACAGCCCTTGAAAACAAAGGGGTCCAGGAGGGATGGACATACTTCAAGGAGCAAATTTTGAAAGCACAGGAGCAGGCTGTCCCAGTGTGCCCAAAGGCGAGCCGGCAGGGAAGACGACCAGTCTGGCTGAACAGGGAGACTTTGAAAGAAATTAGGGTTAAGAAGAGGGCCTGCCAATTATGGAAAAAAGGGCTAACTACTCAGGAGGAATTCAGGAATATAGTTAGGTCATGTAGAAAGAAAATTAGAGACAAAGGCACAACTTGAACTGAATCTCGCCACCTCTGTGAAGGATAACAAAAAGTCCTTCTACAGATACATCAATAGCAAAAGGAGGGGCAAGGAAAACCTCCATTCTTTACTGGACATGGGTGGGAATATAGTTGTCAAAGATGAAGAAAAGGCTGAGGTATTTAACACCTTCTTTGCCTCAGTTTTCAACAGTAAGACAGGTTATCCTGAGGACAGCTGGCTTCTGGATCTTATAGAAGGTGACAAGAATCTAAACAGCCCCCCTGTAATCCTGAAGGAAACAGTGACCTATTGAACTGCTTGGATCCACCCAAGGGTGATGAGAGAGTTGGCAGAAGAGCTCGCCAAGCCTCTCTCTATCATCTACCAACAGTCCTGGCTCACTGGGGATACCCCAGATGATAGGAAGTTGGCGAATGTCACGCCAACCCACAAAAAGGGCCAGAAGGAGGACCCGGGAAACTACAGGCCTGTCAGCCTGACCACAGTGCCTGGCAGGGTTATGGAGCAGATCATCCTCAGTGCAATAACACAGCACCTGCAGGATGGACACGGGATCAGACCCAGCCAGCACGGGTTTAGGAAGGGCAGGTCCTGTCTGACCAACCTGATCTCCTTTAATGATCGTGTGACCCGCCTGGTTGATGGGGGGAAGGCCATGGATGGAGTCTACCTGGACTTCAGCAAAGCCTTTGACCCCATCTCCCATAACATTCTCCTGAAAAAGCTGTCAGCCCACAGCTTGGACAGGAGCACTCTGTGATGGGTTAGGAACTGCTGGAGGCCCCCAGAGAGTGGTGCTGAACGGTGCTGATCCAATTGGCGGCAGGTCACTAGTGGTGTCCCCCAGGGATTAGTGCTGGGCCCAGTTCTGTTTAATATTTTCAGCTATGATTTAGATGAGGGGATTGAGTCCACCATTAACAAATTCACAGATGAGACCAAGATGGGTGGGAGGGATGTGAATCAGCTGGAAGGCAGGAGGGCTCTGCAGAGGGACCTGGACAGACTGGAGAGTTGGGCTGATTCCAATGGGATGAGGTTCAACACGGCCAAGTGCCGGGTCCTGCACTTTGGCCACAACAACCCCATGGGAGCTCCAGGCTGGGCACAGAGTGGCTGGAGGGCAGCCAGGCAGGAAGGGACCTGGGAGTCTGGAATGACAGGAAGCTGAACATGAGCCAACAGTGTGCTCAGGTGGCCAGGAATACAGGCAGGAACATGTGTGAAAGGTATCCAACTTGATCACTGATAATTGTTTGGTCTGGAGAAGAGGAGACTCAGGGGAGGCCTCGTCACTCTCTACAGCTCCCTGAAAGGAGGTTGGAGCCAGGGGGGGGTCGATCTCTTCTCCCAGGCAGTTATCAGTAGGATGAGAGGGCATGGACTTAAGCTCTGCCAGGAGAGGTTTAGGTTAGATATTAGGAAGAAATGCTTTGCAGAGAGGGTGATCAGTCATTGGAATGGGCTGCCTAGAGAGGTGGTGGATTCTCTGTCCCTGGAGGTTTTCAAGAAGAGACTGATGTGGCACTCAGTGCCATGTTCTGATAACCACAGTGGTAGTGGATCAAGGGTTGGACTTGATGATCTCAGAGGTCATTTCCAACCTGTCTGATTCTGTGAATTTAACAGTCACAATACACCAGACTGGAAGAAGATATTAATCACATTTTCCCACAGATTTCAGTTAAAGATACAAGAAAGTAGTGAAAATTATTTCTCCAGCTCTCTCTATTACTTGCATTCTAACTCTCAGTGTCAAACCATTTGCCCCCAACCATATCATTCTTACCAGACTTTAGGAAATATTGTAAACTGGTGTAGCTCTAATCACATTAAAAGTAATGAGATTTCTGTAGGCAGCAATTATTGTTAAAGCACTGACTACAGCTAGGTACAACACAACACATATAGCAACCAACAACAATTTTGAAATCATTGGTTTGAGACAAGAAATGAGAAATGGAAATCACTGTCGCAATCAACAGGCAAGCAGCTGCCTCACTTGGATGCTGAAAGAGGTTAGAGGGCAATGCAGAAATCAACGTAATAGCAGCCAGAACAAATTTAGGAAAACTCATGAAGCATACCTAAAGAGGATGAAATGCAAGTAAGTGTAACTTCTCTAAAATTATTTTTATAATAGTATGAAGGTGCTAAGGGATAAACAGGTTTTTAAAGCTCCCTATGCAATCTGCCTGGAAAACTGCATTTCACAAGAAGGCAAATCAGCCAAAAACTCCAGAGGTAATTGAAGAATCTGTAATTCCACTGAATGAGGAATTCTTTTGAAATTGGTCTGGCAATCATAATGCAGTAGGGGCAATAAATACATTTAAAGTACTAGGTGTTTTTACTGAGATGCACTGCTCAAGATTGTAGGGTTCAGTGCAGAGGCCAGAATCATCTGGATAAACAGGGCCAAAAAAGTCAGACTCAGTTAATTTCACTTTTTTCCAGGCTTGAATCCATGCCCTTGAATAATTACAGCCCTGCCCCATGAGATGCTAACACTCAGCAGTTTGGATTTTATTAGTGATGGGTTTCTCTGTTACTGTGAAGAAAAATAATCCAAACAGAAAACCAGCAGACAACCCCTTCAGGTTTCTAATGATTCCAACTGGCCACCTGCATTTTCTGGGGCACCTCCTGAACGTGCTTCCTGCTGAAAAGATTTTGCTGCCAGTAAGGGAAGTAATGTAAGTGCAGTAACGTAAGTTCTGTGTTACTTGTGTGTTAATGAGATGGTAGCGAAATTCCAACCACTGAAATGCCATTCTCTGGTCCTTGGCAGCAGCACCATGGTCTTCAAATAGGCAGTAATGCTGGCTTGGAGGAGGTTCTACACCCATGAGATTTCAACTGTCAAGGGCAATTGTCATGGTAATCACGTCAAAGGTAGCAGAAAACTCTTGAGGTGGCTTCCCTTCTGCACCATTCATACTTATTCTCAGTTCCTGGTGGGTTACTTAATCAGCCAGATTTACACTGATAACCTAGTATTGAAAGACTATTTCAGTTTTCTGGGTTCTCTAATCCTCTACCAACAACAGTTTTGATTAACAGCACATAAACAAACAGAAGGACTAACAACAGGCTGCAGTTGGGAATTGCTGTGGAGAATGGCTGTTCATCTCCAGGGAGGCTCTGATCAGTTCTGAGCAGGTACTCCTTGCTCTAAGTGTCAGAAACAACTCATTGCCTTCTGCAGCTAAGCTCTGCTCTGGCATGCAATGGGTAAGGTGAGCCAAAAGACAATCTATTTTGTGTTTTTCTTGCAGAAAAAAAAATAAGGAAAAAAAATTAAGACACACATCCCCCCCATGTTTGTTGTTTGTTTTTTTGGTTTTTGTTTTTGTTTTGTATGCGACCACCAGGATAGCACAGGAAGGTAAGATTTATTCCTGCTGAGGCTCTGACCAACTGTCCAGATAAGTCAAATGAAGAAGAAGGTATCTTGAGTGACTCACTCAAGGTGAAATGATGAATAAGTTACAGCAGTGAGCAGAAAACTCTCTTGCTCTTTCTTTCTAATTGTTGAAGCACTTGTATCACAGGCACACACTTCTGAATTTTGCTTGAGGGAGGATCCTAGCAACACTGGAAGATTTAATCTTGAAAATTTTGAATAGCTATATTGGGCCCTTTCATCTCCACCCAACAAGAAAGGAAAAAATATGATTCAGCACCATCACTCATGATCATCATTAAGCCTTGGGATGTGTGAACGTGCTTGAGGATACCTCCCTCCCACAGAAACTAACCAAACTGATATCTAGGAATTTTTAGGGAACAGAGCAATACTCAAAAGCAAAACAAAGATATGTTAAAGTAAAGGGAGAGTACAAACTAGTAACTTCAACCAAATAAAAAAAATCTTGAGGGAACAGAATTATTCAGTTATAAAGCCTGGAAATCTTGAAATCAAGTTAATTTTAAATGAAATCTAAAGATGTTAATGCACAGAAAACAGCACTATTTCTATCTTTTAGTGATTTCACCAGTAGAAGCCATGTGGGAAGAAGGCTTTTAAATTGCATTTAAAATCACAAATAATAAAGTGCAGTAAGTATGTACTGATCGTAATCATATAAATATTGCACAATCTTACTGTGGAGCATTTCAAGTTCTTCATTCCTATCATGGATGATTTAGAAATTAAGCTGCTCATTACACTAGTGTCAATAAATATCCTTATATTTTGTATCTTTTCCAAATATTTAATCCCTGCTATCATATGGCTCATTTCATCAAAGAACATCTCATTTACACTGGGAGAAGGAGACAAAATCAAAACAACCAGATGGTTAGGAGACCTTTATCGGGACCTCCTACCAGAAGGATCCCTCCCAAGAGATGAGAGAAAACAAAGCAGAGTCATCAAATGCAAAATCAATGATCTCAACAAGAAAAAGGAGAAGGACAACACAGAATAAACCCATAAATGAATGACTGTGCAACTCATACCAGAGGGGAGTGGCAGATTAAAAAAAAAAAAAAAAAGATACCTGCAGTCATCCTGCCAACACCCAGAATTTCAAGGTCAATACCATACTAGGGGGTGAGTCAACTTCCTGCTTCACTAGAAAAGATCTCACAGTTCATAAATGAGGAGAAAACATCTGTCTGAATATTTTAAGAGACTGAGAAATAATGAAACATGTTGGGTTTTTCTGGTTTTTGGGTTGTTGTCATTGTTTTGGGTTTTCCTGTAAAAGTATCCAAATTAGGATCACAAACACAGAAATTCCTACTTAAAATACCATAGTTGTTCCATGTGGCCATTTCAAGGACAAATTAAGGTTGTTACAGGACTCTTATCTGCCTATTATCATACAAGAGTTTTAGTGTGAAGCCTAAGTATAACAAAGAAGGTTTCTCCAGGCTCAAACAGAAATGGTGCATGAATATGATGAGGTCTGTAGCATTTAATTAAGGAAAATGCAACAGCCTTGAAATGTACCCCAGTTAAAACAATGATGGACAGTCTAAAACTCATAAAACTCAGTCTTTGTTGTGGGAATGCACAGACATTCACACACACACAAAAAGAGAAAAATCATTATTTTAGCAAGTTTCTGTCTCTTCAGCCAACACACGGTAACTTTTTTACTCCTAGCTCTATGTCATAGCTTAAGCTTCCCTTATAACAATCCAGGAATGTCTATTTAGTCATTTGTCATGTTTTTTCCAAGGATGGTAGAATCCGGCTGGATTTGTGCGTGTGGGCAAGGTGTAAACAGACAGCACTATGTTAGGGAATTATTAAAACTTTGCAATCACACAAGAAAGCCTAAAGGCCTAATGAGCTTAGAATATTCTCTTCTGTTTGATGTTACTTCTTTCTGATATGTAAATTTACCTCATTTTTCACTGTATTCAAACAAAACCAAGCTTGAAGTTTTGATGCAGAAATGTCTTTATAGGTAGGGATGGCCTGTCTCAGATGGTAACACGGCTTACAGCTGAGTCATTGCCTGGATTGGAATTCAGCCCTTTCTATGAAATACAGCTTGACATAAGCCTGACTGTTTTGCAGGCCTGTTAACAAGATGATTATAAAGTACACACACTCATATATATAGACATGATATACATGCACAAGTGAAAGGCAGGTTACAATATGTTACAGTGAATGCTCCAGGTTTCATGAAGGTTGACGGCCAAATGCCCAAGTGATGTAAATTCACATAGCTCAATGGATATTGATCAAAAGCTATTTTAATGTTTCTTTCAACACTGTAAGACCTTGCCACACAAGTTATCTGCATGAGGTCAAAGAGTTCAAGAAAAGAGGCAGTGTATGCATCCTAATGGTATGATTTCCTGCCTATTTTTTAATCAGATACGAGAACATGATACAGTTTTTCAAAAGTGGGACTGGATTTTGAGTATCTCAGTTGTGGCAGTGTTCCAGAGACCTTGTGTTTAAAGACCTAGTCCCTTTCACTGTGCCTTGTCTTGAATATGCAAAACCTTAGGGCTCCGAGTCACCAGTCACTGGAAATATAGGTCATAGATTTTTAGCTACATCTCTCATTGTTTCAATTTACTGAGCACTTACTCAGTATGGTGGCTGTTAAATTCCATTACTGCTAGTATGTCAGCATTTAACACATTTCTCTGAACTGAACCATAAGACTTTTTATTTCTACAGCAAAATGATTTTTCTCCTTCCCTTTACTTTTAAAATTTCCCTTTGATATGCTATACTACCACAGTAATAATTCTGGAGTCTCTGAAGCTGCTGTATACTAACAATAAATGTTCTGAGGTGCCATTCTGTGGAATGGAATGTGCAATACATCTTCAATCTCAATTTTGAATTTTTTATTAAAAACATACAGCAATGCAAAATAAAACTTACTGTGTAAACTATCTGCTACCAAAAGTTATTCTGCAATTTTTTTCTTTTAAATTATCCACAATGAAATAGGTCTTCTTATTAAACTGTCAAATTACATTCCTCTACCTGTAATATAAATGGAATTGTTGGTATAAAGAAAACAATGCAGTCAAACTTCCTTTTTAACTTCTCCAATACAGTATAGTTTTCTACATTTGCACTGACATTTATTTAAACTAGAGAATATGCATGGAATTACCAACTACTCGTTGCCTGACTCTTCAAGAAAGAACCAGAAATTGTCAGAAAGGATGGTGGGAGAAAGCTACTGAGGAAGGAAAGCAAAAACATGAAGTGCACCTGATTTTAAAGCATCGCAGCACAGTGACCCAGAGTTTTGAATCCCTTTCTACTACTGCAAAAATCATATCTCCGAAGAGTAGTTAAAGTTTTGATTTAGTGTTATCAATAATGTGCAACTGATTAAAACTAAATAATTGAATTTTAAGGCTGCTATATATCACAGTGACATTTCCCATTTATCTTTCTTTTTCAGCTTTGAGATTGAAGTAGTCTTCTTAACTGGACACCTCACATAACAAAAGGACAAAACCATCACCGTTATGCAAGAAATGAAAGTCTTAGCTGACCTGTGGGGAAGATATGCTTTTTACACAATTCACAAACATAAAGAAAAATTAACGTACACATCATGGATGCAGAAGTAATTCACAGAAGAGAACACTGATTTGGGAAGCAAATTATTCTATAGTAATAGACAGAACTTTCTGAATTTGTAGACCTGCTTCGTAAGTAAGAGAAAAAACTTCTGATGCTGATTTTAAATCATAAAGCAAACGAATTATATAAAGTAACACTTCAAATCCACAGAATTACACCTGGAGTACAAAGACAAGGAGGAAAAAAATCCTTTCTGTCATGCCCTGATCACCAGTCAAGCCATTACAGGAAAGAAGAATATGAAGCAGAGTGTTAAAGAACAGATATGGTTTTGAAATGAAGTAATTGCACAAGACAGGAAAAGCAGTAATGGCTGAAAGTTAACCTGAACTTTGCCCTTATGTCTTAAACTACTGTTCTTCTATAAGTATATGAGACATAATGAACAGATAACCTAGTGGTGGGGACAGACAGAACCACTTTGCTGGAGCAGGACTGATAAAAAGTGGTACTATGCATTTTGCCAGCATTGGCTAAGAATGTTATTTTACAAGAGCCTATTAAAGGTTCTGCTCAGATTTTAATTCCTATACTTTCCATAAGTAAGTTCCACTGAAGCCTACAGTCTGAGACCTAGTTTAGTTTCAAACTCCACTAAAATCTAGAAAATGAAGCAAGTGTGGAGAAAACCAGTTTAAAGACAGAAAAAAAAAAAAAAAAAAAAAAAAAAAAAAAAAAAAAAAAAAGGAAAAGTTAACTGGTGGCAGATCCAGATAGAGATTTCCATTGGTGTTTCATGACTATGAAAAATAGCCAAAAACTGCATCAATTTTTCCAGTTTTTCACCCTAACAGGATTGGATAACTCCACCTGTGCAAAATTGAGTTCACACCCTACAACAGTGTCCTTTCAGCAAGTAATTGAGTGCTGGGGGTTTTTCCACATAGATTCTTTGTGTATAAATATACATAACACAAACCCATGTAAGTGCCCAAAACACTGATGTCAGTGTGCAAAAGAAAGATTACAGTGGAAAACAGAGTTATTAGTGAACAGACACTGCTGAGTATATATTCTCATATAGATCCATCTACATACGTGGGTTCAGAAGAAGTAGAACTAAAAAGAAAAGCATCTGCAGAAACTTCACATTACTATATTCAAGCAGCCTCATAATTTCGGCCTCATAATGAGAATATTCAAACTAGAAAGACAAGGAATACAGCTCTGATCTAAAGCCTCTGTACAAAACAATGTATGCATCTAATGCAAAGCCACTTAGTTGTCACCTTCAGTGCCAATGGGAGAATGGGGACAGGGTATTTAACTGGGAAATCTGAAGTCTGGACTTAGAGTTAAGTTACAATTGAGAATTAATCCTTTATCTCCTCCCAGTATCTGCTTGTGAAACAGGTACAAGAGTGTTCTAGAAAAGCCACAGAAGAAACACTATTTCTTTGTTTTTTCTTTAAAAAGTAATCCTTTGTATAGAGCAATACTCTTCACCTCGTCCCAATATTTTCCCTCACGCTCAACATCAAATCAGCCTCATCATTTTTCCTTGCCAGGATGTCAGTCCAAATTATAGAGTGCCTCTGACACCCCTCCAATGCCCCTGAGCAAGAGCCTTGGTATAAAAAAATACCTTCAGCTCAGTGCTGCAGTCAGATGGCTGTTCTCATAACAAATTACACTAAGTCAACATCTAAGAAAATGTTGGGTATTTTATTATTCCATTCAATGAAAATATATAATAATTCTAGAAAATACTAACACATTATGATCCCTGCTATACAACTGCAGACATTATCTGTTTATAACAAATCCCCATGAATCAGTACATGTTTCTGCACTCTTCACATGCTATGCTTGGGGAAGAAAACGAGGAAAAATAGAAATCCCATAGCTGTTTTCAGAACACAGTTCTTTATCAGTGTCTTGTGTCCGGTGACATCCTTTGAGATGTGCAAGATACAGAGAGGCAGCAGAGATTCTGTAGCACAGTGACAAACACATTTCAGGCAAAATCTACCTGTGAAGCCAACTGATAACAGCCAGCAGGAGGCTAGAAGGCAGCACATCGTTGGTCTCCACAAAACAAACACGTGTCATACTGTTGAGCACAGGCATAAACTCTGTCAAATGCAGAACCATTTTGTTAACTAAAAACATATCCAACTGTGCCTATGTTATAGCAGAAAGGGAAAAGATCTCTTGAATGATGAGAGGTTAACAGAGTTGTCTGTGAGGTCTTTGTCACTAAGGGATTTTGTTAGCTGTTTGGGTTTTTTTAACAGAAATACATATTATCAATTTCAATCAAGTCACATGTTGCTCATGAGTGTGCAGCAGTACAACAAACAATTTCAATATGATTGAGAGCATTTTTCTTTTTTATTTTTTTCTATTTTAACTAGCCCATCCAATACAATTAAAGAACCATCTCCAGCTCTGTACATACAAAGATCTAATCTGTAAAGGTTTAAACTTCTGGGAAGACATATAATTAAAAGCATTATTTCCACAATCACTTCTATGGATCCCCAACCACCTCTTAGTAAGCTGTTGAGGGAAAAACAGGGAATATGTTGGTGTAGCAAGTCTTCATAATTATAAAAATATAAGTACTCGCTGCACAGAAATTTTGCTTCTGATAGTCAATCAAGCTTGCAAAATGCTAATAGATTCACATAGTACAGTGCATCTTTCTCTGGAAACACTGAATAACTGGTTATGTTGCCCCATGAGTTTCTCATTTGTTTACTTAAAATTGCAACAGTGAAACAACATTATGTTATTTTTAAAGGAGATAGCATTTTAAAGAGAGGCACCAAGGGCCTACCATTGCAAGATTATATAGTTATGCCTTTGAGCTCAGGAGAAAATAATGAATTTAAATAAAACAGAATGCTTCCAGTTTAAGTCTTACTCACATTTTAGCTTCAATTGTTTGTCTTTTAGTTACAGTGCCCTAAAGGAGATTAATTTATTGCTTGTAATAATCCCAGGAGGCTGAGCCTAGAGCTACAGGCTCTGCCACCAGCATCTTGAATGATCTTGGGAAAGTGACATTATCTCCATGAGTATTGGTTCTTTCACATAAGAATAAGAGAGACAGAGAAAAAGCAGTATCTTACTCTCAGAAAGGTATTGAGATGCTAATGGTTTAATTAATGTTTTCTAATTGCATTAAGAGCCACAAAATGAAAGTGTTATATTAATGCAAATTATCTCTATTGTTAAGTGCTAGAATGAATCTTCTAAAGACAAAGGCTGCACAATGCATTGTCCAAATAACAGAAGTCCAACTTCACTTGTTATAATAAATTGTTTAGAAATGTAATCAAACGATCACAGTAGAGAAAAAATTTAGTAAAATTCAAAAGGCCCACCAAAATCATATGGAACAAACTTATCTTCATAAATGGTGAACATGAAAAGCATAGAAATGGAAATGATTAAATGAACCAAAGTTAATATGCCAGAGCTTAGCTCATGCTGGCAAATAAATTGGGGAAAAAAACAAATAAAAAAACCAGAAACACCCCCCCCACACTATTCTACTAATTTTAGAGTTTGTCCATCAGTCCAGAGTTTTGGGGTTGTGGGTAGGCTAGAGGGAGCCTTACTGTCGGGACTACCATATCCACTGTCACACAGGAGCAGGATCCTTCTGTATCACCTCCCTGATGAGAGGTGATCTGACTAGACAAAAAGAAGAAGCCACATGGCATCACTGAGACTTCTGCCTCCTTTGGGCAAGTAATTTCTATGATCCAGCTAGAATGGGAGGCTTCACCACCCTTTCTTTTCTTTTACTCCTTTTTTTCTCCTTCTTTCTCTTTTAGCCCTCCCATCCTTCCATTTAGCCTGCTACAGCTGCTTTTCTTATTTATTTTTGTGACACTACTGTAAGCTCCTCTCACATAAGAAAGGCAGCTAAAAACCACAGTCCTGTAAGATTTGCAACATGAGCCAGAAATAGAAAATACATTTTCAGTCTTTACTCTTCTTTCTATTCTTTCTCCTCCTATGTGTGCATTGCTTTGCCTTCGACAAAAGCAACCACAATAGCTCAAATCCTTAGTAACTGGCTTCTTCAGTTTTCCTCCAATAGTTATCATCCTCAGAACCCTCTAAAAGACTGTCAGACAAGATTTTCTAAAAGCAAAGCAAAAAAAAAAGAAAAAGGCTTCTCTCTAGAAACACTCTAAGCTAACAGTAAAGGGAATAATACCAGCTGTTAACATGAAATTTTTACTTAATAATTTGCAAGTCTCAGACAATTTCCCTATCCCCACAACATTTTATATCTTTAAATAAAAACCTAATGACATTTTAAATAAAAACCAGCATAAGTAGACTGAAGCCAATATATATGTAGTACTGAACCCTGTTTCACATTTTGAAATTACAATGGCAAGTTAACCCCTTTAAATTAATCTTTTTTGAACGATGTTATTAGCAAGGCATCACCACTACACACTAGTGAATGGATCAGGCAAGAATCTCTGTGTAGCTGTTTACACATACATTAATTTTTATAGACCTCAGTGTTGCAGAAGACACCTCCATGTGTCAACTGGACCTGGCCCATAGCTGTACAGCAATGCAAAGTACAGCTGCCAGAACCAACTTTACTTGAACTCCATCTGGATAAGATTTAAAGTTTTTCAAATACTTGGGGAATGAATAAGGGCTAAGGCATGCTTTCCCAAACAGCATGATGACAGTGGAGAAAAACAAGAAATATATTCTACCATGGCCATTATCTGATGAGAGAGGATTTTTTCCACTCAGTTTTATTTCTATCCTGCTTGACAGCTGAAACTGTCAGTGACAAATGCTGTATGGGGAGTAGGGTCTCTAAAATATCTCCCAGCTTACCATTATTAGATATAAAATGTCAAATCCATGGTTTAATAAGCCTATGTAACACTACCTTCCTGCAAGGTCAGAAGATGACCAAAGTTATTCTACCCACCAGTTTATGGTAGGCAATAATCCAAATCCACCAGCCACTGAGATGTATTGCTCAGGACACTTTCAGTGTTCCCCCCTAGGCATTTAGACTTCATGCTGCCAGGGGAGCTTAGGATCACAGAAGGATTAAGGACAGCAAATGTAAAAATTGGGCTTTATGTAAAGCTTTTAGGCAAACAACGTACCCTGAATTTCAAATGGAAGGGCCTTTATGATCATAGAGCAGCTTTACCAGGAATGGCTGAGATGGAACAATCATCTTTCTTGGAAAGAGGTAACAGTGAAATCACTTAAAATAAGAGCAATACTAAGGCAGATGTGCTCCCAGGGGTATGGGAGGAAACTCCTTGGTTATGTCATGTCATTTTCTTCCATTTCTACTACTTTCAGAGTAAAAATTGTCAAAAACTTCAGTGAAATGTTTAAAACTACCCTTACATGATCAGTTTTAATTTATAGAAACACAACCTAGTTACTGGTTTTTTTGTTAATTTTAAATCAATTCATTATCATTTCTACCAGTGCAGTTAACATTAGCTTTAGGTTTTTGCAAGAAGAGAATTATCACTCAGAAATTTTGCCACCTGCTCAAGGCTGCTTATACTAGGAAGAAAAATGTACATTTTTCCTGCCATAAATATTATCAAATGTAGATCACCAAGAATGAATAATAAAAAAATAGGCTGTTTTTCAACTCAAACACCTGGAGTTTGCACAAACAAAAGATTTATGAACTTGTCTGTAGATGATACCTTGCATACAATGAAACTATGCATAGCTTTCTGTGAACTTTCAATCTTTCAACAATGCTTAAAATTTCCTGATATATATATATTTTTAAGGGATGTGTGTGAATTGGATCACAGTGATTGTTCATCTTAACACAAAGGATGAAGTGTCCAAGCAAAATATGTATGTATTTATTTCTGGATTTTTTTTTGCTATGATAATTTTTTAATTAGGGGTACACTTGTAATTTTAAAAGTGTCATTGTATCTTTACCATAATTTAATCTTCAGTGAAAATGCTCTGAATCACAAGATAGCTCAGCACATACTATAAAGTAGGTTTTAAATTTTGAAATGCTTTTTAAAGCATACAACACAGTATGAAAAAAGAAATTTAATTACAGCCACTGATGTTATATCATCATAAGACCTTTATAATTCTTAAAGAGCTGGACATATGGTTCAAGATTTTAATTCATTTGTACTCTAGAGGATGAAACATCTGTAACCCAGCAAATTAGGAAAAAAAATAGTGAAGTTTTGTTACAAAATTTTCAAGAAAAAATCTTGACCAACGATAGGATTCTCTGCTGTACTGCACAGCTTATGAACTGGACAATTAGCTGGAAGTGTATATTTATTCACATTTAAAATAATTTGTTGATAGAGTAGTATCTCTACATTTAACCTTATATCTTTGCTCATTAGTACGCTTAAATCTCTTGACTGTAGCAGACCTTTCTCTTTTAAAGTATTCTTAAAAACAAGCACAATCACAATCAGTCATCTCAATTAAGCTGTTTATCAGCAGAATTGCAGAAAAGCATTTGCCCTTTCTCCATTATGCCATTAATTTTTTGTATGATTGTGAGAGAAAATCATACATTTTTGGCAGTTCAGGAAACTTTCACTGCCCCAAACTGTTTCATTTCTTGAAAAACAAAACAGCATAATTTATTATCCCAATCGAGTGACCTATGAGAATGATTGTGGGTGATCACTCAGTACATTTGTGTTACTTCTGTAGCAGTAAACAACTCTGCCTTGTAATTTTCTGTATCTTAACTCCTCAGTGATGAAAAAGAGTTTTAAGGCTTCTGTTCATAAAATTATATGTTAGAATTATTTTTATAACCCAGCTCAGTTGCATGCTTTGTTGCATCTGACAGACCACTCTGGTTATTTAAGAAACCTCCTCTGCAAAAACTGCAGTGAGCTTCATGGCTATTATTACTATGTCCACTGATCCAAGCAAAATTCTTTCTCTCCTCAGAATGCAAAGAACTATTTTTGGAGTGTGGTTATGACAGACTTCTCAGGGACAAGAACAATCCTTTTATATATTCAGAAAGTCAGACAGGTGTGGCAGAAATTTACCTTGGCTGAACGAGGAACTTCCCACAACTCCAAGGAAAAACTACTGCAAAGAAACACTTGCAACCCAAATTATTCTGTTATTCCATGATTTGTTGATGGAATGTTATACTCAAAGCCAATGTACAGTCACAAACCATGTGGGAGATAGTTAAATCAACCAGAAAACATAAACTATACTAGGAATCAAAGATGCTTTTCTTCATATTTCCCTCCTTCCTGCAAGGGGTTAAACCAGATGACCTTTAGAGGACCCTTCCAACCCAAATTATTCTATGAGTCTATTTCTTGATGTTGTACACCATACAGCAAGTATTCATACCAAAAATTACTGTGACATATGAAAAGATGAATGCATGAGTTAGTCCTTCTTCAAGGACTAACCACTTCAAGGTGGTCTTGAGTCTCTATGTACAAGGTAGACCTTCTAAACTTAAACTATAATGCTTTAAAAATACATCTTTGTTTCGAAAAAGTATCTCCAGCAAAGACTCTCATCACAAATAAATACCTCTACGGCAATTCACAGTATTTCTCTAAGCTTCCACCAGTTTAAATCTGGACAGTTTCCTTCCTCACCCTCCAAGCAGCTGTCTCACTGTCATCAGAGGCCTTTTCACCTTGTCCTTTCTCTAAGAGCACCTTTACTTCAGAGAACACTTCTCTGAAGCACAAAANCCTGTGTTCCCCACAAAAAAAGTAGTAAACCAGACTGTTTATAATGGTTGGCAGCAGTAATGTCTGTACCACAGACCTTTATATCCAGCTATTTGGATTCATGTTAGCCTCTAATATTTTCAGCAATCGATCCACAGAACAGTGTTGGGGTTGTGATGCAAAATAAATGTTATTAGGTGTGTCTGCACAGATGGCTGGGTACCAGCACCGACTTGGTTTTGAGACCAGACTGATGGATCATGCAGTCAATGAGCTTCCAAATGTGGGCTCAGAGACATCTCAAGTGTCCTCTGGGGAACATGAAGCTGTGAAACTCTCAGCCCCAGGCTGCCTGCATATAGATCCCAGGCTGTCCAGGGAATCATGCTGCCCAAGCAACTAGCTGCTCTAGAAACCATGTTTCCAGAATTAGAGAAAAACAATCACTGGGTTTGTCGGAGACCAAGTAACATAACTGAATTAAAGACAATGCCATAAATGCGAGAGGTAACAAAACTGAGCACAGCTTTCCTGCCTCAGTGGGGGAAAAGTTCCAGGCAATATCTTGTATCTAGAATATATACATATCTTGACAGTGCAGATGGCAGAAAAGCTGCATTCAACTTTTGATAACTTGTCTAAAATTTAAGAGAAAGTGCCCTCTGGGCATCACCTAACTACAAGTTTGTGTCTCAATCTCCTGCTAAAGCAAAATCACACATGTATTTTACAGAAAATGTCATGTTATCTGTGGTATTCCAAAGTCCATGACATGTTTTTGCCACCTTATGGCAACACTAAGTTACAACAATTTGACTTTTGTGTTAGTTTTTGTTTTGGTTTAGATCCCATATCCATTTTTTATTTACTGCAATGCTAAAAAGCATAGAAGTGGAAGAAAGACACTTGGGATTCTGTTTAAAAGAGGATTTTCTGAAGATTAGAGAGACCTGGCTTGACTTTTTGGAAAGCCTAAATTTGAGGCTAGCTCACTGCAGTTTCAATTCTATTTCAGGCAGATGGACAAATTGGTTACTACAACTTTCAGGCTACAAACCAGGGCTAACTGCAGAGAGATTTGTACACTGCTTAACAGCAACAGAAGGCAGAGCCGAGACAGAATGGAATCTGTATCAGAAAATATCTGAACGATTGTTGCTCATGCATTTGCTTTTCAGTTGTCCTGTCCATGAGGAACTAAGTAAGAAATGACATGTATAAACTCACCATACTATTTGTTACCTTAAATAGTTTGCTTCGCTTTGTTCTCCCAGTGAAACAAGACATTTTTAATTCCATGAGAATAATTAATTCATTAATAAATCACTCAGCAGACAGCAGATGAAAGAAAATCATCTTAGAAATATTAAAAATAATTGACATTTGATGGTGTATTTATGGTGGGAAAGTCCATCATTCCAGCAATACTGCTGAAGTTGGGCACGAGGGACGGACTGTAATGGAAAGTTGGTCTGTTACTTCTGAACAGGAACCCTCTAGAAAGGCTGAATTTCTAGCAAAAACGAGCACAGCTTCCAGTCTCTTCTAATGCCTCACACAGTGGCTCAAAACGACAGGCTGAATTACCCTGCCAAGTTCTTTTATCTTTGTTTCTCAAAAAAAAAACTTAAAATGAAAAAAAGGAGGAACATTTATGGAAGGTGGAGCAAATGTCAAGGGTAAACATAAACCCAGGAAAACAGCTAGTACTAATATCTGTCAAATGCTTATAGTCAAGGTCCCTTTTAAAAGTAATGCAAATAAAGGTTGCAGAAATTCCATTAGAAATGGTATTTTAAATCTATAGCAGACATGCACACATGGGATAGCAGTACAAGCAAATAATTTGTGAGTAAACAATTACTGAATTTATATTAGTACAGAAATTTTAAATTTCTTTCATTTTGTTTCTTTTTTTAATAAAGAAAATTTTCAAAGTGCACTTTTTTTTCTTTGCTATTGATATTAGGATAGTCCTACTACACTTACACTTTGTCATGCATCAGTTTTAAAATATACTGATTTGAAGCAGGGGTTAAGGTAAAACTTCAGCTGTTACTTAGATATAATTGCATTTGCAGCACAACCAGTGGCTTGATGTAAATATTCTTTATAAAGCTGTGGAAATCACAAATAATGAAGTTGTTGTTGCTTGTACTTCTTACCTAACTATGTAAAAATTGTCATATACACTTACATTTCAACTATCTTAGATTTCTGAATTGGTTCTTACAAAAGATAAGTTTTAAATTTTGAAGGAATTTCATTTGACATCAGTATATGACGTTATTCTTCCATCAATGGTTACATCCTGCAAAGTAGGAACAATGTCACAAACAACAGAATTTCCTGCCTAGTTGTCATTTTGGTTTCTAGCTGACTGACACGTGAAAAAATGTGACGTTCATTGGAGATAAAAAAGTAATTTAAAAAATTAAAAGGAAGAAAAAAGATGTAAATAGATATGCTTAATTGCAAGTGATTTTGTACGTTTTGGTGTTTCACATCCACAGAAATTTTCAAATGCTTACCCAACCCCACAATTTAACCAGTACTTCTTTACCACCTAAAAGTTCTGAAGATGTCAGCCACTGGCTACTAAAAATACCCTGTACAAAGAGCAATGGGCATTTTCCTTTTTCTATTTCTTGCCCTGCTTAATCATTAGAAGTTGAAATACAACGTGATTATAGATTTTCAACAAGGCTCTGTATTGGAACAAAAACTTTATTTAATTCAAAGCCAGCTGATATTCAGCAACATGTAAGTTGTAATTTATCATGATTTGCAATTTTTTCCCACAGCTTGTGTCATCTTATCACTAATCTTCTGAAAATAATGAAAATGAGCTTGTGAAATTCTTCTGTGCTATGAACTGTTTTCTCCAGTCCATATAACCAAGAGGAAATCTATATAAGACAAGAATATTAAAAGATTGTTTTTGTCAGCTTTGAGTAACACATCAATACTGCAGATTGTTCTCTCCCTGTCCTCTCCAGTGCAAGTATGCACAGCCTATCTGATAAATGCAGCCTCAAAGTATACTCTGCTTAAACTCTGATAACTGAAATTTAGAATTCTGATCAAACTATAATTCAATGTGAATATCCTTTAAATATGATCTCTCTGAAGCAAATCGCAAGTAGAGTTTTATAAAAAATAAAAAGAGAAAAGTCAAAAAGCATTACTTTAAGGCCAGGTTCAGTCATAGAAAGTACTTCTTTGTAATTACAGTTTTGATAACGGTGATGAAAAATGTAGCATTCAAGATGAAAGGGAGGGGGGACCTAGAGAATCAGTCCTCAGTGAACAGGAAAATAGACAGGCAATGCCTAAAAGAATCAGAGATATTTGCACTGTTAATTCAACACCATAAGAATGAGACGTATTTTCACTTGTGTAAATAACCAAAGGTTAGGGAAAAAAAAATGTAGCCTCTAAGGGATGGCTACAATAATGAGGNACTAGGAATCAAAGATGCTTTTCTTCATATTTCCCTCCTTCCTGCAAGGGGTTAAACCAGATGACCTTTAGAGGACCCTTCCAACCCAAATTATTCTATGAGTCTATTTCTTGATGTTGTACACCATACAGCAAGTATTCATACCAAAAATTACTGTGACATATGAAAAGATGAATGCATGAGTTAGTCCTTCTTCAAGGTGGTCTTGAGTCTCTATGTACAAGGTAGACCTTCTAAACTTAACCTATAATGCTTTAAAAATACATCTTTGTTTCGAAAAAGTATCTCCAGCAAAGACTCTCATCACAAATAAATACCTCTACGGCAATTCACAGTATTTCTCTAAGCTTCCACCAGTTTAAATCTGGACAGTTTCCTTCCTCACCCTCCAAGCAGCTGTCTCACTGTCATCAGAGGCCTTTTCACCTTGTCCTTTCTCTAAGAGCACCTTTACTTCAGAGAACACTTCTCTGAAGCACAAAAATGTTTCTTCTCAAAGAGAGATTCAAAAGCAGTTTAGAGACACATCATTCCCTTCTCCATCACAACCACTTGGCTCCAAAGCACTTTCTTCTACAGTCTTCTCAGCATAACAAAATACTGTAACCACATCTAATTTCTCCTGTGGTTGGTTGGTAATTCCCACACTGCTTCAGGAAGGTCTACACTCATAAACACTGAGGTCTTCCAGAGGGCAGTGGTTAGCTAGTATGTATAGCATGACCTAAATCTTTCTAATAAAACATAATACTGTGCACATGTGGGAAGCACAGCTTCTTTGCTCTGTCACTAACATATCCAGATGACTTTTTCTTAAATAGCATTTTCATTACTGGGCTGCAAATTCAGGAACAGATGCCTGCAAAATATTCATCTTTATAGTCAAAATCTAAAACACAAAGTCACATCTTTAAATTATACTTCAGAGAGGGCCCTTACCCTGTCTGCTGAAATCAGGAACAGATTTTTATGTGTGATCAGTTTAAAGAAACTCTGAGGTTTCAAATGGTTGCTCCACTGAAAACAGGATCGATCTACACTGACAGGGTATTCTCTGGAGCTCTGATTAACTGAGTCAGCTTTATTCATGCTGTAAATGAATGAAATACAGAATAGTCCTTTAAAATTAGGAACATTTTTCACTCCAGTGTACAAAACCCCCCAGCATTAGCAACAGTCCCTTAAAATAAGCAGATGCTCTTGATTGAGGGAAACTCCCTGCAAAATTTCTTGTCAAAGGATGCTCAGCTGTTAATTAAGGAATTCAAGTACAAGTTTACTCTGTGCTCAGATCACACCAATAGTCTGGCACTGCCTGTCCCTTCCAGCTGAATGTTCAAGGCTGGTGGGTATTCGGAGGGGCATTAAAGAATGTTTAGAGTATTTTGAAGTGACTTTAAATGTCCTAATATTTATCCTCATAACCTACCTTGCAGTAGCCATTCTACTTCTTCTAAAAGACTTTATTAGTGCAAAAGATAAAGAAAACAACACTCTAACTTCATTGTCAGGGCACCTTCCTTGGAGCCAGACACACTCAGTTCCCATCCTTGCTCCTGGGAATGCTCCTTTACAGATTAAAAGACAGAGTCCATAGCAAATTCTCAGAGCTTCCTCTGTGCACCTGGAAGCCTGGCAGCTGGAAAATTAAGATCCACATTCCTGCTAGGCTGCATAGAGAATGTAAATGGGGTTTCTAATTCCTTATCTACTGGACATATCACCATGACATTTTCTTTTCCACAGCTGATACTGCTGCTACAGTACACATAAATGATTGACGAGCTGTAGGGGGATTAAAGATTTATTACTCAGAGAAAACTATTGCCCAGCCCCAACTGCAAATCATAATGACTACTTGTTTTGTATCATCTGCAGTGAGTGAGCATGTCTTAGGTGGTGTGGTGGTGAGAAGTTGTCATTCTGCAATGCTAATGTGGTGGTTCAGACTGCAGCCTTCTGCCTTTTCAGACACCCTTTCCAGCAAATTATATTTCTGTTTAGTCACATTGTTTTATTGCTGTCAAGAAGGAAGAGGGATAGAATTATCAGCCTCATGAATCAGCAGGAAAACTGCCCACCAGTTTCTCATTTCAAAGGTTTACTGATGAGCACTACTGAAAAAGCATGCAGGGTTAGATCTCATTTTCAAATACCCAGGTGAAACAAACCAGGAAATTCAAATGGTACCATTACTCTTTAGGCCAATATGAAGAACCCCAAAGATGTTCTCAGCTGGAAGCAAACAGTTACTGTAACAATAAGGTTGACAGAAAATCAAGTTTTGCCCAGAAGCTATGGGTTAGCTCTTATGGAAAAGTTCAGTAAGAAGAATGCAGAAATTGACTGTCTCTATATTTAGATAGATAAATTTAGATTACACAGATTTAGTTTGGTTCTGGTATGTGGTTTTCAATAGTTCATTTATTTCCCCAATTTGCAGATTAGCATCAGAGTGTGAAAACTGGAATTCTTTCAGGAGAAACAAAACTGTAATACGTATCCTATTCAGCTGCTATCAGCTGCTTGGGGAACAGAATGGAGCTAGTCTGAGGTAAATTCAAAAGAAATAAGCACAGTTCCTCAGCCACTATTATTTTTTTCCTCAAATCTTCTCAATATATTGCATTATTTGCTCATACACAGGCATTATTGTTTTGCAGGTCTGCTGAGGTACTATGAAGAATTCTCTACTTCTAATTACCATTTTTAAAATACAATTTCATATCTTTTGTGTTTATCTCTACATCAGACTTGTGAAACCATTCTTGAAAGGAAAATTTACAATGAAGCAAAAACCTCATCAAAAGTCTCATATTCATGCATGGTATATTTAAAAATCATAATGCCTCATGATTCCCAGTTAAAATGTTAGAAATCTTTTTACATTTTATAGTGAGAATAATAATTTTTTCAGGCTAAACATTGCCATGCTGAATAGACAAACAAGTTATTTGCTCTAGACTTGACCCAGAAGCAATGGGCTCAATACCAGATATTTAGAATCTAGAATTTTGTCACTGACTTCATTGTGAGAACACCACTAGGACTAACCACATGAAATTAGGCAATAGCTTAGCAAATGGTCAGATTGGTACTTTTTTGATGATTTTGATGATTCTGACAGCTTTAGTCTTAGCACCTAATTAAAATGAGGTCTCCTTCTGAGAGATATGTCAGGGGTCTTCCTAAAGGAGAAAGTGGCTGAAGTTCTGTGGCCTGCACAATGCAGGATTAAGTCTAAATGTCCATAACACTTTCATCTGGCTTAAAAAAAAAAAAATAAAAAATCTACAAGTGTGCAGCAGGGACATATTTGAGGAATACAGTTTGAGGAGTAAATCCTATTAATCATGAATAATTAGTTATGGTTTTTCTCCCTGGAAGAAAGAAATTTCATCAAGGGGTAATAAAATATCAAGTTTTAAAATTAAATGTTAAATGTTTTGTTGAGTTTTTTTACAGAAAAAAGAAACTGATACATATAGATAGAAGTCAGTGTTCAACAAAATGGAAAACGTGGTAAAAGGATATTGAGCAGCAGGAAGTAACATAATTGCCCATACCCCACATAATACTGGCATATTTTAGCAATAACCAACAGTGCAGGAATGGTAGGCTGAGGAAAACTAGGCCTTGAGCCAAACAGGTAAAAAAGATAATTATATAACCATGAAAGCACCTTCCACAAGGTTAGCAGGGACTTGGATATCATGAGAAATCTCTAAAAAAATTACTGAGGAAGAAAAGTAACCCCCCCAAAAAAGGTGAAAGAGATATTGGAATCAGAAAGAAAAGCAGACTTCAGGTGAGAAACCACTGCTGGACTGATACAACCCTTGCCCTTGACCATCAGATTAGTAGAAACCAAAGTGTAGAGCAGAAATAATTCCCTGTGTTTAACTTGTTACACATTTGCACCATCTGCCACTACTGAAAGAACAGTGGTCAGACAAAGGTTTAGTCAGATCTAGGCTCTTAGCAGGTTCTCATCACCACACATCTTTAACACCAAGCTTCTTTCCTGTGGCTTAATTACAAAGTGGGGAAAAAAAAAACCCAAAGCATCTCAGGTTGTACATTGTCAGATCCTCCACATTTTTTACACTAGTAAAGAAGGCATCTATTTCACCAGGGAAACAGTATAGCTGGAATTTCCTAGCATAGCATTTCATTCTGAAGGTGAAGGGGGAAGTGTTTCATCCTACTTTACATTCTCTCTTTCCTGGTTCTCAGTTTAGTTACAGAAGCAAAAAGAGAGCATATTAGTACACCTAGCAGATCTTGGCTGTCTTACAGCTCACTGGTGTAGATACCTGCTGCCACACAACTAATGACAAGCTGCCTATGGTTGGCAGAACCTCTATGGTTCCCATGGTTGACAGTACCTCTAAGCAATAATATCTGCTTCCCCAAACCAACGTTTGATTTCTGCATCTAAATCAGCACTAACATGAACATCATGTTGACACTGGCCTGACATCAACTGAACACCCCATTTCCTTTTCATTCAAGCATGCAGCTTACGGGGCAGGTTAAAAGGCACAAAACTCCAGCAAAAATGTTGGAGTAGAACTTGTTTCTTGCTCTGCAGCACACAGGCTATATTTGCTCATCTGTTTTTCACAAGTAAAGGAGGGGTAATGAATTGTCAGGAAAGTTCAGTAAGTTTGCTCTGGTAAAACTGCAAACTGTAAAAATCTATTAGTATTTATTGGAACTGGCCAACACCCCTCTCCTCTTGAGTGAATGTGGCCTGTGTTCCCCACAAAAAAAGTAGTTAACCAGACTGTTTATAATGGTTGGCAGCAGTAATGTCTGTACCACAGACCTTTATATCCAGCTATTTGGATTCATGTTAGCCTCTAATATTTTCAGCAATCGATCCACAGAACAGTGTTGGGGTTGTGATGCAAAATAAATTTTATTAGGTGTGTCTGCACAGATGGCTGGGTACCAGCACCGACTTGGTTTTGAGACCAGACTGATGGATCATGCAGTCAATGAGCTTCCAAATGTGGGCTCAGAGACATCTCAAGTGTCCTCTGGGGAACATGAAGCTGTGAAACTCTCAGCCCCAGGCTGCCTGCATATAGATCCCAGGCTGTCCAGGGAATCATGCTGCCCAAGCAACTAGCTGCTCTAGAAACCATGTTTCCAGAATTAGAGAAAAACAATCACTGGGTTTGTCGGAGACCAAGTAACATAACTGAATTAAAGACAATGCCATAAATGCGAGAGGTAACAAAACTGAGCACAGCTTTCCTGCCTCAGTGGGGGAAAAGTTCCAGGCAATATCTTGTATCTAGAATATATACATATCTTGACAGTGCAGATGGCAGAAAAGCTGCATTCAACTTTTGATAACTTGTCTAAAATTTAAGAGAAAGTGCCCTCTGGGCATCACCTAACTACAAGTTTGTGTCTCAATCTCCTGCTAAAGCAAAATCACACATGTATTTTACAGAAAATGTCATGTTATCTGTGGTATTCCAAAGTCCATGACATGTTTTTGCCACCTTATGGCAACACTAAGTTACAACAATTTGACTTTTGTGTTAGTTTTTGTTTTGGTTTAGATCCCATATCCATTTTTTATTTACTGCAATGCTAAAAAGCATAGAAGTGGGAGAAAGACACTTGGGATTCTGTTTAAAAGAGGATTTTCTGAAGATTAGAGAGACCTGGCTTGACTTTTTGGAAAGCCTAAATTTGAGGCTAGCTCACTGCAGTTTCAATTCTATTTCAGGCAGATGGACAAATTGGTTACTACAACTTTCAGGCTACAAACCAGGGCTAACTGCAGAGAGATTTGTACACTGCTTAACAGCAACAGAAGGCAGAGCCGAGACAGAATGGAATCTGTATCAGAAAATATCTGAACGATTGTTGCTCATGCATTTGCTTTTCAGTTGTCCTGTCCATGAGGAACTAAGAAATGACATGTATAAACTCACCATACTATTTGTTACCTTAAATAGTTTGCTTCGCTTTGTTCTCCCAGTGAAACAAGACATTTTTAATTCCATGAGAATAATTAATTCATTAATAAATCACTCAGCAGACAGCAGATGAAAGAAAATCATCTTAGAAATATTAAAAATAATTGACATTTGATGGTGTATTTATGGTGGGAAAGTCCATCATTCCAGCAATACTGCTGAAGTTGGGCATGAGGGACGGACTGTAATGGAAAGTTGGTCTGTTACTTCTGAACAGGAACCCTCTAGAAAGGCTGAATTGCTAGCAAAAACGAGCACAGCTTCCAGTCTCTTCTAATGCCTCACACAGTGGCTCAAAACGACAGGCTGAATTGCCCTGCCAATTTCTTTTATCTTTGTTTCTCAAAAAAAAACTTAAAATGAAAAAAAAGAGGAACATTTATGGAAGGTGGAGCAAATGTCAAGGGTAAACATAAACCCAGGAAAACAGCTAGTACTAATATCTGTCAAATGCTTATAGTCAAGGTCCCTTTTAAAAGTAATGCAAATAAAGGTTGCAGAAATTCCATTAGAAATGGTATTTTAGATCTATAGCAGACATGCACACATGGGATAGCAGTACAAGCAAATAATTTGTGAGTAAACAATTACTGAATTTATATTAGTACAGAAATTTTAAATTTCTTTCATTTTGTTTCTTTTTTTAATAAAGAAAATTTTCAAAGTGCACTTGTTTTTCTTTGCTATTGATATTAGGATAGTCCTACTACACTTACACTTTGTCATGCATCAGTTTTAAAATATACTGATTTGAAGCAGGGGTTAAGGTAAAACTTCAGCTGTTACTTAGATATAATTGCATTTGCAGCACAACCAGTGGCTTGATGTAAATATTCTTTATAAAGCTGTGGAAATCACAAATAATGAAGTTGTTGTTGCTTGTACTTCTTACCTAACTATGTAAAAATTGTCATATACACTTACATTTCAACTATCTTAGATTTCTGAATTGGTCCTTACAAAAGATAAGTTTTAAATTTTGCAGGAATTTCATTTGACATCAGTATATGACGTTATTCTTCCATCAAAGGTTACATCCTGCAAAGTAGAAGCAATGTCACAGACAGCAGAATTTCCTGCCTACTTGTCATTTTGGTTTCTAGCTGACTAACTGACATGTGAAAAAAATGTGACGTTCATTGGAGATAAAGTAATTAAAAAAATTAAAAGGAAGAAAAAAGCTATAAATAGATATGCTTAATTGAAAGTGACTTTGTACGTTTTGGTGTTTCACATCCACAGAAATTTTTAAATGCTTACCCAAACCCACAATTTAACCAGTACTTCTTTACCACCTAAAAGTTCTGAAGATTTCAGCCACTACTAAAAATACCCTGTTAGGATACTAAAAATACCCTGTACAAAGAGCAATGGGCATTTTCCTTTTTCTATTTCTTGCCCTGCTTAATCATTAGAAGTTGAAATACAACGTAATTATAGATTTTCAACAAGGCTCTGTATTGGAACAAAAACTTTATTTAATTCAAAGCCAGCTGATATTCAGCAACATGTAAGTTGTAATTTATCATGATTTGCAATTTTTTCCCACAGCTTGTGTCATCTTATCACTAATCTTCTGAAAATAATGAAAATGAGCTTGTGAAATTCTTCTGTGCTATGAACTGTTTTCTCCAGTCCATATAACCAAGAGGAAATCTATATAAGACAAGAATATTAAAAGATTGTTTTTGTCAGCTTTGAGTAACACATCAATACTGCAGATTGTTCTCTCCCTGTCCTCTCCAGTGCAAGTATGCACAGCCTATCTGATAAATGCAGCCTCAAAGTATACTCTGCTTAAACTCTGATAACTGAAATTTAGAATTCTGATCAAACTATAATTCAATGTGAATATCCTTTAAATATGATCTCTCTGAAGCAAATCGCAAGTAGAGTTTTATAAAAAATAAAAAGAGAAAAGTCAAAAAGCATTACTTTAAGGCCAGGTTCAGTCATAGAAAGTACTTCTTTGTAATTACAGTTTTGATAACGGTGATGAAAAATGTAGCATTCAAGATGAAAGGGAGGGGGGACCTAGAGAATCAGTCCTCAGTGAACAGGAAAATAGACAGGCAATGCCTAAAAGAATCAGAGATATTTGCACTGTTAATTCAACACCATAAGAATGAGACGTATTTTCACTTGTGTAAATAACCAAAGGTTAGGGAAAAAAAAATGTAGCCTCTAAGGGATGGCTACAATAATGAGGACAGTCCTAAAAGCAGCCACATCCAGTATTAGCCTTGGCATTTAGAAATAACACAAAATGATTCTGGAATCTGGCAGAAGTTTCCCAGAGAAAACTTATCAAATACTGTAGGGATACTGAGGTTGAGGTTGAGCCAGAGCAAGAATATCTGAAGCCTGACAGGAAGTGATGCTGTGACAAGAGAGAAAACCAGTTTAGAAATATCAATTTAAAACATCTTTGTCAATTAAGGAAATGTCAAGTCTCATTGTGAAAACAGAAGACAGCAAATGTTAGGAATTATGGAGAGCTGTGCACTTCTGCTCTAGAATGGCTACCTCATCCTTAATTAGTATCCATACGTCAAGAACTTGCTCCTCAGCCTCAGCTGTGATGCAGCAGGGGATTTACAGGAGGAGAAGGAAACAGGATACACAAAAGTGGGAGGACACTTATCCTCTTCACTGGTATTAATCAGCACACCAAATTTGCTGCTGCAAAAGACACATCAACAAGGAGTCCAGTCCTGATCTTATTATTTATGATGCACAAACACCACACATTCCCAGTTCTGGACTGAGCTATATCATAGATGAACAAAAGCTGAAATTACGGGCTTTTTCATAGTAGGACATTATGGTTATATGTATTTCTAAGAAGGGGGAGGTTTTGTGCTTTACACATTGCCACCTGCCTCTTACTACATGCACAGAGATTATTTGCTCTCTCTATTGATACCCTGGACACATAAAATGCCAGTTATTCCCTGGGACAGCTTGCTGGCTGCTGTCTCCCACAGAGGTAAAACCATCACACAGCAAGGGGTGGGTGCTGTGGGAAGCAGTTTGTTCCTTTGGCTGCCTCCTGCACTTTCTGAGATGTACTTGGGCTGTGGAAGAGCATTTATTTTCAGAACAAGTGCTAATTTGGGTAGATTTTGATGACACTCTATGCTACTGGACCATGAGGACTAACTGCATCTCCCATCTGGCAAATAAGCAATGACACTGCGAGGGAGTGGGAGCTGAAGATGTAACTCCAGAAGGATAAAAATAGTGGAAATGAGATGCAGGAACTGGTGAAGCAGTGGGAAAGCAACCAACTCCTTCAATTGACATAGGAACATTAACTTTTTATCTACAAAATTCAGATAAATTCTGCATACCTGGTGATCTTTGGAAAAGTACAACAAGGAAATACAGTCTTAGGGAGCGAATAAGTGACAGAAGTCTCTAAGTGACAATTCTGGTCTGTTCTCAACAAATGTCTAGGATGGAAATTTTTATTTGCAGATATGTCTCAAAGCCATAATCATTCAGAGAGCAATCTTAGCACAAAGCCTCAGCAGTTTCTTCACAAAATCTGGCAAGGCAGCCAGCACTATGCTCTGGAGCTGCTACTGCCATGAAGTTTTCAGTCATGCTGGACCAAGCGGTGCTCCTGGCCTTGTGTCAGAAACCAAGTGTGTTGGGTACTGCTTGCACATCTCTTGCAATTGTTATTTCCATTCATTGCTAGTAAAATGGATTTTGCTGCATGAAAATGAATTTCACACACCAAATTTATTTCAGGCCAGACTTTTAGGTCACAAGTTCACATGTGTTTTCAAATAGCTATTTATAAAAACAAGTATATATCAGGCAAACAGTGTCCTTTAGAAAGCAATCAGTGCTGGGCTACTTTTACTCAAGTACATCCAGGACTTTTGATTATTATTACTTTTTCTAAATGCCATTATGTCCACAATGGCACAATCGTTTTCTTTAACCTTCCATTTTTTGACAAGCAATCATGCACAACCAACATGAGGTAACTACACCTTCCCAGGTCAAGTTAGCAACTCAGCATCGACTTGGATCAAGCTGTGTTGACGTTGATTGTCTTTTTTTGCAACACCTAAATAGTATTTTCATACAACTTCCAATCATCACTGGATTGATAAGGACAGTGCAGCAGGTGAGGCATTTACCTAAAGAGAACACCAGACACAGGAGAAATTTTAGCTGAATGATTTTCACTCCTACAGAGAATATTGCCTGTATGCAGGTTGGAGGAAGGATTCTGTCATGAGCAGAAATGAAGAAAAGTACTGAGATCAGGCAGTCCTTGTGCAGTAATTGCTACCTTACAAAGAAAGAAGCAGAAACTGCTCAATGGTATAAGTGCTTTAAAGTAACATTCACTGATCATCCAAATCCCAGCACTGTGAGGAGTATTTTTCAGTTTGTAATCAGACAGGCCTTTTCTTTCCTTGTGTGCTTTAGACAACACCACAGATTTAAGTCACTGGAAGGGGTATAAAGGGAAAATATACAAGCAGCCTTTGATGCCATTTGGAATGAACATAAACTTGACTTCTGGCATCAGTGCAGTGGAGATTTTCATGTCCCCATATGGCACTTGGCCTGGCTGGAGACTGTAGAGCAGATGCACAACACATGGAAAGGCAAAAAAATTATACTTGGATAATAAAATTAAAGCTGGAAAGAACAGAATTTCAAGAATCAATACAGTGAGTACCTCCCAGAATATATTCTGGGTTATTCTGCTTAGAAAAAGACAAAGGAAAAAAAAATAAATAACCCTATTAACCCTCCTGTAGTTTATGAAAATGGTTTGCTTTATGAAGAGAGCTCTGCTGCCAAAGTCCTGCTGCTCTGCAGAGATGTATCCATGGAGAGAAGGCTGAGTGCCGCTTATGCTTTTGTTTTTCCCTGCCTGAAAATGGATGGAACACAGGTTCTCTTTTCCATGCAAAATATATTAAACCTTCATTTAGGAATACTATTGAACGGTCATAAGAAGGACAGCTTCTAAGGGAATATCACTTCTTCACTGCCCTCTGACAGCAAGCCTGGATTTGACAAGTGCACTTGATAGCAAAAATAGAGTTTCCAGCTAATAATAAGCTCCAGTAAATACAGCAACTGTGACCTTCCAAAGCTACGTCAGCTGCATATCTCTTCAGCTGTGCTCAGACCAGGCAATATTATGACTGTCTGTGCAGTGAACCATGCCTCCTTCTAAAGCATCTGTGGATTTTAAGCGATCCCTAAGCATTTTAGAAATGCAAAGCTAATTAAAATTATGAAAGGATTTCTCTTCATCCTTAATGGTAGATTCTTAACTACTCTTGTTAGCTGCTGAATTCCATCTCAGCCAGAGATATTAGTGGGAAGCCTGTGACGCTGGGCAAACTAGCATCCAGTTTGGTTAATCAAATTAGGATTTCTCTTGGTTACCCTGCTATAAGAAGACCTAATGGGATACCTGGAGGGCAAGTGCCTGATGGTAGCTGTGAGTACTAGAAGGTGCTAAATAATGGATGAACCAGGAGCTGCTGCAGTCTGCAAAAACACCCAAATTGCAACAGCCTGAACAAGAAAGCTTGCAGCACTACCAATTAATTTTCATTAGGCTTTGCTGTGATGCAAAAGTGGTCGTAGCAAACTAAGAGCTGTTACTTATCTCCAAAGTCTCTACAGACAATAAGAAACTTCAAGGGGGGTAGGGGGAGGAGGGGGGGAAGGGAAGAAAGACTGAGGGAGGAAAGCATGCTCAATTTAAAGATAAATTATCAAGGGTTTAGGAAAATATGGGTTAACACTATTGCCAGCTTCCCAATTCTAGAGATTTTGATTCAAAGTAGGTTGCAAATAAAGCAACGTTGGTAATTTCAGTCTGGTCCCTAATGGACATCTGTGTTTCATAAAATCATATCACCTAATTAGTCAGTGGTGAGACATATAGACCTGGAACAAAAAGGAACTTTGAGGTCACAACAGAGGTGCAATAATGTACATGTTGGGGAGGACAACAGCACAAATTGTATCGATTTTCACCCCTGCCCACTTTCCCTCAGTTAAAATTACCAAGACATAACTCATCAGGGTTATGATATGATATATTTTGTAGAACTGTGAGAGTAATGCACCACAAGCCATTTGTTCACTGAATTTAGCTCCCCTTTCACCCTCTTCTGCACTCTCCTCCGTATTTACTGTTGCAGAATACCTAGTGAACTGTTGTTTACAACTCTAACCTTACTACTCTTCAACAATAAGAGACCAAAAGTGGTGTGAATTGTTTTACTTTTTTTTTCCTTATTAATATTCAAAATGCATCTGACTGGTCAGATATGCTCTCACATATCTGCTAGCTTCCTTGGGTTAAAAAGTGCAAAAGTGCTTCTGCTGTGAATTTGCAACATTGAAATTTGGTTGGAAAATGCATACATATTTTCCTAGCATTTCTATGGTACCACAGGTCCTCACGGACTTCCCACAAAAAAAAAAAAAAAAAAAAAAAAAAAAAAAAAAAAAAAAGTTGCTTTTTTGTTTGTTTGCACAAAGGTGAAGAGGGTGAAGAGAAAGGTCAAAGCCCTTGAACTGCACCAAACACAAAAGTATCTGAGAAGAGAACAGAGTTTGAGTTCACAGCTTTCATAGCCCAAGATTATAACTCACTCATAAAATCATATTTTCCAGAAAATTATGAAGATTTTCATTCTGAGACTCTTGTTTCTGTAAAATCTGTATCTCAGAAATTTTGTACAAATAATGTAAGTACCAGTAACAGAAATAATACAGCTGATAAGAAACTATAATCACATTGCAGTCTGTTTTTTATGTATATAGTACAGCAATAAGGAAATATATTTATTGAAATAACAGCATTAAACCCTTTTATGAATAGTGCTTAAAGCCTTGATGTTTTGAGCTCAGCTCAACTTACAATGGAAGTGTGATATAAAGATAAGAAGTCTCTCCAAAGAGCATCTGAGAATCATAAATCCGATTTAAACACAAGCGATGTCAAGTCCAGACTTTGTTCAGATTCTGTCTAATATCTTTGTCTCTTCTAAAGCTACTTCTGAAGTTCAGAGTGGCCATGAAGCAGGTTAGGCCTAAAGTTTAGGAACAATCTCAACAAGGTATCTTTAGTCAAAGGTTTTTCCTAGGTCTTTCCTTCTTCAGAACTTGGGTTCAAATTCCTGAAAATGTCTGTGCTTGGGCTATATAATTTAGAAAGTTATTTTTATTTGGACATTACTATGATTAAAAACATAAACGTAGGTGAAATGGAATTACATTCTCTTCTGTTCCATATTTCAGTCTTTTGATAAGCAGAAACACTTTCTACAATTTATACTCTGCCACATTTCTTAGTACAGTTCAATCTTTTACCTTCTATGTGACCTTTTGACTTTCTCCCTAGAAATCCATCTACAGATGAGAGTGCAAAAAGAATGAAAAGGTATTGGCAAAAATCAGAAGATAATGGCACATTCAAAACTTCTGATTAGAAGTTCCTTATCAAATGAAAATATTGCACACATCACTAGCTAGCTCCACTAATAAAAAAAAGTAAATCTCTCTTTCCTCTTCTGTCTTGTTATACACGCACAAATTGTGTAACAATTTCCTTTAAGAGTAGAAGAACTAAAGGCCATCCTCTAACACTTCACAAAGGAACACACTCTCAGTGAAGTGTCGAAATGAAATTTCAAAGGTGCAAATATTCAGACTTTTGGACTATATTTGAGTGACAGTAGTTGAAATGTTGTACAGTAAGCTTTAAAGGAACAATTTTCTATGCCTCTTAGAAGATTATTTCAGTATTTGTGGTTTGCCAGCCTTTAAACGGTTGTACAAAGAAAAGTTCACTCCACCAACACTTATAATAAAATTCTCATTAATTACTGTTCTGCTTGGAAAGCATGAAACTTATTTTTGAACAGCCAGGAAACACAAAGACTTCGTGACAGCTCAAGCTCCAATCACCTTGGAAAATGTGGACTGGAACCTGGGATCTGGCTGAGAAGATTAAATAATTCAGGAATAAACAATGAACTGGGGTCCACTAATGATCCCAGACTATTACATTAACCAAGAGTTGCCCTGTGTGGAGGCTGAAACACAGTTAAACCTATGGAGAGTTCTTAGTCCAGTAGAAAATACAAGGCACATGACCAAGAAAAATCTGTCCATCTCTGTAGTGTACTAGAATACTTGTGATCATTCAAGGAGTTTCCTACAGGAACGTGACTTCTGAGGACTTGCAAGAAAATACAAAATCAATGCTCCAGCAGCACCCAAAGAGAATAAAATATGTCTAGCATCTGAAAAGAGCATATGCTTGCTTTTCCATTTATTCTCTTCCTTACTGTTTTAAAAACAGAACCTCTTTGTACACAAACAGTACCTCTTACCTCTTGTGGTTTCAGGGAAATATCTTAGATAAATATGCAGTGCAGTCTGCCATTAACCATCATGTCAGAACAGTATTTCATACCTTACAGGAAGAGGATTCTGACTACAAAATCTGATGACTATGCTTTTCCATAATCTTGCATGAGAGCTCTGGCCAGTATAGGTGAAATATTATAGTTCTACCTCGATTCTATGTTCTGATGTAGTAATAGTTGCTCGGGGAAGAACAATTTCAGAGTCACTCAGCAAAAGTTATTCTGCTTTATTATGCCTCTTCAGGTCCACAAAAAGGACTTCCTAAGTGTGAAACTCTCCTCCAGCCTGTGACCACTGGAACTCTATGGGATCATGTTTTCCACCCTATGAATCTCTGGGAGGTAGAGAGACAGCAGAGTAAAATGTTGTCTGTCATGTAAGAGAGTCAAGAAAAGTTTTTGGTGGGAGAAGGGGACTGAAGGAAATTATGGTCAAGTTTTTTTATCCATTAAGTAAAGAAATTTATATTTGTAAAAAGTCCATAATTTTATATTGCTGCATTCATGTTTAAATAAAGAGTTTTCTACACATTTCTGCTTGTAAAACAGTTGCAAAAGTAACTATGTGAAATCTTAGTTCCTACAAGCAAGGTTTCCTTTTGCATTTGAGAATGCTGTGGGACCAAAAGCAGAAATCCAAACTGACTTTGTCACAGAGCAGCAAGATTCACGGCAGTATTTTACATATAAATTTTGGTGAAGACGAGAAGCAAATAATTGCATGCAATTACATGATCTATCAACAACAGTTTTTCAAGAGAAATCTAGGCCAGCTAAGGAATAAATCTACCTTCATAAGTGATCATCATAAGTACTGTAGCACACAGTTGCTAATATTTTCTTCCATTTCAACTCCTAAAATAATCAGATTGTGTGCTTCTTTGAATCAGAAGACTTTTTCAAAAATTGTTTAGTTCATATTTTTCATGGCATACTCTACTGACAGTGCATCAATGTTATCTGGGAATCTTGGTTCTTAGATCCAGATAAATGAGTAATATTTTGCCCATTAAAATCCTTGAAGAGACACCTGAAAAAACCTCTGACAATGTTCCAAGTGTTGGGCTTTTTGTTTTGGGGGGTTTTCATCTGGCAGTTGTAATGAGCTATTAAAAGCTGGTTTCGGGAGCTAGTTCTTTACATTGATAAGGATTATGCTTTTAAATAAAAACAGTTAAAATATTATTCTTAATTTGTGTCTCTGGAGAGACTTTTTTGTGCCATCAAAAAGAAGACTGTGCACAAGTCTGAAATCTGTGCATGAAACCATTAGTGAACATAATTGGGAACTGTTCTATCTAATTACAGTTTATTTATATGCTAAACTAAAAATGTGCCACAAAAAGGAAGTTCTACAAAAAGAACGCAAGAGTAATTCTTGCCTTTTTTAAAGCCTGAGCAGCCAGCATTTGCCAGATTCAGAAAGTCAGGATAGCTAACATCAATCTTAATTGCCCTGTTCCACTTTTCCAATGTGTGTATACATATATTTATGTATATATATATATATGAATTAAAATAAAATCTTTAAATCTTGATCTTGATATCCTCTCGTGGTATTTTCACCACCCTTTGTACAGGTGTTCTGACCCAAGAGGTGAACAGAGATTTTGCAGCATGTGAAGAACCATGACTCCTCCCTGGTGCAGAAATTGAAAGGTGTGGGGCAGATGAAGCAGCAGGCTGTGGGAAGACAGCAAATGGTTTCACTGCTGAGTAAGATAAATGCTCCAAAACTGGATTCTGCTCTTGCCTCTGCCATAGCCACAATACATTTTGTCTTTGCCCCAAAAGACAGGTCCCTTACCTTGTCACTCCAGGGTCTCATTTGGAGACAATCTGTGAATTAAGCCCACAGATCTGCACACACAGAGGTTTCATATATACCATATATATGCAGGTATATATGGAGAAGACAGACCCTATTAATTTCTGCCCAGGGTGCCACTATTTGTCAATATTGATCCTATCCTCTGCGCATTTCAGGCACACAGCTTGCAGTATAGAGTAATATTTGCTCATCCCTTTTATATCAAAATACATTGAAAAAATTCTAAAAAACACACTGAAAGGAAAGAAAACCAAGCTTTAGACAGCTGAGTTTTGTTTGTCACTGAATCCACCAAAGTCATCAGCAAGTTGTCAGCACTGCATACTGAATGAGTTATGGGTCCTTGGGAAATGAGAGCATTATGACTGAAGACTTTATGTTAACACAAGCACAACATGGGGAAGAATGAAGATGGATGAGGTGATTTTAATTCCTAAATTTCCTAACTCTTAAACGTTTGAATTACAAAGTTAATAATTAATATAACTTTGAATATTTTAACATGCTTTTTTGGGCATATTGCATATTTTATTGAGTGACATAGCAGCATGACTAATCAATTAACAACTTTTAATATACTTGTCTTTTTTTAAAACTGCTGAACATAAAACATTATAAAAGAGTGATCTAAGTTATAAGTGCTTTCAACTAAAGAGGCAGAGGAACAAAAAATTATTCAAACTATATGGCAACTGCAGATATATTTTGCAAAGAAACCCATTCAAATCTGACAGCTGTTAAACACCTTATTAGATTGATGTGTAGTCTAAACCCAAACATTGGTCCTGAAAGCCCTATTACTTTCATCTAAATTAGCATAGATAAGGTGCAAGGCTTTTTCTGTATTTTATGCATTCAAAGTAGATAGCTTATGCTATGCCCAGAACAGCTGAGACAAAAAGAGGACACTGGCCATAGCATACACTTTGACTGTATTCTACCTTGAGAGAAGTTGACCTTCAACCTGTCTGATTTTTCTCCAATCCATTTCTGCAAAATCAACTAGATTTACAATGAAGTAAAAAAAACACAGACTTAGCCAGAAGCAGAGGAGATGCAACCATACAGCCTAGGGTTAGAACCACTCTGCCTAGATGCCTTCTAGACAGGGGTGGAATGAAAACCACATGCAACAAATGGTCAGATTTGCTTGGAAGACATCAGGTGACAGTACTACCTCCAGCAAGGAGATGTTAAAGTTTATTCTCACTGCCACTCGTAACACACACACACACACACAGAAACTGATGGGCATGCAGCACACCTAGGTCTTCACACAGTGCAAGGTGGCTCCAATGCAAGGACTAGGATGGCCTTTGGTGAAGGTGTGAGCTTAGAATCAATTATTAACCTCCCAAATCATACGCTTATTGTTGAGGAAATTTCAACTTTATGTCTGGACTGAACTTGCCTGAGAAGGAGGATGGGAAGAAAATGGGATCTGATGGAGAGAAAAAACAAAGTCATACATAACACAAAGGTGTCACTAGAAGCTTGGCTAGAGGCAGGAAAGCATTTTCCAAGACTGCAGCACAACAACTAGACCTCCTTTACATTAATTCCATGCAATGATGTTACAATGCTAAAGCAGCTCCCCAGCTGGCAGTCAGCAAGTCAAATTGAATCCATACTGTATTTGTTCTGGTATTCTTAAGGAAACAGCCTTTCTGTCAGTATTCAAAAAAATGTCTGTGCCTGAGAAATTCATTAGTTACTGGGGCTGAAGGGTAACATGACTCTCTCACTGTGTGGTATGTCTGATACGAGTTTCACTTTTTTGATCTTGGATGAGAACTCCATGAGGTCTGAAGACTGGTGAAAGAGGAATCTTTTTCTTAAACAGCAGCCATAGGAGAGATTGCTTACTTATCTTTTTCCCTCTTTGAGGTACAAACTGATTGGCAGATGTTATCTGAATGTCTGGGTGGAATTTCTTCTGGTCCGAAGCATCCCCATTTCATTAAGAATCTAATATCCATTATGAGCACTGCCAGTAAAAATTGCTTCAATTCAAGCCACTTTGAAAAGCTTAACTACTGTCACAGTGACAAGATGACATGCACTGATGAAAGTCTAATGCAGCTCAGGTAAGGAATAAAGGCTAAGTCAATACATCCAATAAGGCTGCCTAATGGTTTAGTCTCAGAATGCAACCTTATCTCCTGGTAAGCAACATGCTACCACAAAACAACAACAACAACAGAGCTGCCTTCTAAGGAGGGAAAAAAAAAAAACCAAACAACACTAAAAAACGGTGTGCAATGAAATCCAAAATACTGCAAAATGAATGTGGTAAATTGCACAAATTTGTGAAGCTTCTGCTCTTTTTCCGATGGATATTTGAGCACTTCAGATTTCACAATGAAATCCTTCAATTTTAAAAATTAAGTCAGAGGACTGGCTTGGCAATTTGATACTACTGAAATTCAAAGTATTACTTTAACCACCTATTTCAAAACGGAGAAATTTCACTTTCAGCAGTCTTCTATTTTAAAAGTCTGGGCTAATAAAAAGAGATTATAGGTCAGATTCCTGGTTTTAAGGAGTCAAATTGAGGCCTATGCAATCAAACAGAACAGAAAGTACACAAGTACAGACAGCCCCCATCTGATTCCTACTGGACAGGACCCCAACCTCTAAGTAATGCCAGACTTTAGCTCCACTCAGTTGTGTCTTAATGCAAAAAGTCATTTCCAGATGGAATCCCAACTTAAATCCAAAAGTTATGCCACTATTTGGCTCATCAGGGCTTACAGATCACAAACAGCACACCCTAAGGCATGACAGCTTCTGCCAGGCAATACTTTCCTAACATCCTACCAAGGCAGACAGTGTCTCAGATTTCATATGGTACAACTGCACCAAAAAAGAAAAAGAAAAACAAAACCAAAGAAAAAAACTTTGCATCCCACCTTTCTGAACTTGATGAAAAGTTCACACTTGCAGCTTCTCTTGGAGGGTATTTTTGTTCATTTTGCTTCCTCTATCTCTACATATCAGACAGATGCTACAGAGTGAACTGATCTCCAAAGCAGAACTTTGTTTGCTCTTTTTAAAAAAGCAGCTGATGCACAAGAAACCCAGATCCTGAAGTCCACATATTAGATAGTTTGTTCCTAATAATTTACAACATTGTGACTTTTAGATTATTTTTGCAGTGAAGTGGTTTCCAGCTGGCTCACATGAAGACCTGCACCACACTGACTGAACTACAATACTCCTCCATCATTCTTAAGCTTCTTCTCAAATGTGTGTAAAGGAAAAAATTAAAAGCCTTATAGGTTTATCCAACAGAGCAAGTTTCCATTGGGCATTACTGAAATCCTTTCAGAACTGTATTAACATTTTTGTTTCTATAAAAGCACTTGAAAATGTTGAATATTCATGAAGGAAAAACAATAGAGGCATTCCAGCTGCTGGAATTATCATTGAGGTGAGGGAATGGGAAAATAATGTCTACATATTAAATCATGTTGCTCAGCATTAGGTACCTAAGGAAATATTAGCTCACCAAATATAAGCCAGACCTTTATCTCTGTGTTCAAAAGAAGACAGAGATGTATATTGCTTTTTGAGGATATCAGGATTTCAGGATTTTCCCTATCTTTCTTACTTTGGGGGTCCCAGTACTGGACACAGTACTCCAGGTGGGGTCTCAGAGAAGAGGGGAGAATCACCTCCCTTGAACTGCTGGCCATGCATCTTCTGATGCCACCCAGGATACAGTTGGCATTCTGGGTTACAAGAACAACCTGATGGCTCTGTTGAGCTTCTCATCTGCCAGCACCCCAAAGTTCTTTATTAGATTAGTTTCCCTACTGAGGCAAACTTAGAAAAAGAATTTTTGTCCGTACTTCAGAAACTACAAAACCATTTCATGAGCATCACCTCACAAGAGAGACGTGAAGCAAAGACATGATTTATATGAATGTCACATTTTTGCATTTGGATTCCTAATTCATCTGACAGATATGAGAAAATTAATGACATTAGACAAGTCCCAAGTGATTGCATGTGTGTGGATACTGAAAAGTATAAGTTATTCCACCTACTTTGGCAATAAAAGTACCAAACTTCTTTTCCTTCTTGTCAACTGTTCGTTGTGGTATAGCTACAGTTATTAGCAATTCCACCTGTCTTTTCACATCCATTATGAAGATTTCACAGACCTTATAATAATAAAGAGCAATGGCAGCTCACATTCATATTTAATCCAATCTCTCTTGCTTTGAAACCCTTTAAACAAATTTAAGCCTACCAGAAGGCACCTGAGGTAACATGGATGACATAAGGACATAAAGAGCCTTCTTAAAAATAAAATACTGTAACAAAAATACTGAAATGTAGAACAGATATTTGAGTCATGTGTTAAAATCCCAAATATATATTCTGCTACCCTTGCATGGTACTCATTATAGCTTTGATTAAAAGCACCACATGTACTGATCCTCCTACTTAAGTTTTCACTCCCATACATCTACTGATATCAATAGTACTGATACCAACTACTCCTGATGCTCCTCTGTGCCAGGACTTGATGCAAACCTCACTGACCTGTCTGGAAGTCCTCTTGAGCACCCCAAACTTTAGGCAGAGTGCTTATGGACTGTGAAATGAAAATTCAAGATGTCTGTGTGAGGCAGGCTAGATTTCAGACATGTGCATGACATGACCCCTCTTCAACTGTCTCAGAGTCATTCTCTATAAAGTTCACAAAAGCAGCGCTCAGGCTGTGCATTTCAGTTAATGATCATCACCATCAAACACACAATCAAATGCTATTTCCTCTGTAATTTATTTTATTTTTCCCTCTCTCTCAAAAAGCATGCTATTTGATACCACCAAAGGTGATCCCCATCCTGTAGACTGCAAGATCTGTGGCCCAGCTCCAGTGTTTGTGTCTGTGCAGGACCCAGCATAGCGTGGTCCTAATTTGGGACTGTCACTGAATACTTTTTGTAGTGTTGCTTTCTTTGGAATTCACAAGTAGATAACTCGTGGTTTAAAATTAAATAAATAAAAGCCATGATTCAGCATCATATGACCTATAAATGTATACAGGAAGTGCCAATGGCTCTCATCTGCAGGTGTTTCCTTCACCCACAGACTGTCTGCATCTCACCCTCACTACTTTCAGAGAGTCTGAAGATATACTTCAAGTAACTATTTTTAAAGTAGTATATTTTGCACTTGTGGAGATATACAGATCCAATAGCTACCATATGCTTTACTTAATATCCTGAGTATTTTGCTTCCAGAGGCATGTTAATTCCTTAACTTAAAGCAAAGCAGACAATGATGACAAAAGGTTATGCTGTGTTTCCCTGAGGTCATCCTTTAAATCAGTCACTTCTAATTTCTTAGTACATTGTATAGGCTACTGCCCTTCATTTACAGGGTATGTAGATGGTCCTCTAAAATATCTGGGTTTTCTTCCTCACTCTGTCACTTGTTTCATGAATAACCACAGAAAAGTCAAAGCTGTAAGCTATTTGTGGCAGGGAATGCCATTCCATTTTGCATTTATACCACAGCTAAGGAGGCAGATCTACCAAGGGGATTCACAGGAAAGCTGTAAGCCACCTCCTTCTCCCTGCCATTAACCAGCAACATTCCTTTGCCTGCCAAATCCCAGAGGACAGTAACAGCTCTCTGAGGCTGGGGAGCTTGACACTGTGTTGCTTAAGAGACATGCAGATAGCACCATCAGTGTTTCAGAAAAAAAGGATACTGTGATCCTCCAACAATTGGCAGAAATTATGAATGTTATAAATGTTTTCTATAAAAAAATGTAAAATTTTTCGTGCTGTGCAAGTCTAACTGATGGGTGATACAAAGCATGAGAGAGAGATCAGCTCTATTTCAGCACCCACCATTTAAAGCAGGAGCTTGTCACTTAGTGAAAACTACTGCCAGGAAAATGTCTCTCTCTGGAGGTCACTGTGCTCTCTGGAAGGCACAGTGCTTGATTCAACATGATGTACATCCATCCAGTACCCATATTGCACGTCCCATTATTTTAAGGAATACGATCAGACTTTCTCAACCAGTTGGATTTGCTGGTTCAGCAGTCTTACAACTGAAAACAGGGATGAAATACTTTAGTGCCTGCTTTTAAATTATAAAGCTACTGGGAGGCTGAATCTTGATTAAGAGACGGGCATCAGCTGTACCTTGAATGACTTCTCTGATGCACCATTTTCTGTCATCCTGCTCAGTGAACCAGTAAGGTGACTGTAATAAAAAATGGTGTCTTGCATGGAGAGTTTACAGCATGATAATTGTGGGAAATGAATACAAATTAAAGCTTTTAAAAGATGCATCCACTGCAGGTCATTGTAGTCAACACACTGCTAGAGATTTTCTATGAACCAGAATCTCCACCACGGGATGAAAAAACAGGTTCTAAATGTTCCATATATAATAATATAAATTTTAAAAAAAGGAAAACCAAAACAACAATCACCAACCAAACAAATAAAAACCAACCAAACAAAAACCAACCAACCAAAAAAAAAACTAGCAACCCACAACAAACCACACACACACGCACAGAGCACCTCAAGTACACTGCAAAAGTTAACTTAATGATTTTACAGTTTGGCCCAAGTTCTGATCTTGTTACACAATTTAGCTCAGCTTGACAGATTTCACTTTGCTTTTTCCAATTTACAGCAGCATATTCAGAAGACAGGCGTCATTTAAAAACTAGGGGCCCACATATTCTAGGAATGTTCATCTGCCATAAGTCAGACAAAACAGTGATAGCTCATCATTAGATGGTCTGGAAAAAGAAAAAGGGTTTATTTTTTTTAAACTTACTCAATTTTGAATTAAAAGATTTTAGCAAAGTGATCCTTCATCTGACTGTAGCAGCCTTCATTAATCACTATTATAGAATTTAAAATAAAATCATGATACAAGTGAAAGCTTTGAAGAAAAAAAAAAAAACAAAACAAAAAACAAAAAACAAAAAAAAACCAAAACCACCAACCTGATAAAAGCAAGCAACGAAAAACAAAAGCTAAAATAAATCTCCCTTCCCATCTGGAAACTTCTGAGGTAACTATTTATTTAGTTTATTTATTTTTTAGTATTTATTATTAGCTTTATTTATTTAGTTAGCTCTAGATCCAGAGACAAATTATTTCCTGCTGAGCATTATTCTGCATGTATAAAGCTGAGCTTAGACTAAGAAATATATTTTTTCCATGTTTCTATTTTAGATTTTTATACTACAAATCGTGCTGCACCCTCCCTGTAGCTCTATTTTAAGAGATCCAGCAGAAATCAAGACTCAGCAAAACAAAGCATGTGATCAGGGAAACCATAAGTGGGCACTCTGGAAAGACATAAGCAAGTAAGAATCACTTTGAGAGATTGATATGATGAACAAACCGGTAGCAAGAATTTTTTAAACAGTTTGGACCAGGCAATTAACACTGGACTTGAGATGAAAGTGTATAATAACACATTACTGACCCCTCAAATCCATTCAGCTGTAAACTAGCTGAACAAATGGATTAATATCATTTGCCTTTTTTTTTTTTTTTTTTTTTTTAAATAGGAGTAGCTGAATAAGTAACACCATCAAATTACTCTCAACTCCCACACAGGTTTTTCAGAACATGAAGTCTGCAGCCCCATTGGGAAAGTTCTGCCCTCACAGCTGTGCATCACCAACACCCCTCACCTCATGGATCTTTAGTGCTCTATGGCTCCCGTGGAACTACCTGAGCATCACCTAATTCAACAGAGTCTGTGTACGACTATCCCAGTAAATAATCCCAGTCTGTATACTATCCCAGTATAACCCACTGAAAGCTGGAATTAGATTATTTTAAAGTACAGGATTTTTGCTCCTGAAACCAGACAAGTCCAGAAAAAATACTGAAGTGTTTTGTTACCTTAATGTTTTGATTTTTGTTTGGTGACAGATGAAGAAGGTCAGGAAAATAAGTTTAAGTACCTCATTGGTAGGCATTAACTTGAAAGCACAAATATAATTAATACTGTGGATTCTTGATGAGCTTACACAATGGTGAATCCAGGCACATTATAAAACTGAACTGGTTATTCTAGAATTAATTTTTCTGAAGACAGCCTTCAGCTCTTGGGCTAAAGTCCCTCATTTCTTCACCCTTAACTCAGTTGTCTTTATTGCAAAAATTTAACCACGTGCCCCTTTGTTTGGAGCCTTGTTAAAACTACCTCTGGATCTACTACCTGACACATACCAGAGAACTATTGTCAAAGTACTACAGGCTGCTTTGAGGTTATTGCAACCAGATCAAACCCTACAACCATACCACATTTTTTCAAGAAAGGCAATTCTTCTACAGCTAGAGGACCTTTTCCTCTCTGCCTTCCCAAGACACAAGTCCTTCCTTCCCCAGAGGAATAGACCTTCCCAAGCCTCTGCTCTCAGTGCTGGGTCAAGGCAGCTTTGTAGTGGAAGCAGGTCCCAGTTTCTCAGAAGCTGGCCCTTGATACAAGAGCTGCTGCTGCCTCTGAAGTCTGCTGAACAGAAGAATGCCAAGCAAGCTGGCAACTTATGAAAAATATTTTTTTAGTGAAAGGTTGCCAATTTCTGAGCTACTCCTCCAGGAAAATATAATTATCTCATCTGTAATGAAAGCACTTATGCACACTTGATTTACTTACAGCATGTGTGCAAGCTCCTACCATCCCTGTCCCAGACTGTTGACTTGCATGGAACAAAAGACTGAACCTGAAAGACTTTTCCTAATTAGCATTCCATGACTAATGCAGAAATTAAGGGAAATAATTGTGTTAGCCATACTTCTGGGGAAAAGCTTTTATGGGCTAGGCCTGACAAAGTGAGTGAGAATCCCAAATGTCCAACTGCTCTAAGAACTTAAGGGGAGAAAGGGAATAATTTTTAAAACAAAACCAAACAACAACAAAAAAAAAACACCAACACCCCACACAACTATGCTGGGAATGTATTGTGACTCTAGTTTTAGCAAAAGGAGGGTGGAAAGACCTTGTGTCCCCATCCCTGGGCCTCACTCTTCTCTGCTTTGCTTACACCAGTCTCCTTGGTGTAAGAAAGGGAAGAGCAGAGCTGCTCTGCATTGCTATGGCCTCAGAACTTCTCCCCACCCCACATAGTATGTTCTTCTACAATGATGGGAAAATCCCTTTCCCCAGACAACCAGCATTTCTGTATTAAAACATGAAGCATCTTGTGTATCTGTTGAATCAAGTTCTTGTAGGCTAAGTGAGTTTGCATCAATTGAACCATGAAAACTACCTGTTGGTATCTTTTTCCCCCAGTATATGCAAGGTAATGCAGTTTGACTTAACTAAGTCAAAATTGTTTTGTACTTGTCACATGCTGAGACACAAGGACAGGAAACAATATGCAGGCCCTCACTTCCTCATAATTTAATTGTATTACTTCACAAAAGGTACCCTCTCTTCCCATCAGGAAGGCACCACCAATTACCCTAAAATCAGAGAAGCTACTGATGTCCTAAAGACAGGAAATGGGTCATATGAACTTGGAGAAACTCAAGAATAGCAACTTTGAAGAACTTTTCAGCTCACAAATCTCATCAAAATTGTGCATTTGGGGAGAAGAGTTTCTTTCTGAAATTAGTGCAAATTAAAGGTTTATTAGCTAATAATTTAAACTTGACAGATCATCTTATTGAGCTAAAATTTCCCATTTAAAAAGTTATTGTTTTCTCAAGCAGTCAAGAACAACAGATGAGACAGAATGATTTTTAAATAAAAGGGTTCAGGATTTAATCTACACTGGACCACAGTCAGCAAGATGACCAATAGTCAGATTGAGTCAGAGTAACTTGAGACTTTTCCATTAACAGAAAACAAAACGTAGGACTTATTGTGGAGCAGTGACAAGTGAAGCCTTCTGGGATTTTTGTTTGTTTTAATATAAGTCAGTATTTAATTAATTCTATATCCCTTAGGGATGTGCGGGTGTGTTTGTTCTTTGTTTTTTAAGTGACTCGGGTGATAAAGAATGAACTTTCTTCTGGTGTTCTAAACTAAACTAACTAAATTGATGGCAAGTCCTGTTATTATTTCTTCAAACGGCTTTATTCAGGAAAGGGGGTCTTGCTGTTCCTGTCCTCACAGGAGACATATATTTCCCCTTGCTGGTACCAAATATTTTGGGGACTTTTGGAGATCAAAAGAAAGAGAAAACTTATGTTAAGATAATACTTGAGATAGAAAAATCATGAAGTGTCTCGGAGTGGCTCACATTACAAAAGACAAACCTTCTGTAACACAAGGCAAACCAGCTTACCTCATCTGTAGTCCTACTACAAAACTGGTTGTAAAATAAGTCACCTTTTGGTTTAGATCAAAAGAGATGGAGATGATGTGTTTATGTGAAAAGACTGGTCAGAAATAATAGATAGGACCTGCAACACATGGTTAATTCAAGAGTTCAAGGAATATCTCATCCTCATACAAATTCTTTACAAACTGAAAAAAAAAAAGAAAATCTAAATCAGATGAATTCAGCACTTGCACACAGCAGAAATCAACAATTGATTCAACAACACAGATCTTCTCTCTAGGAAAAGATCAATATGAGTTGATGCAGAGGGGAAAAAAACCAAAAACTTTGTCACAAAACTTGGTGAGGATGCAGGTGTCACTACTGGGACTTCATTCCTAGCTGTCAGATTTAAGAAGAGCAACCAGTCCAGAGAGAACAACTGAGGCCACCTTACCCGAGAGGCAGTAGAGACAAAGATGCTCTCCAAAAGTGAGACAGAAGTACTGTCTACTGTCAAATGGAGCAGAGCTGATGCTTTGCTTCCTTGTCCCTCAAGAATGTGGGGAAGTGAAGTCTTTCTCCAAGAATGAAATTAATGCTGATGAAGAAATTTTACAACAGGGCAGCTGTGCCTCTTACTTTCTCAGCTGGGAAGAGTCATGATGAGCCTTTGCTCATAGCAACAGGTTTTACTATGCAATGCTACAAAATTTGAGGCCTATTTCTGTGATGACACATGTTGATTTGCAGGTTATGACTTTTTCCATGGCTAGTAAACTTGCACTCAACAACGTCACACCTGATTCTGAACATAATCATTGAATTGGCTTCTATAATGGATTCTATAGAATCCATTCAAGAAAGTATTTAAAGCTGTTACGTCCATTGAATCTCACGCTTAGCCTTAACTGTGAAAGAAATTTTCTAAACCCCACAGATCCATTGGTAGAAAAATCCACTGTTCATTCTGTCTCTTGCTCTGGAAAAAACATGTACGTTTCCACAACTGCTTGTGAAGTGATTTCAAGGCATGAAGGAGTAGAAGGATCTGCAAAACATCAGTCTGATAATAAGTAACCTGCTCCAGATCTAGAAAAAATACTACACTGTGATATCTGCTCTCTAAGTCATTGGCATTTCATTTCCTAGAGAAGAGAGACTCTAGGCATGGAAAAGGAAAAACCTGTAGAGATTAGCTACACTGCACAACAACTAGCAGGTGAGTTTTCTTGGTGTTGTTTCCCCCCCCTTTTTTTAAGGAGGAAAGCTTCAAGCCATACACGTGAAAATATGGCATAGGTTTCACCACATCAGCAAAGAACTGCCCCTGAGACTGACAGGCTTCGTTAACAGGCAGTGCTCATTAACCTTGAAAGGTCAATTGTGTCTCATTACAATCCCTCTGAGGGCTGTCTTACTGCTCTTAGCCAAGCTATAAGTTTGGTTACTCCTAGATGAGCCCTATACTCTGCGAGTATATACCAAAACCCCTCAATGCAAAGCATACAATTCCTGTTTTTGCAGAAAGCTTATGACAAGTCCCTTTCTTGATGGTATCTCTAGAATAATTTTGACACCATATTATTTGTGATGTAAGTAGAAGATATCATCAGCATCCCTCCTCCCCAGAAAGTAGCATTCAGAGAAGCAAATATATTTTGAAAAGTCATGTCACCTAAATAGCACATGTATATGCATGCATGTTTTCTGGCCTTAGAGGCAGCAAGAAAAATTTTACATTTAGAAAGGAACAAGCCTCTACATAACAACCCTCAAAGCCAGTCCCCCCAAGCTTTCCTGAAACTCTGCATTTGTGTTTTTTATAAAATTAAATTTTGCACATGACAAATGGAATATTTCTAAGTGGACATCAGGACTATCTCAAAGCACAGGATTTTCCAAAGTACTTGTACCAGATCTGCATGTAATTTCCTAGCTGCTGGATAAATATCACCCTGGCTAAATTTTTGCCCTAAACTTTCATTTGGAGTCACCCCCTCTTTCTTTCTTATAAGAGGCAAGAGTTGTTGTTATTTGACTTTTTTTTTTTTCTGATTCATAAGGATGGAATCGCATTGCAAAATAGGCCTTCAAAATGCTAATGAAAATATTACTGACTTTTCTGGCCAAGGGGCTGGGGACAGTGTATTAGAAGCCTCAGAGCTTCCCAAAAGAAATCAGTACTTCCTTGGATTCAGGATTAACGTGCAGTGCCTTACACATTTTGGCTGTATAAATAACAGTCATCAGCTTAAACAGAAATCAGATACAAAAGCATTTGCTACCAGAAAACAAACTCTCTGTTTGAATATGGTAAAATATGAAGCAGTAAAACCTTTTGAAGCTGCTAAACTCCCAGCACCTGTAATTTTGCTCATGAACAACTACCAAGTACTGCAGGTGGACACCTCCCCTCCACATCCTGCTCCCTACAACAAAAAGATCTCCTATGGGTTTTTTCCCACGAAAATGCACATTTTTGGAATTATGTCTCACTAGATTGTAAAATGAGGCTTTTTCACACAGTTCCACCTGTCACCTGGGCTTCAATAAAACCTGAAAAGATTTCTCCATTCAAGGTCTCCTAGTCATGGTGCAAAAGCTTGACATTACATCTTGGGAACTGGACCTGCAGCCCAACCTCACAGTGCAACTGGACACAGATCCAAAGGCCATGAAAACACAAACACATCAGCCTTCCAAACATAGTTATTGTATCTTCAGGCAACAGCTGACTCATGTTCCATTTCCCATTTGATATTCCTTCCCCCTCAGTATATTTTAAATCTTCCCATGGATTATCTTTACGTAAGACTCAGAGCTGATCCATCTCTAGAGAGCATTAAAACCTGGACTTTTACCTCGACTAGTACAAAAAGCAGGTATTAAAGCACCCAGTCCCCTTCTTTCCCCAGTATAAAGGAGGAAAAATAACAGAATGATAATTCAAAAGTTGTTAGGTACTTCTTCCTCTCTCTGTCTAGTTACCTTACTCCTTTTAAGACTACATAACTTACCTTCACATAAGTCATACACAAAGCACTAAAACAAGTACATTTCAGATCAGCTGTACAGTGAATTTGACTCAATGAAGCACTGTCATTTTCAACAGATCAGTCAGGATTCCAGAACTCTGAAAACATATTTGCACACCAAAGAAAAAGAAACCAACAAAAAGACCAAGAAGGATTTCCCTGTGGAAAATCTGGCTGCTACCTTGTAGGAAGAAATAGCACCACTCCTCTTCCTCCAGGATCAAACACTCCCACATAGTACTTCTCCAGCAGTCAACTACCTCATCTCTAGCTCTAGAGTCACCATTAGAAGAGAAACTGCAAGTCTATACTATTCCACTTCAGTATGTGAATTTGTTTGCCTGTTTAAATAAAATACATTTTAAAAAGGTGCTTAGGAATGGTAATGAGAAATATCTTTGTCATCTTTGCTTCTCAGCTGCCACAAATCAGCATCACTTCACTAACTTGCATTTGACCTGCTTTGACTTATACCACCTGTAGAGCTCACTCTTGGCGATGCACATAAACTCATGTCTAGAGGCAAAATGCTCAGATGGATTATATTAGCATACTCCCTTCTTTGAAGTGCATAAAGTACACAGATTTACAGCAGCTGGAGGTCTAGTCTTCAATGGTTTGCTTGATTTTTTTTAACTTTCAGTAACCTACCAGGTATAAAGAGTGGTAAAACTGAAAAGGATATAGTCTATAAAACTACATATTTGACTGCATATTAGTCTCTGGTTACAATGCTTTAAGGTACATATGGATAACTATGCTATGAAGAGATTGTCAAAACATTTTTCTGTATAATAGTCAATGTGGTGGAAGAAACTGTTCAAAAGGCAGTATTAGTTTCTGCCTAGAGTTCAGTTCCAGAATTCACTCCCCTGTTTCTGATGGTATGTTTTTCAAGGCACTTAGCATTTGTGGAACAGACCCAAAAGATACACACCTTGTTACTGTAATCCCGTCAATGTTTGTCTAGCCAGAGCCAAGTTTACTGACATACTTTCAGTGTAGAAGGTCTGTTTTATTTATTAAAGCCAAAATTGTAAAGCTTGGCAGCCTAAAGTCAAGCACCAAAATCTATATTTAGGCATTTATATAAGTAGCCTACTTTTCAGAGGCAGTGAAGACCTGTAAACTTCAAAAGATGTTAGCACCCAGCACCTCAGAAAATCAGGTCACTTAGCTGCACAGATATGCAATTACCTACATTTGAAAGAAACATGCTTTCATTTGTACAGCTTAAGTGTATAAAGAAGCACTGTGTGCCCTAAGAAAAACATCTTGAAGACACCTTTTGAGAATTGTAATTCCTTCTGCAAGTCTCTCACAGAAGCAATAACCTTCTAATTAAATGTATCATTGATTCCTTTCATCTAGATTGAATACGAGCTGACTAGTGAAGTGACTAATAACCTGTTGAAAAGACCCCAGTGTTTTGACTCACTTTCTTCTCATTTAAACATTGTATAAATCTCTCTGTGTTTGTTGCCCAGAGCTGGTTGTATTGCTGAACAGATCATCTTCATTTAATTTGTACGATAACATGTTAATTGCAGTGCTGAGATCTGCTTGATGTATATTGATTACCAAATGACCTCCTATTTCCCATGTTACCAAAATACTTAGTAAAAATTTGTAAAGTTGAGCAGAAATATCTGTTAGAAAAGATTTCATTTATTATCAGTCTGGGACTGAGATAAAGGATGCTATTGCTAAGATCAAAGCTGCAGTATATTTGCTGCTACCACACTCATCACTAAGCCGTGGGAGACAAGTCCCTCTTCTCCCTGGTCCTAACACATCCCTAATCAATTTAGTTGCAGTAAAGCTGTTTGCAAGATACAGAAGTGGCTCAGCTGGACTTGCACTCATGGTATTCCAAAAGTGCCCTAGAACAGCAGCAAGGATTTCATACCTTTATTTCAGGGACTGAACGCTTGGGCTGCTGAAGCGGTCTAAGCAGGCAATAGCAAGGAGTCCATCTAGAATAACACTAGCTTTTCTTTGCACTTTGGTCAGCTAGTGGTCTTGAGAGCATTAGCAACCTTATCTGAACGTTGCAACTCTGGGAATAAAACTAATAAAGATGTCACAGGCAAAAAGTTACTTAATTAAGGTTTCTTTGCTCTTCTTCCAATATTCCAAGCAAATATGGTAGCATGTAGCATCCACTCTAACTATGAAGTGTTAGGAACTAGGCAAAAGGTACCTACAGTCTTCTTGGCATAAATCTACAAGTAGGTCTTCTGAAGATATTTTCTATATTCTAGAGCACATCTACACCCCCTGGCAATGAAACCTTGAGATACAGACATGTACATATATATATCTGATCCTATGTTATTGTGGTCTCAGAGAATTCTCTTCTAGAGCCATATTACATTCTTTACTATATTACATTGCTATGCTATACAATTATACTATATTACTATCTTACTACATTATACTGATTATGCTACATGCCTGATTAAGGCATAGCAACAAGGCTCTGTCTCTGCAAAAATCTGACAAAAAGTGTGTTCACACAAAACTGAATTATGACACCCTTTCAAAAGTAAAATTTAGCTTTATTTCAAATAATGTAAAAAGCACAATCTTGAATGGTAAAAGGAACTAAGAAAAAAAACATTTTTTTTTCCAAGTCTGGTAGGTACAGATTTTTTTTCTTACCACGAATTGATTGCATTTTTATGAGTTTAAGGAAAGAGGGAAAGCAATAATACTTAGCTGTTCATTCGCTGAAGTATGTAAAAGAAATTATAGGATTTTGGTCTTTCAAGGAAACTCTCATTTGGATGCTCTTCTTGCCTATCAACTGTGTGGTAGTCCACCATGTAAACATTTGCAAATCATGAAGCACAAAAGACTAAATATTGTAAATACCAGCCTCAAGAAACAGCTAAAATTCAGAGCATGCAGGGACTATTGCACACTTAACCACAGCAAAGAGATTTATGGCTGCCTTATTAATATGTATATTCCTCAAAAAACAGTTTACCTTTCAGAAAGAGAGATCTGGTCTGCTCTAATCCCACTGAGTTTCATCAAATTCCACTGATCTGAGTATCTGTACATGGATGCAACTAAAAACTTTGGATTATTCCATCACTATTGGATCATTCCATCACTGACTGTTATTGGAGCCTTCTCTTTTCACTGAAAGAGTGTGTTTCAAACTATAATCGTTTTATTAAGTTATAATTTAATTGGAAGCCCCATTTTGTAAGTAGCCCAAGACAGGAAAACTTCAAATGTCATAAGTCAGGGCTGAAACACATTGATAGGGACGTATGGAAGAAACATTTTTAGGACCTGCCAAAGCCACATAGTCTCATAATTCAGATTTATGAGTAAAGAATATCAACTTCTACAAATTCTTAGAGATTCATTTTGCAAGAGTCAGACCAATATTTGGACACACAATAAAATAATAATGGAGACTGAAGAGAAAAGTGGCTTTCAGGTTTTTTCGAGCCACAGTACTTTCCTGGAAATATAGAAGTGCAGCCAGTCTGTGGTTCCCTATCCTAACCAAGCAGAGGAAATTACAGCATTATCTTAGATGATCCAGATAGGGAGAAAAGGATACAGTATACAGATACATTTTTAATATTTGCAAGTACTTTCAACTGGAAATTTCATAACTAATTATTCAAACTTCCAGCATTTCCTCTGGAAGACTAACCAGCTGGTTAATATAGTACTTCTCAACTAGTAAGAAGTGGCAAGTCTGTAAGTCGAGTCCATCAATGAGGCAGGAAGTGCCACCTTCTGCTCACAAATAGGATCTGTTCATTACAAGGAATAAAAAGTTTCTTAATTAACTGGAATGATTATGGAGCAAAATACTTGAGAGAACATGATACAATTCACTCTGCGCTGAGAAAAGTGACCTTTTTAATGCACTTACTGCCTGAGCAAAGTCCACTGAAGTCAGAAGAACCTTTCCACCGATTTAAATGACATTATCCCCTTTTATCTGCTTCTAGACTTCAAAACTGCACTGACCTAATTGAGCTCAAAATTGGGTTCACAAGTGCAAACTCTCCTCCAAAATTTTAATCATTTTTCCTCTGCTGTATGTAATGTGTCTCATAAAAAATTAATTGAAACTTCTTTGGGGTGAATTGCATCATAGATTCAATAAAGAAAACAACTGCAATGTAGAACCATATGACTTTAAAAATAAAGTAACAACTCATATTTCTTTGTTAGACCATAACACTAGATTCTCAATTTTTCAAATGCCTCCACAACCTCAGCAATCATTCATATAACAAAATGTTTGAAAAGGTAGATTGTTTTATTCAACCAAAAGTCTCAACATTTTAAGTCTCTCGTGTATTTCCTGGCAACATCACATTGGAATGGAAGACTAAAAGCCATGTTTTATTTGCCTTAGTGACATAAATGTCCTCGATGAGAAAATACTAGCAGTTTTTTATGATATTATAACAATAAAATTAGACATAGGTCACTTTTCCTGATGTAATTGTTAATATGGAGTATCTGTGCTTATTTTTTGAAGCACAATATGCCTTTCGTATTGACAGTATTGACCTGCTACTCATGAAAAGATGTTAGAATGAAGAAATCTCCTGGATAGGCTACAAAGTTAATTGTATAGGTAATTCCACTAAAAATAACTACTATCTGTTAGAGATTATATATTTCTTTGTATTTGTTTACTGAGCCTTTAACATTTTAGTAGAACAGTAGAGCTTATTAGACACTTTGATGTACCTTCACAGCAGGTTATGTTGTTAGGCAGTAGTTTAATAGTTCAGATTCATCTTCATCAAACAAGGAAGTTCATGCATATAGAATGACACTACAAGAAGGTAGATGTATGTATCTTTTATTCATGCATATAATTACAATAGGTACCATACAAGTTCTGCTCTTTTTTTTGCCTTCCTGATAGCACTTAATGCCCTTATTCAAGCTATGAATTGTTTATGTTGGAAAGGAAATCCTAATCTTACCCACTTTGTCTTCACCCATTCTACTTCTTACAGCAAATCCACTGATACAATTCATCACAACTAGGATAGAGCTATTCCTCCAAAAGATAAGCTTGAAGAAAGTCTAAGACAGTAAGATCCTGCCAGGCTGAAGGAAGTTATTCTCCAATTGACAACTGCACCCACTGCTAGCAGATACCATACAACTGCTACTGGACAACCTTATCAGATATGACGGAGCCGTACCAGCTGGAGCAGGAAATTATCCTATATACACTCTAGGAATCTCCTAGACTGCCTCCTCTCTGCTGTGTGGAGCTCCCAGTAGACGTCCGGCAGGTTAAAGTCACCCACAAGAACAAGGGACGACGATTTTGAAACATCCGCCAACTGCTTGTAGTATAATTCATCATCCTCATCCTCCTGATCGGGTGGTCTGTAACAGACTCCCACCAGGATATCAGCCTTGTTGGCCTTCCCCCTGATTCTGATCCACAGGCACTCCACCTAATTATTACTGACTTCAGCTTCTACAGAGTCAAGAGACTGTCTAAGATATAGGGCTACCCCTCCACCTCTCCTACCCTGTCTGTCCCTTCTGAAGAGCCTGTAGCCACCCATGGCAGCACTCCAGTCATGGGAGTCATCCCACCATGTTTCCGTGATAGCGACTACATCATGGCTTTCCTGCTGCACGATGGCTTCCAGCTCCTCTTGTTTGTTGCCCATGCTGCGTGCATTGGTGTACATGCACTTCAGCTGGGCTGCTGGTTTGTCTCTTAACTTGGGATGTCCACCCTTGGGCTCCTTTCTGGAGAGCCTGGTTTCAACCCCTTACCCCTTCAAACCTAGTTTAAAGCCCTCCTTATCAGCCCCGACAACTTATGGGCTAGAGTCCTTTTTCCCCTGTTAGATAGATGAAGCCCACCCGGTTTGAAGAAACTAGGTATACTGAAATTTGGCCCATGGTCAAAAAACCCAAAGTTCTGCTGGTAGTACCAATCCCTTAGCCACCTATTGATGAGACAGGTCTTCCTGGTCCTCTCCTCATTCATCTCCTCTACTGCAGGAAGTGAGGCAAACACCACCTGTGCTCCTGTCCCATTAACTAATAGACCCAGCACCTTGAAGTCCTTTTTATCACCCTGGTACTTCTTCCATTAATGTCATCACTGCCAGCCTGGGCTACCAACAGTGGATAACAATCTGAGGGCCGAATTAGCTGAGGGAGTCTCCTACTAATATCCCTCACCCAGGCGTCGGGGAGGCAGCAGACCTCCCTGTGCGATGGGTCCGGTTGACATATAGGGCCCTCAGTTCCCCTCAGAAGGGAGTCACCAACTACAACCACCCTTCTCTTTTTCTTTGTAGCTGAAGTTGTAACCCTTCTGGTAGACAGGGGGCAAACAGGAGATGTTTCAGACAGATCTTCCTCTTGTCCATCCTCTGCCTGATTTTCTGAGTTCAGGGCCTCATATCTGTTCTCCAAGGGCACCTGGGGGGATGGTTGGGGTTGGGAGGGGATTCTTTTACCTTTCCTATGAGGGACCTGTTTACATTCCTCCCTATCCACCTGGTTTGCATCAACTGCCTGATGGCAGGAGGGGCAGGGCTTCACCATCTCCTTTTGGACTTCTTTTGGGGTCGAAAGGGTGTGACTCCACCAGTCAATTTCCCTTCCACTGTCCCTAATACTTCTTAGTCTCTCCACCTCCTCCATGAGCTCTACCACCACGCATAGCAAGTCATTCACCTGCTCACACCACACACAGACCCCACCCACACTCTCCTCAGGTGCTAACACCAGCCTCAAACACTATACACAGCCAGAGGCCTGAACAGCAACATCCATCTTGGTGTCCCTCCTAAGGGGTTCCGTCTGTGTGGACACACCCTTCATCTTAACAGCAACAGCTTTCGCTTTTTTGGAAACCATTGCTGGCTGTGCCCCTCCTGCTTGCTCTGCCTGCGCCAGCTGCCTCGCTCACTGCCGTGCCACGTTCCTGTTTGCCTGATCCTGTTGGCCACGCTTCAGGTCGCTGGCGCTCCCGGCAGTCGCTTAAATCCCTCTTGGCAGGGCTGGGTGCCACCCCCTTATCAGCTGAGTGGCCTCACCAGAGACCCTCCAGCAGAAAGGTTGTGCAGCAGGCTCCCAGCAGCCCTTTTCAAAATATATTGCATCAAAGAGCTTCTTAAAATACAGCAAAAGGCAAAATCACAGGCTAGAGAGATAGATGTTGAAAAATTAGGGCATTATGTCAAAGGAGAGATTGTTAGTTTGGGAGGAAGAAGAAGTAAGAGCAGTTATGTCCAGTGAATGCATTGTCAATGAAAAAAGCTGAAGAGAATGTCTTGTTAAAATTGCAGGAGGTGGAGGCCATCATTTCATCTCCCTCTTAATGGAAATGCTTCATTAATAGATTTTTCCCTTAAACAGACTTTACTCAGGAACTGAGTAAATAATCCACCATTTTGCCCATAACGTGCAGAGCACATTCAAAGCATAAAAAATTATAGTATCCTCAAGATAAGCAATTGAAATTACTTTGTATAGCATTAGAAAAACATCAGAAGGACTATTCTCACACAGAGTGTACTATATAATTCTTTGCAGTGACATTTTTGTTTTAAAGATATTAAAAAAATCCAATAGATTATTAGTTTCATCACCCTGTCTTCCTCTCTGTCTAACCCCACACATACTCATCAAAACATACATCTTCAAACATAGCAATTGCCCTTGGAAAGTTCTGATATAGAAATCATTTTTCTTTCAAGTTGTAGGACAAAAAATATTTTAATTTCTGTTTCTTTTAAAATGAATTTCTTCTCTTGAGAATGGGGGTGCAGTATCTAAAGAAACTTTTCATAACACTGAGATAGTTATGAACTCCATTTGGTACTAAAAAACCCAGTAGTCATATCTGAGGAGAGATTTGCTGAATAGTTATGGCATATCCCTGATAAATCATGTTTTTAACCAGCTCTGTCTGAAGGAAAAGTAGACAAAGAAGATCATGAATTTCTTTAACTTAGTACAACAGCTGTATAAAATACCAGATATCAAGGTCAAACAATGACTTTCTACATGGTGCCAATAGCCTAGTTTAAAAAATCAAGGTAAAGGAGGGCCCTTTACAGGTACACAGGTATTAACCTGATGTAATAGGCATTGATAGTAACTGTTTTTATAAAAGTCAGAAGACTCCTTTATGATTTCTCAATCAAATATTTCCATCCTGATTTCATGAATTGTCAGCTGTGGTTGAATGCCCATGTATAAAAAAGAAGACTTCATATATTAACAATTTACAGAACAGATAGTGTTCTCTTAAAGGTTCAGCATCTGTAGAGAAATATCTTTTGGTCATCTGTTAAAATAAGTTGGGGACATTTTCAAGTATATTAGTAGACATATGATGAATAAAATTAAAAGGCTTTGTAATAATATAATGTGATGAATTTCACCTTCTGCCTAGTAAAGGTCACTTTTAAAACAGTTTTCAGGAACATAAATATTTATGCCAACAGTACTGCAACATCACCTTGCTTCCCCCTCTGCCAAACTACATAGTTTTGTCATGGTGTGGAAATACACACTCTACTGTATAGATTGTATGACTGAACATGCAGCTGAACAGCGTACAGTGATATTACTGTGTAGACTAAATAAAAAATGCCACAGCAGATACGTTTAAATGCTGTCAGTTCTCAGTACAACCAAGTCAGTATTAGGGCAGTCATTATCCACTTTGGAAACTGACAGCACAAATGTACTGATAATTATTGTTAGAAACAGTAAAAGAGAGATATGGGCTTACTAAAGAGAGTCCAGGGAAGGGCCAGGAAGGTGATTAAGGGACTGGAGCATCTCTCTTGTGTAGAAAGGCTGAGACAGCTGTTCAGCCTGGACATGAGATGGCTCAGGAGGATCTCATCAATATATATAGGTACCTGAAGGGAGGGTGTGGAGCCGGACTCTTCAGTGGTGCCCAGTGACAGGATCAGAGGCAATGAGCACAAACTGAAACACAGGAGGATCCATCTGAACTTCAGGAAACACTTTTTCATCTTGGGGGTGACTGAGCACAGGCACAGGTGTGGCCAAGGCAGTTTGTGGGGTCTCCATCCTCAGAGATCCTCAAAGGCTGCCTGGACAGAGTCCTGACCAGCCTCCTCTACGTGGCCCTGCCATAGCAGGGGCATAGAACCAGATGATCTCCAGAGGGCCCCTCCAACCACAACCATTACAAGTTATACAAGTTATCCTAAGTAACAAGTGCTCTGACAGCTCACTTACACTTTTTCTCTGAAACTATTTCAAGAGGGAAGGCTGACAAGAGATACCCTATAAAATGTCACTACTGCTGCTCCTTTGCTTTCTATACCGATTGGTACTGGTTCTTTTTTTTTTAAGCAAATTTTGTTATCTCTTTCTCTTTCCAAAGACACACAACACAGCAAAATGAAGCAGACCAAGGTGATGGGTCTAACTCATTCCTAACCTACTAATTCATTCTCATTCTTCTCAGTTAAGGCTAGCTCGCTCCTTGTGTCCTGAAGGCCCTCCCTTCACCAAATATCAAGAAAGGAAAGAGGCATAAAAGGTGGAGCCGTTCCATAGCTAGCCCTTTTGGCCCTTAGAACAATAAGGTTATAAAAGGGATATATTTTGCACCGTGCCTTTAAATCAATAATGACCAGCAAATGTGGAAGAAGCCTTGTGTTTAAGTGTTGCCCTGAGGATGATTCAATGCAAGACATTTCATTTTACAGTTAACTGTTAGGGTTGAGGAGGAAAAGCAGTTTGTTTATTTTGCTTTTAACTGATTTCTACAGCTAACTCCAGTAGACAACCCGTCCAAAATACTTGCATTCCAAACCAAAATGCAAACCATCAGAGCTGTGTCACTAATCACAGAACACAAAGCTGCAATTTTTTTTTCTTTTTTTTTGGGGGGGGGGGAAAGCCCCCTATAATTTTATAGTGTCTCTTCTGAAATGATTATCAGTGACTTTAAGTTGTTTATTAGTGTCAGTGTCAGTTTCCAAATCTATGAAGGCAGACATATCAATCACATGTAGCAATGATGACAGTAGTTGCAAATCAGGGGAAAAGGCATTAACTGCCAAGGCCTCCCACACATGGAAAAACATTTAACAAAGACAGCTGATTAACTCATTCTCCCACAGTCATTTATACTCCACTGCTGACTGCATTTCAAGAGTAATTTCCATTACTATAATAAGCATAGTATATGACTTGCTAATAGGAACAGTTCACAGTCTCCTTGCAACATCATCATATTAAACACAAAAGGCAGGGAAAAGGTTCTGCAGAACATTTTGGGATACCTTAGAAAATTTGTAGCAACAGTCATGACAAACTTTCGGAGGTATCCAATCTCTGAGTACCCTCAGTCTCCAGAGACCTCTTTTCACAGATCATCAGAGTCCAACTGTTGCTCCTTAGCCATTTCCTCTGCCACATTTATCACCAAATGAGTCTCCTAATTCACAGTGTGGGATCCCTGCCCTGGCCCTTTTGCTTTTCTATTATTTCTTCTCTGAGGCAAGAACCTGCACTAGGTTATTTTGACTGTGAAGGTCCTAATCTGTCTGTTTATAACTTCTTTCTTCCAATATATGAACGTCTGCTCAGGGATTTCTGTGGGGGTTTTATTGTATTATTCATGTGTGATATTTGTATTGTTTGATGGCTCTTCCTGTGGTTTTCATACACTACAGTTTAAAGTATTCAGAAAAACAGATGAACAGTTGGGAAAAATTATGCAATTTTCTGTCTGGCCTTTCTGATCGAACATCGACTGCTTGTTTCCTGGCAAATGAGCTGATTAATTCTTTGCAGACTGTCCCCCAGAAGCAGCTCTTGAGGAAGAGCCCTTGTGTCAGATATAGGAGGTCCCAATAAATCAACACTTGTAAATGGCAGCATGCAGCAGCCTGGCATCCATGGGCCTTTACAGAACTGCATGTAAAAGAATAATTCCACTGTTGACTGTAACTTCCTTCTATCCAAGTCTCAAACAGTTGGAGTGCTCTTGACTGGTACACTTTTTGGTTGTTAAAGTAGATCATTACAAATTTTCTTTCATTTAGTACTGTAAAATCACTCAAGGAAACAATACGAGTACCCTGGATATCTCTTGCTATCAACAATATCAAACTGAAAAGCTACTTTATAACTGAGCTTCCTCAAAGAGATTCCCCAGAGAAGCACAGCAGTCTTAGAAGATATTCAACACACTGCCATAACATTTCCCCTATAGCATTTAAACTTTATGCTGTTACAACCCATATCAGCAGGCTATTGACAAAAGTGTGGGTTTTCATACAAGGGGATCAAAGAAGCTAATATTTATACTGTGGACAGAGCTATTGACCTAAACTGAATTCTAAGAAAGGAAAAAAGCTATCTAGGCCACTGGGAAATTTATTTTAAGGTACAGTAAAAACTAATGAAGACACTAAGAAAATCTAGTGTTCAATTCAGAATTCATAGACTTTACTATCTGACACAGAGTTTAAGGCCAAAGGACATGGTTAAATCATTTGCTATGAATTTTTGCTGTGAAGATTTTTTATTTCACTTAGTATCCACACAATAAGATGAAAAATTGTGCTTAATTTATATCCTGGAAAAATGTCCAAAGCTGAACTGGAGACAGTATAAAAGAAAACACTATTTCCTTTGATGTTTTTTTCCAGTGCTTAATCATCTTCACTGTAAAAATGTTGTGACTTAATTCCACTGTGAATTTGCCTGGCTTTAAATACCAGCCAGGTACTTATTGTGAATCCTTTTTTTCTGTAGATAAAGAATGAATTAAGGAGTCAGCAGTACTTTCTCCCATTTGAAATGCTTAAGTGCTGCAATCAAGTTGCTTCAGTCTTTTTCACTGCAATGAGAGGTGAAGCCTGCCTCAGAGCGAGCAGGCAGTACTTTTGGTTTAAGGAAGAGCTGAACCATAGCTGCCAGATTCAAGAAGGTGATGAGGTTACAGATTTATTTCACGAAGTTAAGTCATTAACACAAAAGTTGAACTCAGTAAAGATAAATGGAAGTCTATCCATGAGCTGAAGAGAAGGAAAAAGAGAAAAACAATAATGAAAACTGACCAGGAAAATAGCAACAGATGAAAAGGAAGGACGATGAAAAACACATCACGCTGCTCAAAAAAATTGTATTTCCTTTCCAAGTTCTTCAGTTCACATTGAGAAAAGCAGTTTGACTTGAGGAGAAAAGAAAGAAAAAAAAATAAATTTTACCATGTTTCCTTGTTACACCAGAATTCCTTCCAAGGCAGCACAAGATCTGGATTAGAAACCACAGTTGATTCAAACGGGTGTTACAAGCAACAGATTATAAGAACCTCATTAATAACAATCACTAGTTTCTGAAGCTCTAGCCAGGCTACCTATTTATTATGATATTAGCTAACAGGGAAAACATTTCTCTCTTAGCCTTCCTCAGCTCTTGCTGTCAGAAACAGAAGAGGAACATTATTCAGATAAAGCAGTCCTCTGAACAAGGCAGACTCCTTGTCCTGAGGATAAGCACCAGAGTTCCATCAGCAATACAGTCAGTGCTGGCAATACAAAGAGTGCATGACAGTACCAGACCACTTCTTCTTCTAAATGATATTTTTCAAATCTCATCTGATTTGCACGCACACATAGTTTGCCAGGAAAACACATTGTGGTGAATAGTTCTAGCCAGAGCTATTTTCTGTGTCTTATAGAGGAAGCAGCCATCAGGACTACCTCAACTGTGAGTTCAGAAGGTTACTTGGAAGATCATTTTACAGGAAGATTCTAGAAAAATTCTTTATAGCAGTAGATTCAGTCTAGCTTTCAACGTCCAGCTGTTCAGATGGTTACAGACCATTACACCCATAATTTCCTACACTCTCATCTAGCCAGAACAATCCTAGTGCAGAAGCCATGAAGCTTTACTAGTGAGATACTATATGCAAACTATTCTCAATTGTGCCTAAGTAGGTTTTATTTATTGCTTAGACCAAAGATGGCTTATATCTGCAGCAGTTTTTATCTGTGCAAATATGGAACCACATGCATGTAAATGTGCGGGCATGTCGTAGTAATTAAAAGGAAATAATCAAAATTGTGCCTGAGGTACAGCATTTAAATAGTACACATGAAGACAGGTATATTTGTTTACATATTTTTCCACACATGGTTGAATACCAAATGATACACCTTAACCCTGAAGATTAAGTGCTAGTGTGAAAGGTATATCAGACTGAATATTTAGTTCACGTAAACACAAAAATAAAGCCAGGAGAGAAAGGAGAAAAGAAGTCAGCTTTGCCATGCAAGGGAACACAGCTGTTTCTGGACCTGATAAGAAGTTTTGAAAGATAAACATTCCTGAAATGCAAGAGAAGCAAAAACCTGAGGGACCCCTGAGATGCAGCAAAATGCATGTATTGAAAATAGTTACTTTTGGTGAAATGCTTAGTTTACTAACATGTATAAAATCAGATGGGCCACCTGGAGGCATTTATTTTCTGAACAGCATAAAACAAGTCTGCACAATTACTCTAGCAGTGTCTGCAACCTTTTGCATTTATTTTGGGGGGACACAAAACTCTGAAGGCATATTTCCTAACACTTCACTGCTGAAAGTTGCAGAGCAAGGAAATGAAAGACCTGAGTCCCACTTAATAGCAATTGAAACCTAACTTCTTAATCCCTCTAAAATAACCAGTCTTAAAATCTTGATGGTTGAAAAATGCATTGTCCTCTAGAGACAATTGTCATCTCTTCAAGTCATCATCGATTGTATTCAGTCTTACCCTGAAAGTACCCTCAAGAGGAAATTTGATAGATGTGTGCAGCTGCTTTCTGAGGAGTTCACACTTTATAATTATTTGCATTAAAAAATCATAAATACAGCACAAAACTTACCTACCATCACTTGATATCTAACGTTTTAGAAGTTCAGTTAAATGGACATCTGTTCAACATTAGCCTAAAGTGAGTGCTGGTTAAGCACTCAGGGACTCGGCCCTTCCTCCTTGCATTCCGTTTTCTACAACACTAAGGTTGTCTCAGAGAAGCCTTCATTAAAATAAATGTCCTATTTTGCCACTATCTTGCCATTTACCTCATGGTGGGAGAAAAGTGATGCCAAATAGCTTACTGACACTTGATACATTTGCTCACTGATATTAGCTTAATTTAACACATCCCTTGTTTCTTTTTCTTCACGCACTCTTGTAAATTATCTTTCCCAAGGCTTTTTTTCTCAGCACCATTTTGATGCATAGCTTGAAGCCATCCATCACAAGTTGGAAGCAATGTATTCACTAATAGAAGGCTCACTGCTTCCAGCTCAGCGAGCACATCATCCATCTCCTGAAGTGTGCCACAACACTTTCACCCTTGGCCATCTCCACCTGAGATGGCTCCTCCTTGGCTGGAGCAGCTACCTGAGGTCTCCCGGGACCACCCTTGGGACTGATCACTCTGTGCTTCAGGGCTGCCACCTTGCTCACATGATGTGGGTGAGAAAAATTTCAGTCCCTACATAATTTCCATTTTTTCTCACCAGTTCACATACTTTATCAGCTTTTTCTTTTATTTGAATGTAAACCTGCTTCTGTAACTGTCTCACAGCTAATGCTTTATCTAGCCACAAAAAAATGAATATACTATAAAGTAGAATACAGAGTTAGGCAGGTAGAAATTTGATAACTTACAACAAGGGCAAGTGTTGAGTCTTGCATCTGGGAAAGAACCAAGTACCAGTATAGGTTGGGGACTGAGCTGTTGTAGAGCAGCAAAGGGGAAAGGGACCTGGAGTCCTGGTGGACAGAAGGATGACGATGAGCCAGCAATGTGCCCTTGTAGCCAAGGAAGCCAATGGCATCTTAGGGTGCATTAGAAGAGGTGGGGGTAGTAGGCTGAGAGAAGTTCTCCTTACCCTCGGAATACGGGAATATTGTGTCCAGTTCTGGGCCCCACAGTTCAAGAGGGACAAGGAGCTGCTTGAAAGAGTCCAGCACACACAAAGCCTCCATGATGATTAAGGGAGTGGAAAATCTCCCTTGTGAGGAAAGGCTGAGGGAGCTGGATCTCTTTAGCTTGGATGAGAATGAGGGGTGACTTCATAAATGTTTATAAATATGTTATAAAGGGCAAGTGCCTGGAAGATGGAGCAAGGCTCTTTTCACTTATGTCCAATGATAGGACAAGGGGCAACAGGTACAAGCTTGAGCATAAATATAAGGAAAAACTTTTTCACTGTAAGGGTGACAGAGCACTGGAACAGGCTGCCCAGGGAGGTTGTGGAGCCTCTTTCTCTGGAGGCATTGAAAACCCACCTGGATGTGTCCCTCTGTGATCTGCTGTAAGTGACCCTGCTCTGAAAGAGGGGTTGGACCAGATGATATTTCAAGGTTCTTTCCAATCCCTAACTTCCGGTGATTTCTGTGATATTCCTACACATCCACAACTACATAGTTTGTCAAAACTTCTATTTTTCTTTAACAGACTGAAACTACAATAAATGACCTGGGTTTTGTGTTCCCATGCAATCTTCTACAGATCTGGTTTCAAAAAGTGGCCTTCCATTAATTGCAAACTCATTTAATGGCAGGTGCTACTGTTGGCACAGATATTCATCTATCTGACTACACTCACAGGAGTCATTTGGTCTGAATCCTCCCCATTAATCATAAAATCAATAACCACCTTCTTTTAACAAGTTCCTCTGTGTGTGGAATCTCTTTAGTAACTTCCTCTGTTTCATCTATCATTTCTCTGTGACCAGCCAATTTTTTTCCAAAAGGAGAATCTTTCCAAATTGAAATCTAAGTTTATCTGTTCTACAATAGCAATACCAAGAAGGGGTTTTTTTACATCATTCTGGTGGGCCTTAGTGATTTTTCCTTTTTTTCTTCCAAGAAAGAGTCTCAGTACTTGTTCAAATGTACTGAAATGTCTGTATATAATACATTAAATCATGGCTCAGTGGAGGTTATTTGGAAAGAAATTTTGCAGAACAGCAGTTCCCCAGGGTTCCATTTTAATGACATTGTTAATGTCCATGGTAGACCCACCATCCCCTACTCTCAGTCATAGGGGATGTTAACTGAAATAATACAAATATGTTGTCCTCAGAAGTAAATATCTAACTTCAAAATTTTTGAGACCATCCAAAACTATGCAAGAGAAGTTCACTCATCTCAAATGGCAGCAGAATCAGTATTACTTTTGGATGAGAGTCAGCTACCTTTTGTCTTGAACTGGCTTTGAAAACCACTTTCTGACCCTTTTCACGACTATAGTTTTTTATGTGATCTCCTCATTTTTAAGATTCTCTGAGTTGCTTTCTCTCTCTTTTATTTTTGCACTTACTGCTCAGTAACTGTAATCTTTCAAATTAGGTAGAACTCTTCAATATTGCTGTATTAAGGGAAATCATAATAGCCTATTGACTGCAGTTTAGTCAATGATCCATTAGTTATTCTGTCTTAAAGGCTTCTGGAGTCTGTAAAATAATGTATTTGATTATCTCAGAAGTCAATACAAGCACAGATAGCAGACTGCAACGAACCAAACCTGTTAAGGTAATTAACCTAGTTGTGAAAACAGGGTATCAAGCTGTTCATCCAACCCATTAACAACCAAGTTTTCCTAGGCTAATAGACTGTACAAACAATAAGGTGTAATCCCACAATAAGGTATTTGTTGCTCCAGAGATACTTAGCCTTAAACGTGGTATGAGTGCACATTTTACACAGAGATGGAATACAGTAATAACTCTCTAAAGTGCCAGTGTTAACATTTAAAAGGTGAGACATGGTAACTCATATTTCATAGGGGAAGCAGCTTTCTTATGTATTTCACTTTAAATGTCTGGCATCCCAATCAGGAAACAGTAAAAGACTATGCACAGAAGTTTGGTATTTAATTGGATCATCCACTCCCATAGCATACTTCTAAATACTTCCCACACCACATTCTGATCCTGACATTTTCAGTTCAATATAATTCTTTTTTCTCATAGCATAAGAATGTGAAGATAAGATAGTTAAAAACTGAACTAATGGAAAAGTAATGGAGTAAAGAATTGAGCTACAAATCTTCATTTTTTCCTCGGGGTTTGATTTTACAGGGCCTCCAACACCAAAACCCCACAGGAACTACTGAGAGGTCAGTCTGGATAGAATCAGACAGACTAGTAAGGATGCAGATGCTGTGTTCATTCTGGTAGGCAAGGACAGGCAGAGAAAAAAACATGTACAACTCACCTTTCACCTTACCTCAGGAAGAACATCACTCACTTACCAGCAACCACACATTTCTTTCCCTCCTGCCACCATCTTATTCACACTCAAACATGCAGAAAACACTTTACTTTCAGACAAACAATGGGGGAGGAAAACAAAATGCTCAGACACAGCATGGTCCTAAGCATTCCCCTTTAAGGCAGCTACTGACAACTTCTTTCATGTCTCTGCCTCTCAGAAGCAACATGCAAACAGCACTTGCTGTTTCTCTTGAAAAACTCAGAACTGCATTAGTTCATCCTAAAATAGCTATAACTAATACTCATCTCACTAAAATGGTGTTTCTTTTGCACTTGAAAATAGCTCTTTTAGCTGTCAAAAATTTTAAGAAAAGCTTTTCACTAAATTTCCTCTCTTCTTCACCTAGAACCAAATTATTTCCTTCCATGTCCTCCATCCTCCTTTCTTGCTAAGCTAAATCTTAGTAATCCTTAATGTGTTTTCACCCACGTACACTATTCTAGCAAGATATCAGAATATTAATCTCTGTGTTGACTATATCTCCAGTATAACCTGAATCAAGTTTTCCAATTTCATTTTTCCTAAGGAAAGAAGGACTAGGTATTTTAATTAAGATATATAAATGAAATTATATAGAATCTTATTTTAAACCTCTTCCATTGCTGTTTCTAAGTATGTCTAAACTAAATTGGCACAGAAGAATGTTTCATTTTCAAGTATTTATCTTCTCTAGTACTTCTAGTACAATAGTTATCCATTAACACAACAAGCCAGCATATATAAACAGTTATTCAGACTGAATATTATTTGCTTTGTCCACATATGAAACAGTTTTCATTTATTGTTTACAGACTTGGGGGGGTTTGTTCATCTGTGTCTAAGGAAGCCATTTCCTACTCAGGCACAGAGCTATTTTATGGATCTTCTACACAGCCCCGGTTGGCAGGAACGCTTTGCATCCAGCCTTTTTAACATCTTACAGGTCTTTTTAATAGGAAATGGAAGTGTTTGTCATCACCTTTATATTTTCCACACCCTTGTGCTTTCCTGCTTCTTCCTTTCTGAAGGCAAACGTCTTCCTCAGACAATCCCCACTCCCAAGGCATGTTTTTGAGTGCTTTACAGGCAACAAACCAACCCTGATATTTCAGGCTAAGTCTGTGCCACTTACTTTTAGGCTGCTTCTGTTATGGTTAGCAAGGCCGCCCTGTACAATAGTACCAAATGAAGGTTCAGCTTTACTGAAGCAAAAAAATTTAATGGAGTCAGCTGTTCTGGTTAGCAGGTCTGCACTTTCACTGGGTTTTTAACTTTTTTTTTTTCCTCCCCCCCCTCATCCATTGGATATAGTCAGCATGAATTTAGTTGGGTGGCTACTCTGGAAACTATTATTATTATAGGATTTCTAGCCTACAGCAAAGGAATGGCGTCCCTGGATAAAAGAAAAAGACTTGCAGTGTCACTCCTAGGAATTTCAGCAGTTGTTGGCCTTCCCCCAGAGACTCCAAAGAAAGGCGAGAGCTGTGATGCAGTCCTCTCTCGTCTGGAAAAAAGGATGGAAAGCATTAACTCATGTCAGACAGTCTAGGCTGTAGTCATTTGGTAACACTGACACATTATTATTGCAATCCAGGCTCAGGTCTTTGCTGTTAAAATAAAATGCCCAGCCAGATCAGGACAGGGCTTCTGTCAGTGTCGAAGGAAAGCTCAAGCAGGTAATGTAGTGCATAGCAACTGAAAACACAGCAACCTGAAATACCCTCCTATCAAATGTATATACACTAATTTCAGTTCAGCTGCATGCCTTTTGATCCTGTATAATGAAAAGGGAACACCCAAATTATCTTAAGTTGCCACTTTGTGTCACATCCTTTCATTTCATGGTTTCTTTTTAAATTTTGTTATAGTCCCAGTGTTTCCAGTCTACTTTTAGACAAAGCTCTTTCCAAATGTCTCAGTCATTTTACCTCCTATATTTAGATCAATTCCTTTTTTATAAGTCCTTCTAAGGAAGATTAACCATATTTGACCAAAATGTTCAAAACAGAAGTTTTTTCTCAAATGTGTATAATGACATTAGAATATTTTTATGGTATTGTCCTACCCTGCTCACAGTAGATCCAGTCTGTTACTGTTGTGCCTATACTGTACACTGAACAGAGGCTTTTATTGAGCCTCTAGGCAAAATCTAGTAGAACCTCAGGACTTTCCCTTAGTTCATAACAGAAAATCTGCAGTTCTACTTCGCTAAAGTCCTCTTTCTCTTAAAACAAAGCCTTCCTTTCTTGCTTGGCATTGCTTTCCTGAATTTGTTCATGGTCCTTAAATTCATTAAAATTCAGTCCATCTTTTCAGTATTGCATTAAGATCTTGAAGTTTCAACTTCTCTTTGTAACATTCAGAAAGATTTTAATTAGTTCATCTACTTTCTCTCTCTGATAACCTAAATTTGACATTTGTGGGATCTTTCACTTCACTCTGTCTTATTACATCCTAAGGTCTTTGTTTACATCTCCTCAGAACTTTTTCTAGAGATGCATATAAAGGACACAAGAGTTCCAGCACTTTGGCATTCAACAAGTAAAAAGGATCATTGCCCATTGCCATATTGATACTTTTCCTGACTACTGGAATATAAACACTGCTTCTTTACCTATAACCACACCTTGTAGAATAATTTTGCAGACACTTGAACAGATCACCCTCCCTTACTTGTTTTATGAAGAGTCAAGAGAAAATTCCTTAGATACTACAGAAACAAATACTATCAAATTACAGCTAAACTGAGAAATAAACAGAGCTACACTGCTCACTCCCTGTAAAGCTCACTCCATAAGTGATTTTGTCCCAGCTTCTCTTCATCAGTATGGATTTATTTCAGCTTCTTAAACCTGGATACATCACAGAATTGTCAGAGTTGGAAGGGTTCTTTAGAGATCATCTAGTCCACCTCTCCTACTTAAAGCAGGATCACCTAGAGCATCCTGTCTCATTTTATCTACTTCGCTGTATAATCTCAGTCTGGAAACCCTCTGTCACCGAGGAGACAACTGGATAATACCAGAGGGACAGACCAGATACTAAGCAGGCTGAATTGCCTTCAGACATCTTTCAATCTTCTTCAATTATCGAGGTACTTCAAGTAACTCAGCTCTTAACTGAAGCATTACAATTAAATGTCTCAAGCTGATTGTATTTAATGTGTTTCCAAATCTGCTTTAAACCAGTGAAAAGGCCAAAGGATCCTTCTATTGCTTTTACTGACTATAGATCATCTCTCTGTCAATACTTCTCACTTTGCCTGGGGGTAGACAGGTTTTTCTCTGCTACTTTTTGAAATGAACTCAAATTAATAAATACTTATGGTATTTCCTTGTCTTCCATCCCAAGAACTGTAAAAGTTTGCTACAATCCTTGAGTCCTATTTTCTACCCAAGTAGCACAGTTTTCTCCAGATACAGCATGCTAAACGCCATCTGAGTTCTGTGTACTGGCACCACAACAATACATTCAGCAACTGTCATCTTAATTTCAATATATAGTGCTCATTATTCATACAAAAGGCTCTCCCTAGTCCTTTCCACTTTTGGCCTTGGCAATTACAAATGCAGCATGGAATGCTGGAAACTTCCAGAAAAAAAGCATCCCCAGGTTATTCCTTTGAAGAATATTTGTTCTGGAAGTAACTAATACAGAATATGAAAATGCAATAATTTGATTTGCAGTAGAAATGTTCTTTCTTCTCAGATCCAAAATAAATCACCACAAGCTTTCAAAGCTGACATTTAATCCATGAATTCAAATAATTTTTAAGATTTATGTTCCATTAGAAAGACAGTTTCAAATCCCAATGTCCTTGCAATATTTTAATGTATAGCTGGCAGAAAATCCATTTACACAGTATGCTTTTCATAGCAACAATATCATTTATTGATAAGCCTTATTTAAAAAATAAAAACATATACCTAGTTATGTTCTTTTCTTATTTGTTTATCTATAAATAATAAAGGGAGGCTTAGGAAAGTCTTAGCACATGCATCAACCCATTGGATATAGAATAGAAAGAAAGGAAAAACTGGAACTCTACAAAATAACAGGGATAGTTCAAATGGCAGTAGGCTTTATCTTAAATGCATTGTTTGATGTACATACAACCAAACTCAAAATAAGAGTAGTCCAGTTCCCCCCTCCTTATCTAGATATAAGGCCCTTATGTGCCTTTTTGCTGTTTTCTACAAGTATTACCTTTAGTCTATGGCATGGACAACATGCATTTCAAACATGTTGAGAGTGCAGTCTAGGAAGGAAGGGTAGAGAATATCTGATAACCTGTGGCATTGTAGTACTTGTAAGTAAGAACCTATAGTTATTTCCTTAATGCAAGCATCTTTCTGTGCTAAATCACAGACAGAAAATATCTGTGTTGCCACCTGATATACTGTATATATTCTATGTAGTCATATAAAACACAGCATATTGGTATCTTGTGCTTCCCATTCTACAAGGACTCCCACTTAAGCATTACCATTCACTAATACAAAATATTTGTATGTGGGATTGTGTTTAAACAAAGAAATAAGAGTCTGTTACATTTAAAGTACAATGGGTAAAAATAAGAAAATTAGATTGGACAGGAGGTTCTCTTACATTGTATTACCATCAATCTTACACTTAGTCAGGTGTTATCTTCTTAATGTCAACCGATCAGAAAGCAGAAACACTTTCCTTTTGAAGGTCTCTTAACTCCCAGGAAGATGTACCTTTATTTTTATCAATCTCCAGACATCATCTGAGATTTTTAGTCTGACAGCTAAATATATACGGGCCTCAGTTGGAGCCATGTTATATAGACTTGGGTTTTAGCTCTTCTGTTGTACATTCATAGCTTGTAGCTCTCAGTGACCCTTTTTTATTGGAAAAGAAAAGTTTTCCTTGAAACATGAAGTTCTGTAATATCTTATATATTTTTAAACAGAGGAAGAAAAAAAAGTCATCAAGTTTTAATTAACCATGATAAATTATGTTTCTGCCTCAAATCAAAGGTGCAGTCTAGATTCAAATGATAAATCTCAATTTCCTGATCAGGCTGTGGTACTGCTTCAGGATAACTTGCCTTAGACATGCACTTCACATTATTCTCATTAGAGTGCATGTCCTACCTCTTTAGAAGTCCAGGTAAAACAATATGCTGCTACCAGAATTCAGCTTTAATGGTGGATATTTCTCTCTTGAGCTATATCACCCTCTTGAAACAGGTTTGAGCAAACAGGAGCAAAATGCTGTTAGCAAAACAGATCAGCCAGTAACTGTGTTGCTAAATTATGGATGTTAGACAAAACAAACAACGTAAAACCTACATACAAAATATACTTTCTGGACCTTGAACTAGTCATACAATCCAGAAAGAACTCCACCTATTGAGCATCAAGTCCTCTTTTATATCATCATCAACTGTCAACAGAAGTCAGGGTGAAACATCACACTTGCAGTCATGAATATTCAGCTTTGTAGTGATATGCAAGTGATCCCCAGTAGTTTGTTTGCTTTTTAATGGTTCCAACTTTGTGAAGCGTAATATGAAAACTCCTAGCACAGGGATACGCTGCTGGGATAAACAAATTTATTTGCATGAGGCTGTAATAAAAGTACTTTTCAAATATAATAATTGAGCATTGTCTGTGGTAATTATTTGTTAATGCCTCTTCTCAGATGAATTAGTTTAGAAGATCATTTTGATCTTAGTTTAGCCTTTTTTACATTCCAAGAAAGTACTATAATTTACAACAGAGAATAATTGCTCTTCCTGAGATAATGGGAATTTTTACATGGGCCTTGGACACTGGGTTTGTGCTTTGGTATTCTGGACTTAAATCATGGCTTTCTGCATCAAAAAGTAAAAAGTGGTGTCTGCCGAGGAGATTCATCTGGCATGCTGGATGTGCAAGTCTTAATAATAGCATAATTCATTTGGTAATATGTCCTCTGTATGATTTTCAATAAGCATAGAAAAATACTTGATCAGTCAGTGACAAAGAGATACATATATTTTTTTACAAAATAATTTGTGTTTGAGGTATCTGGAGTGATTTCACAACCTGGGTGGAAAAGTATAGGTCTGGAAGGAGGACTTTTTTTTTTTCTTTTATATGATACCACAGGATTTTTAAAGCAATTTATTCTCAACCAGTTCCACATGGAGGCTCTCAGACATGCCTAACTGGCTGCTTTCCTTTTTCTTCCCACCCGCTCCCTGCTCCCAGTTCCTCCTGATAGTTTCATTATTTCCTCCTCACTACAGCCCTCAGAATAACCAATGTCTCTTCTGAGGACTAAGGTTTGTCATGTGTTCCATTAGTCTAAGCATAAGTAAAAAGGTAGTAGATTTTAAATCCATCAGTTAAAACATTTTTTCAAACACAACCAGACTGAAAAAAATCCAGATTTGGATTTGCTTTGGGAAATACTTCTCCAGTAATAATAAATACCAGTCCTTTAAAAATATTGTTTGGTAGGTTACAGCTTGAGACTGTCAAAGCACATATTACTTTTCCTTCAGAGAAACATAAATACAACCACTTTTGTGTCAAGGATGTACCAGTACTGTATTTACATGATGTGCCTTGATCAACCCATCTGAAAGCTTTCTTATTAGCCTTCTCTAATGGACAGAAATCATCCCTTCCATTAAAACTGTTCAAAAACTAAATGGTATTTCAGCTAACCTTAAATAAAGGGAATGGGGCAGTAAGTGGTCAAAACTAGACAGAACACTTTAAAGTTCTGTCTTAGACTTGCTAGAAAAATCTAAGGTTTGATCCAACCATATTTGGACTTGATCCATTGAGCCTGTCTGACACAATGTAAGTAGACAGCAAGCATTAGAATCTAGATTGCCAAAATTCTCACTCTCACGCAAGAAAATTTATCAGAGTAAGGTCTAAAAAGAAGAAGGAAACATCAGTAATTACACTCAAGAGAAATCCAACATACTTTATAATTTCATTTTGTACTATGATATTCTTTGAGTTAATATTTTAGAATTACATATCTCCACAATCATTGTTTACAGATATTCCTTTTATGCTATTAGAGGTCCCTAGGAAAGGTGACAACCTCCTTTTTAATGAAGAAGCCTGTTTCTCTGGGTCTCTAGTTTCTAATTTGAATTTCCTACAAATTAAGAGCTTGTTCTTTCAACATTTCCCCTACAGAAAAGAATTAAAATTGTATGATGTTACTGCTTTCCTATGTGTTATAAAATATATGGGATAGGTGGGGCGAGACAGATCTGTTCTGACTACAGCAAACGTATTATCACTGAGAAGTGAGGATGAATGCAGAATTGTTTAGACTCTTTCTTGTTCTCTTTTTTTTTTTTTCCTCTTCTACTTTTAAATATCTGAGCAGCATTTGTATTTTTCCTGTAAAATCAGTGTTTAAAAGAGCCGAGGCTCTTTTAAACAAGCCCTCTCTTTAATACATTTAATAAATCAAAGTATCTCTACACTCTTTACTTTGTGAGTGATTCTGAAAACTGGCATTCATTTGCAAGGGGACATCAGGATTCCTGCCAACATCCTCTGCGATGGGACAATGTCTGCAGGTGGTACCCATGTCCGAACCATAATTCTGCAGTATCTAAGGAACAATTAAAAAAATCTGCAAAACCTAAACTGATTTTACTTAATCTAGATTTGAACAAAGCTATGTAGACTGTAGGACGAAGAAAAAAAATCCAAACCCACAATAAAAGATAACCACAAAAAGCTTGAGAATATTTTGCTTTCATGTAAAAACTCAGGAATAAGGAGATGCTTCACACAAAACACATGGAGGTAGAGAGAGAGAATTTTGAGGGTGGGCATTATCAGAAGTCATTTCCACTGGAAAGAATAATTGTATTTCGGTAGTACAGCAGCCAATTGCTGGCAAAGGAATATACAAAGCTACATTAGAACAATTCCTAAAACACTAACACATAGCCTGCATGGCTTGATACTAAAGGTTTTCAACTGGAAATATTTCTGCTATAGCTAGATTCATCTTGCTGTAGCAACTGATGGATTGTTAGTGGAAGTGGGTCAATATATCTTTTGATACAATCATTACCAATCCAGCCACACCATTCTCTTTTTCAGCACACTGCTTGGGAGCACTGCTGTTGAAAAGCTTCTTGCACTGCTTAGTTATTTAATATTTCTACATCTAGTGCAATAAAGAGATGACTTATCTAATCTGATGTTTTAGTTTACAAGAACATTTCCCATAAGAAGTAGTTACAGCAACAGCCATTGATGTGGAGATGTCTGAACTACATGGGATTGTACTGAACTTCAAGGAAGAGAGGAACAATTTGTTTAAGCACATAGGAAGCCTGCCTGGCTGCAAAATGACACATGGTAGAAGGAGAGAGAACTTTATGGTATCTTAATACTTTGATTCTGCTGTCATGCATGTCTAATGAAAAAATAATGTCCCCTTTTTCTGTGGCTGCAGCAAGAATTCAGAAAACTCACTAGAGACATGACTGAAGGGAGCAAGGAAAGAAAATATCACAAACGCATGGTTTATATTATAGCAGAAATAACTCCTGGTTATTCCAAAAATATTCTATTCAAGAATATAAATATTCTGGTCACAACATCCAAAATCTAGAGTGAATGACAATTTTCTCACATAATATTCATAGGAGAGAGAGGAAGAGCTAGAAGAAATTAAATCTGAAAGTCCTAAGAAAGAGAGGGAGACAGATCCCTAAGCTCCGTGCATCCCTCTGAACTCCCACTTATTCTTTGTCCAAAAGGTTAAATAGGTACTTTGGGGGATACCAGTATCTTCAGAGTTTCAAAAAGATTGTGACTGTATGATACTCAAATTGCTCATCTAAGAATATCACTTGCAGCTCCTTCAGTATCCATCTTGACTGGAAGGGCTTTTAAATTACCAGAGAGGCTGAAGTCAGAAGGGAAGTCTCATGCTGCCAGTGTTATAGCCACCAGAGAATATACAAACAGCATATGACAGTTTCCTGGCTCAAAAACCATTGCCTCCATCTAAAAATAAAATCTATAGTTTACATCATCCTGACAGAAAGAGGAATTCACTCCAGAATTAAAAGGTAGTTGCTTGAGTACAGGAGTCCATGGCTGCATTGTACCAATTGTGTTCAAAAGCAATGGCATCTGTATCATCAACAAATTTGAGGCTTCAAAACACCATTTTTTTTTTTTTTTTTTTAATATGGAAATAAGCATAAGCTGAATCTTCTATGGAAAATTATTTAAAATGAAAAAAAAATTTGGATTTGGAACATTTCCCCAGAGGCCATAACATTTCCAAAACTACTGTCAAGAAAAGGGGAGATATTAATATATTAATTAGATTAATTAGGAAACCAGTTCAAACATAAGAAAATAACAAAGCTCTTTAGAAAATGAGATGGTAATAACAATGACTACGAACTAGGCAGTGAGAAGCACAACCACTACTGAGGAAAAATGAAAGTCATAAAAAGAATGAACTACTAATCTAGGTGCTCTTATATATAGTAGATCTCAACCTAATTCAATATATTTATGAGATTACAGTTTTGATTGATAAATGTTAATAGTGTTTTACAATACACTTAGAACTCTAAGGCATAACTAACTGCACGCTGCACAATATCCTGATTAATAAGCTAGAAAACAAAACCAGCATTTCATACATTAAGTGGATTAAAACCAGACAAGGATAGGTCTTGTTGATCTCACTGGAAGTCACACTGTGACTCTATTTCCAAGGGCACTGACATAAAGCAGAGTTGTTGGCTCTTAGACATTAAATATTTTTAATAAATCAGCTGTGGGGAAGGTATCAAACTGACCCAAAAATTAAGGGACTATTTAATACTGGAGATAAGTCGTTGAGACATAGATCACTACATAAATCATAACAAACTTTCAGAATACTGTAAGCAAAGTCAGACTTTCTGGAGCATGCCAGATAGGCCATATTGGCTGAAGTATAATCCTGTTGCATTTTAGACCACATTTTGGACCAACAGTTAGTGAGTTTTAACTCAGCATAAAATGAAAATAAAGCCTTTGAGGAATTTCAAACATTATATAGTTTATAAAAACATGTTTCAAAGCTAATGAGGTGAAATTGTATCTGAAGCCATCAAACATGTAGAAAGGCAGTTTTGAGTAGCAATCTACTTGGAAAGTCTGCAAACACATGTGAAGATCATTGACTTAAGGATTTCCAGAAAATAAAATCAATGTAAAAATTGAAAAGCAAGTTTTGAAGTCTCAGATGTCCTCACATCATCACAAGGTGATAAGGAAACTAGATCAAATTACTCAAAAACAACCCCATAAAGAAAAAAACATTTCACATTCTCTTAGGAATTCAATATTGCTGGTGAATATGATAGAACCAGAATAAACTCAGACACATGGTGGTGTTGAGGTGGAAAGAAAGCCCACCTCCATCATCTAAAGAAACATCTTCTGTATTCAAATTGATAAAAGACCTGAGAAGAGTCTGAGAATGCCCATGTTCTTGACAATCATCTGGGCATGCTCACTTCAACACTGAAATGAAAGCAAAGCCACTATGTACTTGATATGTATGCTAACAGAACAAAATGGTTTAACCTTATTTACACCCCAAGATAGGTCTGAGTGCCTGTGACTCTCAGCTCTTTAGAATACTTTGAAATATGTAATAACGATGTGACAGGCCTCAAACTCAAAGAATCATACCCAGAACCTATAGGTGTGCCAGTTCCCCATCTTACTACAAGAAGATTGTTTCCTCGTATGAGACCATTACAATTATAAAAGCAACAAATATCAAATGAGAATTGAATACAATGCATTTTAATTACTGCATTAGAATTTGTACTATAAGCAAGTAGTGATAAGAGCTACATGCATATGCAGCACACAGATCATTCTTGGAGACATTTCCTCATTTATTTGTTTTTAACTTGCAGCTTTTGTTTCCATAGGAATCAATATTTCCTTGCAAATTTAATGACTACTAGAACACATTAAGGAGCTACGTTAACAGGCAATAATGACACTATTAATTTTGTCACCCCTAGATCTGTGAACTAAACTCAACAGAGAGCAAAAAGTAGCATTGAAATTATATATAAATTATAGGTGAATTATTAAATCCAGAGTTTCTGACAAATTCTTAAATCCCTTTCCACTGACTGTATCAAACAAAACAGTGAAACATCAGAATCAACCATCTATCTTGTAAGTATGCAATATCAAAACATAGTTACACACCCACAGAGTTTGAAGGTCCATTTATGATTTGGTTTATTAACAGTAACACCAATAACATCTTTCCTTAACAAAAGCTTATGAAATTTTCCACTGGAAGCCTAATTTTTAGTATTTTCTTGCCTTCCCTGAATCAAATATCCTAGAGAGGTTAGATACTTGCCTCAGGCATAGTGGAAGTCTAACTTTTCTGTATCAGGGGAAAGAGGTAAGTAATCCCCAGAGAAAGTGATTCAGAGCACCTAAAATTGATGCTTAAAATAGAGGATATAAATTATTTCCTATACATATGAATTTATCTAGGTTTGATTCTCTGCTGAGACAAATTTTAAACTTCAATAAAGTAAAAGTTGCTTCAACCTCCTTTTTTTCCCATCAGTAGGAGTCCCATGATTCCAAATTAACGTAAAACTAAAAATGTTCATGCAAATCTATGGTAAGAACTCTTGACAAAGATTACTTTGAAGTTAATTGTTGTAATTATTAAAAGTGATATGGCAGAGAGACTACAAAACCTATGTGGTTCTTGAATTGATGCTTTGGATCTCCTAGTCCTGAGAATTTTGCAGCAGTCAGATAGAATGGCAAGACTCATATGTTGCTAGCAACATGAAGAAAAATGTATAGTATGCCTGGGCTTTCCTTTGAAGAGGTAAGTAAACCATACTTGAGCCAGGAGCAACATTTATAGCAGCTTAAACAATAATAATCTGTTAGTTAACCTCTTAACTGCACACCAGCCAAAATGTATCCTTAACCTCATCACTACCTTTAGCTTGGTTCCTAAGTTATTATGAATAGACAAGCATCCATTTCTAGTATGATAGGCCTAGTATGATAGGCAGCCACTTCATAATTGTCTGAGGTGACCTTAAATCGTAGTATCCCGGGCATTTGAATGGACAGCAGTAAAAATTAACTTCGTACACATTCCAAAGGGAAGTTAGGACTTAACCTACACAAGAAAGTTACTGTGTAATAAGCCTCATGCCAATGGAGATGGGCTGACAAAGGAGTTAAGGAGCTAAAAGTAGAAACAGAATCTTCAGCATTTTGCCTTCTCAAGTTATCTGAATTTGTGGGAGGTGAAAAGAGGATTCTGCCCCTAATAAATGGTTGAAAGTGAATGCCAACACACTGCCTGTCTATAAATATGCCAGTGATTCTGCAGGCTGAGAACAGCTTGTATAAAGATGGCAGGCTACCTTCCAACCTATTGATATCAATAACAACTTTGTCTCCCAAATAGTATTTTCGGCAGGATAAAAAAAGGCAGTATTGGCAGATCTTCAATGCACAGAGAATAATTTGTTGAAAGGTTCTAGGAACTGTGGTTAGTAAGGAACAGAAACGTTCATGTGTTCTTCCAGAACAATTAAGCACAAATGTCTGAAGCACATCAAGTCATCTGAAGCTGTCACAGGTCTGGAGTTTTATGGGGTCATAAAACTCCACCCACACTCACAGTTTTCCAAACTCCAGTTGACTTGGAGTGAATATGATTTAGCTACAGAACCACATTTTTTCCAAAAATCTACCCATCCTTTTCTGACAGGATCCAGAACCTTCTTCTGACTCTCAGCATATAGAAGTTATGTTCAAAAAACATTACTTTCAAAAGCATTGATGTCTTCTGCCCTGAACAGTCACATCTTCTTAGAATCTGTGACTGAAAATACATTATGTAGTTTTGCAGAGTAAATGCCAGTACGACCAATATGATCGATAAGCAAGTCTCTTTTATTAACCTCAACTACTGTGTTTATATACAAATCAGCATGTCTTACTAGATACATGGCATTCAGCAATTGGCTATCACTCTGTGATCACACCCCTGACCTTTAAACCTTAAAACTTTTAATTGGTTAATCAGCAGGGTTCACGGGCAGACTACGTAAGGCTGTTTCCGTGCCAACTCCCTCTTGTCTTGTTCACCATCTTCTCTGCCTTCAGAGCCAAGGTCAGTTCACGAGCATCCCCCTGTACATGGCTCATTCAGTATATGGTCGTTTTCTTGTAGAAACCCCGCAGAAAAGTAAAAAAGATGTTTCAGGATAACACTTGAACCGCTCATTATTGTATCTGGTTTTTAATGTTTTTTAACCATTGAAAAATTTGAGATTATAAATTCCATTGCCTTAACATACTAGAAATTTACTTCATCAGTTACTTTACTTTTTGAATGAATTACTTGATTACTACAATGGAAACATTTACATCAGAGGTCAGAATACGTCTGTAAGCGCAGGCAGTCTTGGATTTCTCTGCATTTGGGGGTAAATTAATAAAACAAATTAAAACACATAAGAAAAAAAATCAGGTCAAAAGAGTATATTTAAGGAAACTGCTATCTTTTAGTATCTGCATTTGTCTGTGTCAAAATATGATTTAATTTCTTTAATTTTAGAATATTACCTCTAGTTAAGATCATGCACACTTAGTGGAACCTCATGCTTGAAGCTCACTAGAATGTCCTCCATTAGCTTTCACATACAACACCACAGAGAGAAAAGAAACGAGGACAGAAAACAGCCAATGTATGCAGCAAGCAACTGCAGGAGATGAAGCCTTGAGCAGGGATCTTGTTGCATATAACATGGAGCAGTGATAGTCCAAAGTATTAGAAGTCCATACAATGCTCTTAGATTCAGGAATAACAAAATTTGAGACCGTCTACTTGCTTCAACAAAACCTGTTTAGCATCTCTGATTTTGAAACCCGATTTCTCTTTCCTGAAGAGGCAGCATGTCAGTGAAGCTCTGCTGGATGCTTCCCATTCATCACACTCTGCTGATTTTCTACAGCTTATATCAGATCCGTAACTCATCTTCTCTATTCTAAATCCAAACACAACGAAAAATGAAAAGAAGAAAGCTCAGTTCTTTCTTTGTTAAGAGTTTATTTAATGACAATATAGTATTAGAGAAAGCTAGAAGAATAATCTTTAAATTTACATTCATCTGCTTGGCAAACTCATGCTCGTTCCTTAGAGAGTCAGTCAAGGTTTCAATGCACCTGGACATGTGTGGAGTTGAAAATTCAGTGCAAAAATTCTGATATTATGATATCATCATCATTTTCTTAAGAAAATATAAATATCCTGTTCCTGATACACAAGATGTGAAATTCCTGCATCTTCAGCTGGAACTAAGACAAAATTGAAAATATTAAGTCACTTGCTAACACCATGAACACATAGGCATGGATTAAGACCCTTCTCCATCACAGCAAGTCAGTAAAAAGAACAATTAATATATTCCTCTCCTAAAACAAAGTGCTAGGAAGAAGTGTTAATGTGCTGTGTAAAGAGATACCCAGTTTTCAGCTAAAGCTGCAAAAGTGAAGATTTTAAAGTATTTATGGAATTAATTAGCAAAACCACACACTGTCATCTAGCCTGTTCAGATTTCTTAACTAGAAAATGTGACAAGAACACACAGAGCATCAAGAAAGAAGCTGTATATGATATTAAAATATAATAAAAATACAAAACAATTATCTAGTCAGGATTACACTGCAGAGTTGTCAGCTATTATCAATTATTTAACTATAGAAGCCCTGTAAAATATGTATAAAATCAAAACAGGGTCTTCATTTTTTTTGAAGACCATCCAGAATATGAGCTTTTCAGAAAATTATCTTGAGCCATTCATTCTTAGTTTTATGCTGGAATTAGGATAGCAACAACAGCTTTACAGCTGAAAGCTTTACTTAATTGGTTTGCCTGATGGTTGTCTCTTCTTTTCACTAGTTCTGCTATGGTTTGAGTATTTTTAAGTGCATATTAGAGAAACAGTTATAAGTAAAGGTAAGATCATTTTTGTATAATGACTTCTGGACTGAAGAGCACAAAGGTACAAAAATAGGAGGGTTTTGTGTTAAATTCATATTAAACTTGGAAATGCAACATTAATTATGAAACAGGTTCCTATGGTGTTCTTCTCTAAATGCAACCAGAAAACAAATTTCCAGCTTCCGATTGCAGAAGAGAAACTATGCAGCAAAAGAAAAGCTGCTACCATTTGGCTCTATAAATTGATCTCTTGTCCCCTATTAAATGAAAAGTGAGAAGCCCAGTCTGCCGTTTTACATCTTGCAGATTTGGAACTAAGTGATTTAGCATGCTTATGACACTGGAAAAGTCTCATGATAAAAATAGCTTCACATAGTGAAGCAGCAGGCACAGACACACATATGATCAGGAAATATAAGCACAACAGATAAAATCACCTCCAGGAGCACTTTTCACATGTGCTCTAAAAAGACCTCTGACTACCTGGGTAACTGCACTGGCCTAACATTTACCACATTTGACCTCAAACTATGTTGAAATATGTTGCTGTAAAAGAGTAAAATATGTAGCTGAGAGTCAGCTTTGCTCCTTGTTTTGCCCGTGAGTCAACAAGCAACCCTCAGCAAGTCACAAAAGCCAAGACATTGGGGGCTATTAATTTTAATAACCTGTTGTCCAGTTTAAGGCATTACTACTTATAAGTGCATATCAGGCAGTTCATCACCCCAAGCTCCAAACCAAGGTCTTCAGACCTTGCACCTAGTTTGCTATCAAAACTTATTTGGAAAATATGAGTGACTCCTTTATTACTCTGATTTCCTGTGAATACAGTAATCTGTCTTTGTTAGTATTTCAGGTATGTGTTACTGATGAATGTAACACTGATTAAAGTAATCTTGGACTAAAAATGCATGATATTAGCAAATACACACCCACACATTTATATGCAAAAGACAGAAGTTTGCAGCACTGTTCTGAGAATTTGTTAATAGCTTATATCAAGCACAGAAACAGAAAAAGAGCATAAAAGTGTTACAACTTTGTCTACTTGGTCCTGAATCAAAACCTGTACATCTTTCATTTCCAATGAAAGCCCTTTAGGTGTTGCTTACGCTTCACTATACATCATTTAAACTTACCTAAATATCAGCCAGCAGTGCCTTACTGATAAACACAGGTTGGTTTTCTTCTAAATCAAATAGATCACAGAAGATGACAGTTGAGCTCATGTCTCTGCTACATGTTATCGGAAGTGTGTGATACAGAAGAAGAATCATTCACCAAAAGATGTATAATCTTACATGGTTAGCAACACTGCCCAAAGAGTAAGGCTCTGATAAGCCAGAGCAAGAAGCAGATAAAGTTCTGAACACACCCAGTTTTCTCCTTTCTACATACCCAATGTCAGCTGTTTGTGCTAACTAAGCAGTACACAAATTCAGTCTTCTTTAAGCATGGCCAAATAAACGCCATATCTGATGGTTGCCACAGTCTGCCAAATAAGCCAGATCACACAACATACAGTGTACATCACCTTTTTATTGGGTTTGAACTGAAAAGAGCAGATGGTGCCAGTCTGGTGGGAGACAGGAGTGACACAAGCAAGGCTGACGTGCCATAAAGCCTCCGGGTTCACCTGCCAATGTCTTCTCAATTCACTTGAACCAGAAGAAGGAGGCAGATCAGGACTCTGTGCCACAAGACCATAGTGGTTTTCATCTACTGCTAGGATTTTGAGGGGAGATTTATGCTCTCATGCAAGCACAACTTTAGTTAACTCTCTGCTGCCTTCATTCTGAGGTGATGTTTTGTAAGAAAAATGGCTGTTAGAGAGATTACTGAAAAATCCATCAGGGAGGATTCAGCACGAGACAAGAGAGGCTTGAAGTGAAACACATAGTGTCTTATACATGGAGAGATAGAGTCTATTTTTCTTGCTTTCTCTTCTTTTCTTCTAACATACTGAATGCTATGTTTCTTCTGTCTTTTGCACCTTCCATAAATATAAACCATCCCCTCTCTGTTCCTGACAGGGTACTTTATAAAAGAGAAAAATATTAATTTTCCAACAATCTGTTAAAATATCTTTTTACCACATAGGCATGTCTGCCTTAACATATAGTTGAGCAGTATCCCGAGGTATTATTGTCAGGAACATGGGAGAGGGTGGTGTCATTTTATTCGAGGCATTATTTGTCCTTTCTATTTATGTTCAATTTATTACCATCTTTCCAGCAATTCACTAATTTTGAAGAGGACAGCTCTCTTCCAAGTCAACATAGCTGTAAAGCAATTAGATGACAAATGACTGTTCATTCAGCCTAAAATCAAGTTCATGAGTGTTAATGCACTCTCCTCAGCTAAAATTCCTGGTGACACTGTTCAGAGCTAACAAAATCTCCATTTTGTCTTGCTGGTTGGAATAGCCTTCTGATTGAGTCAGGCTATCAAATTAAAGCTTAGGAAAGGGATGAAAAAAGGTGATGAAATGGGAAGCTAAACCTATAGGCCTAGGCCAGTACCCAAAATTCACAGAGATCAAAGCCATTGAGGTGGAGCTTCTCTGACTACTTTTAACTTCACTGAAAGATGAAACATACTTAGCATCTGAAAAAAATAGGCCTCAAGCATTTTTACTCATGATCTGGTATGTCTCTAAACCAAATGTGCACCTTTAATCTTTTATTCTGTTGCCTATTTCTGGGATGTTGGCCACAGGTATATCCACCCCATCTTTTTTCTTTAGTGTCAGAAAATGCATTTTAATTTAGTGGCAAGGAAGAAACAAGATCCAAAACCATAATGCATTTAAAATGCTTTCTAAGGTTTCAATGTCATTCTCAAGTAGCAGTTAATGGATAAAGTATTCTCTCTCCCCAAAGAGCAAGCTCAGCAGTCTTGCTGTAGACAACTGCCAGCAGATCAAGAGACATGATATCGCTTAATTAGTACAGGTTATGTGTTACCTTGAAGCAGATAAATTTGCCTGGTGAAAACATTAAAAAAAAAAAAAAAAAATCAGCTTTCTCCAGTCACAAGAGCATGTAATTCCTAAGCCTTTCAGAAATTCTCACTAGTATCCATCTATCCAAACATGTATCTGTTGGTCAGGCCATCTGGAGCAAAGGAAACCCTGGAGCTGCTCAGTCCTAGCTTCCTCCCAAGTACTTTTAAAATTTACTTCATAACTTGAAGACACAGATTTGATTTCTTCTTTCTACAGAGAATTGCTCTGGAAAGGATGGTGCTGTTGGCATTATTCTGACAGTGAGCAGAAAGCTTCATTTTTGTTGCTTATATTCCATCTGAGGGAGACACTTGTCCTTATCATGGTGCTAAGCTATCCCTGTCAGCAAGCACATGTCTTTGAGGTTACAGGTTTTTTAAAATTAGATCTTTTTCTGGAGAGCAATTCTTTGCCTTTGAGAATAACAGGGTAGCATCACATGATGGTTATGAGAGCAAGTTCTAGCCATCTGAGTGAGCAAATTCCCTTTCCTCCTAACTGACCAAACAAGAAGCCTTTGAAAAATAACACAAAGGAAAATAAACTTCAGAACAGCCAACAAAAAGGATGTTTGTTCAAAATGTTAGAAACCACTCACTGACTTATCACCCACCCATCTATCTCTTAGCAGCAGATGCTGGGTGACAGGAAACCTGAACCTTAACAGTGTCAGGGAAAAGGGAACCTTTTCTGTCCAGAGACAAGGATGCTTGCCCCTGCCTGAGCCTGCTGATTTTCTGCACATTACAAAGAACTTTCTGTCTAAAGTTAAAATGCCCTTTTACAAGCAGCAAAGCATCAGGTGCAATTAAACCACTTTTTTTTTTTCTTTTTTGCAAGTGTTGCACTGAGATAACATAAAAGGAGATGAATGAGGCTTGAACCCAAGAGTTATTTCTGTGTCCGTGACATCAGAGTATTATTTGCTTATAATCCCAAAGGAAGGATTCAGTCTCCCAAAGTACAACACGATGCATTGTCTTTGAAATTTACTAGCTAGATACAAGCATTGGTGAATAACATACTATATTCAACAAGACAAAACATTATAACGTGGTGTTGTGTATTAATGGGCCTGAGACCACAATATCTTAATGTATTCAAACTGACAATAGCTCAAGGAAAGCTTGAGTGCATGCTGCCTGAGATAAAGAAACAAATCACAGAGCTCAGCTGAATAACCACAGTAGGTGGCAACCAGCAAGTACAGCCCATATGAAATCTTCAGAATAACTTCTGTCAGACTGGAATTAGTATTACCTCCAGCCCAGGTACAGGGTAACACAAAAGAGCCCTTCACACAAGTGATTTATCTCCATCGACATTTCTTTCAAGGTTATCAATACTATAAGCAGACCAGCTGAATTAACCTTTTATACTGAGGCTGACCCCAAAAGAACAGTATCTACTTTTTTTAACTTGCCTCTCCTGCTTTCTTATTCCTCTGTCTTGGACAGTGATCTTGGAAGATTTCACAAGCTAACTGAGGTTAGCTTGGGTCACTGGTTAGATGTGAGATCCAAGCCACTACAGTCAGGGTGAACTTTCTGAGGCCTGAACGTTCAAGAGGTTGGGAATATTGAGATTGAGGGCTTTGGTGTCGACTTTACACCAGCTCGGAGTTGAACCGTTATTAAAGCTTCAGGTTAAGATGATAGATACTGAAAGGTCTTGACTACTCAGATTCATCAAAATTCTCACAAGACTGCTGAAAGGGCAATTTTTTGCCATTAGTACACAAAACCTGATCCTATGCAATACTACAGAAATCATTATTCTAGTTACTTTCCGAAAGTGACTAATTAATGTTATAAACCTATTATCTGATTTACATCTGTTAAGTGTCTTCAAGATCATATAGAGTATTTCTAGGCAAGTATGAAATACTGCTAATTTTCAAGAAGTCCAGGTTTATGACTAGTCCTCACTGAAAAGAAAAAGCTTATTTATTGTTAAAAAATACTATTGGAATTTAGTTTAAATCTTACAGTTTTAAAGTGACCCCAGTAGCTTTAATTCTACTAAAATAATAATACAATAAAGTATAAAAATAATAATAGTACTTCAGGGTCTTGAATGAAACAACTAATGAGACTGCAACTTATTTTATAGCAGAAGTTTAGCTATTTTTCATTTCAAGTGAGGCAGAAATATTTATATTCTGTATTATAATAAAGTAAGGTTGCATATACAAAGAGAATGCCCAGAATCTAATTATTTGGAAAAATGTATCAAGAGTCTAACCTATATACATAATACTTTATTTAAAGCTCTATAATTGGAACTCATTTAGTTTTAGAGATTATTTGCCTAAGATTAGAATAAATATTAAAAACCAGTTATCTAGCAACAGATTCTGCATTAGAAAATAGAAACTATCAGAAAAAGTTTTCCAGTTCTTATGGACTTAGAAAAACAGGCTCAGTCTGATAGCATAAGAGAGAAAACCAATGGCTGAAGCAGTGCAATAAATCTTGTCATTTCTAGGGAAAACAAAAAAAACAGAAGCTGAGATACTGCTGTCCATAACTTGTCTGCCTTTTGGATGTCAGAAAATTCAACGGGCGAGAAAAAATTTATTTTAAGCACGAGAAAAATGTCACTGCCCTGAAAGTTTGGATTCAGTAGTCTGATCCAAATAAATAGAAAAGATATTTCAGATTCTTCTAGGCTGTGAAAGATCTGCTTTTCCCAAAAGTTTTCATCTCGTTTGTGTTACTCATTGAAGAGTGCATATAAAATATCCATAACTGGCTGTAAGTTACGGACTGATCTGTCCTTTAATTGAATGTTCTACATGTGCCAAAAATTAGTTCACAACACAAGACACATTCAAGTGAGCAAACTGACTGAAGGGCCTTCCTTGGGAATGCAATTTTAAACACTTGAAGGGCCCATCAGAGAAATTAGTTATATTTTCCTTCCTGCCAATCTATTGTATTTTGACAAGGCCAAAAGGAAGAAGATATCAAGGGAAGGGTAACCATGGCTTTCTAACTGCATTTCTATTCATTTTCTTTCTCTCCATGGCAGGTATAACAGGATAGCATATGAAGGATGTAAAACTTCCACGCTTAGGAATCACAGAGACCAGCTGAAGACATCTCAGTACTTGAAACAAAACAAAGCCTAGCATCTTTGCTGACATCTCTGTTGCAACTGAACCCAAGTAATTTAGCTTACAGATGAAGCCATGATAAAGCTGATGAGAGGCCTTTGCATAGCAAGTGAAAGTGAACAGATGACAAAACGTGCCTGACGTGACAAAACTAAGACTCCACCAAGCCTTAGTTTTTCGTTGGGTTTTTTTTTTTTCCACAAATTACCTGAAAAGGAGGCCACAACACGCCTGAAATGGACAGGATTTTTATTATTCTTCAAAATCATGCAGATCCTCATCCATTTGGCAAGTGTCTGTGCTGGCACCAACTTAAAAATGACATGTTTTATTTGAATCCACTGAAACCCCAGAGTTTAATATCTGCCAAATCCTGTAGAATAAATAAAACACTGGGGTGGATTTTTAAAAATAAGAGGTAAGTAGTGTATTTCTAGAAACAGTTATTTCTGTGTACCACTTTATAAATACATTGATAATTCCCAGAATGGGTAATTCTTTACCTTATTACCATAAAATTGCTCTTTTTAACACTAGTTAATATGCAGAGAGAAGAAGTAATTGGTTAATATTACTTTATTGACACAATACTGTATCAGAGCAGGTGCATTTGCTGGAGAGTTATGAATACAAAGTAGAACAGCAGTAAGTTAGCAGGGACATGTCATTTAAGGCTGTCTTTTTAAATTCAGTTGCATTACTGAGAACAGGAAAGGAAAATACACGTTACTAGTCTGGTTAATATTTATATACTACTATACGGTCCATTGGAATGAAGGGAACTCTGTATTCAAAATACCAGATGTTATGGGAACAGTGCTAGAAGGTAAATAAATTGACTCAGATCATATTGCATAAATACTCTGACACACAAAGCTTTGAAAAGTAGAACAATCAATATGTTTATAGCTAGATGAAACTCATTATCATCTTTCCTTTGTACCTCTCTGAGCCTGTTTGGAGACAGGATCTGACTACCACATGGTGGGAAGGCTGGGGTGCTATTTTCTGCTATGCTGTAGCTAGGAAAGCTGATTTAGTTAAGTCAGCACCATGTTTCTCTGTAGGCAAGGCCTTCCCTCTCCTATAAAGAAATCTTTATATTTCACAGGATGCCAGTGAGATCTTCAGAATCAGTTGCAACTACGATTCTGCTTGAAGCAGAAAGTCTAAAACAGCAACTATGAGTCCTTGCCCTCTGGGGTATTAAACTGAATAACCACAGTTGATGCATTAAATATTAGCATCATTAACTGCTTTGATGACAGAAAAGATGGAGTGCCAAAACTACAGTGGTATGTCCCATGGAGGTACCTCATTTTATGAATATCAGCTATATATTTCTTTCCCACCCTTCAGGACAGAGCTCTGAATGACAAGCTTTTGCTAACTTCACTGTCTTCTGCTTTGGGACTACTATGGGGTTGCTGGTTTTTCCGCTCATCTTAATGGGAAGGTTTAGGAAGTTCCACTTCATCTGATTCTGTGCCTCAGGTTTATTCAATGGTAGAAAATGCTGCAGATTTCATGTCAGGAATAGTGCAAGAGAGGGGTAAGGAAAACAAACATTAGAAATTACTCTCTAGCATCCTACCAGTGCCTTCAGGAAAAGAGATAACCCAGATCTCTGACCACCTATTCATTCTTTGAGAAGTAATTTTTTTGTTTATTTTGTGCTTGGAAAGTTTCTGTGATTAGCATTTTAGTTTAGAGAAAAAATTACTTGATCAAAAACTGAAAGCTAATTTAGCAAAAATATTGTGAATTATCTTGCCCAAGGTTGCTACTATGCTTCATTTCTCCTTTCTACCTCAATCATGTCCAGAGATTTTACTCTTTATAGTTCCGTGTACTTATTTTCCTCTGGTCATTTTCAAAGTCAGAAAAAGTAAATCCCTCTATTCCAGCTGCAAAGCACTCTATCCCTACAATCTGACACATTTCAGAGATGTAATGAATCTGTACTGTATGTTCATATTGAATGAGTATTCAAGGTATGCTACAGGATGACATTTTCTTTCTTTAGAGAACTGCAGAAAGCAAAAAAGGGAAGGTGTTACTCCTCAATTAACTTTTAAAAGTATGACAAAAGTTGAGTAATAACCTCCACTTGACCAAAAATTATTGATAAAATAGAATCTCACAAAAAAACATAACATCAAAACAAACATCAAAACAAAATCCTCAAAAACCAAACAAAAATCCACAAAATAACCAAAACCCAAAATCAATACAAAAAAACAACCACAAACAAAACAAAGATTTAAAAAAAAAAAAAAAAAAAAAGAAAAAGTGTGATTAATCACTTATTGGAGCTATGGACTCATTTGCCATGATCTCTAAAGGCTCTGTTTTTAAAATTTAGCTTAAAAGCAAGTTTAAAAAGTTTAAGCACAATCAATGCTCATGGCTTTTAAGCTGCACATGAACCTTTCATCTCTAAATTGCTCCATTACTGGTTTTAATTCAGCTCAGCTTGGTAAAGACTAGAAGTCATTACCAGTGGAATACCCTCAAGTAGATGCCTGTGAACCCTATTTAGTGAACCTGAAATTCAGTCGAGGTTCAGCACCTTCCCAGACAAACTAATAAACTTGCTTAAGCTCTAGTGAAGGATTTAGTGCTTTCACACAGTCCTATATGAAATTTGATTTTTCTTTGATTTTGAAGTCCCCTGAGGGTAAAAATAGTCAAAACAACAACAGAAATTAGATAGAAAAATCTTATATTTAATATTGGTATCATTTATATGTACTCAAACAGATCACATTTTTGTATTTTCCAGAGACCAGATAACTCAAATTAGTAGCCAACTGTCTGTTGTCAATATGTGACAAGACCACAATATATATACACTCAGAACCAGCCCAGACTGACAATCTTAAGGATAAATAAATAAATAAAGGTCACAGTGAGCAGAGAGATCCAAAGTCAATTACTGGATATGGGATAAAAACTTTGTAGACTGATTCATCCCAATGTCTATAGGTAAATCAACTTTTTGGCTAAGTACACACAAATATCCTGAACTGAAGAGAGCAACTAAGAATAGAACTTATTTTATTCTACTTTCATCACCTTTGTCTTTTACCACTTTTCATCAAAAAATGTGCAGTGCAAACACCAGCAACTCAAGGTCGTTCAATGTACCAGCGACATATAAAATTTTAGGAATTTGACTAACACAACATATCACAAGGCTGGAGGTCACTAGAAAAAGGGTGGCAAAAGATTTTCTTGAGACACACTACACATACCTGATTCACTTCAGTTTAAAGCCATCACGCTCAGCATATACTCCTCAGACCCTGAGGACCTCCGGCCACTTCAAGTCAGTGAAAGACAACCAAGGAAAGGAAAATAGTTGTCAGTAGGACTGAAGTCTCTGTGTAAGGGCTGACACCTGCTTCAGAAAATGTTAAAGGTCTGCAGGTGAAAAGAGACTGACAGCAGATGTATTAGAATAATATTAATACAGGTTTTTGAGTACCACACTAGTGCTTCATTTCTGCAGACTCCTGCTGCTGAAATGTTGCCCAGCTGGTGACTCTTTTCAAACCTGCCAGTTCACTGAAATCAACTTCTTTTCAACAATGTCTTTAGAGAGAAAATAAAAAGGGTATTCACTTTTCTTCATTACAGGGAAAGAAAACAAACATATTCTCTAAATTACCAGTTTTCCCTGGCTGCCAGATCTTTGCAGTTGTGAGTTTCCAACTCTATTTGGAAACCTAAAAAATAAAAAAATCCATTTAAAAAAATGTCCATTTTCATTTGGAACACCTTGGTTTCCATGTGTTGATGAATCAATAGCATGGTTCTGAAGGACCTGTGCTTTGAGTCCAGCTGAACTCCTATATGTACCAACAGCTCCTGCCATCCTGGTAAGAAGGATGCTATCTACATCAGGTCTGCTCAGTATTAGAGACACGGATGGTTTCCACACCGCTTCACTGCCATATAGCATCCTACTCCTCAATACCACTCTCAGTTTTCAAAGTGACAAGAAGAACATTTTTCCTCAGCAGGTGAAGGGATCTTATAGACTGTAGGAAATTTTGCTTGTAACTGTGTGTGTAATACATAGTCTATAACACGGTTTAAAATACTAAATATGACAGATGTGCACATATTTCTATACCTTTTTAATTTAAAAATGAAAAAAATCCCAAAACTCAAACAAATAGAAGAAAAATTCCTAGTAGGGGAAGAGGAGGAAAACTGTTTCTTTTCTGATATCAACTATAACATTGCAGCTTCAACCACGAGACATTTTGACTTCTTCCCAGGGGCACACCACCTTCCATTTGTCTTTAAGCAGCTCCATTTCTGACTAACTTCCTAAGTCAGAATTCCGAGTAGGTCATTCCTGCAGTCATCACTCCTGTGACTTACCATCACCTTTGCATCAAATTCACAATCCTCATCCCCAGGGCATAAGCTACAACCTGTTAACATCCAAATTCTAATTCCCACTTTCTCTGTGCATTTTACCTTCCTTCCACAAAAAGCCCAGTTCTCTATTGCCATTCTGCCTGGTAATCTTAATATTTTAAATCAATCCTTTTCTTCTTCTTTCTGTGCCATTCTCGAGATGTTGTTTCATTGAACCTTCCAGTAATGTATCTGCAGTAACATTTTACCTGGCCTCATTCTAGGACACTACCACAAGAGCTGAGCACAATTCCCCATGGCTGGCTAGAAGTACTCCATGGAAATGCAGACTGTACACTCTGTCATGTGGAATGGGTCTTAAATAGACAAGCATGTAGTTTTAGTAATGCAGGATTCCACTCCTGTGACAGAAATAGGAAGAACAGCAACTCTTAACACTGGTTCTCAGGATTTAAAACAAATAAATTGTACCCTGCAGTTTCAGCTCATTCCCTCTCTTTGCAACATCATGCAGGCGATGGAATCCTCTCTGGCAGAGCAATGAAGTGGGTAGCCACATGCCCTATCAATCAGCTCAAGTGAAGGAAAATAAGCACAACAGGCACAGCAGGTTATTTATAGAATCACAGAATGGCTAGGGTTGGAAGGGACCTTAAAGATTATCCAGTTCCAAGTCCCCTGCATAGGCAGGGAGGTTGGAACTAGATTTAGAAGAGCAACATTTAGAACTAAATTATTTAGAAGAATCACACAATATTTTGAGAGTATCCTGGTTATCAGGCATGGATTGTGCAACAGCAGCTGTCCTGCACCATCCCTCCAGTTCAGACTGTAAAGAACTGGGGACACTGAACAAAGTAGGACTTCTGTACAATGCTGTATACATACATATATATATGTGTGTGTCTGTGTGTGTGGCATAGCAATGGGCAAGCCTGTAAAAAAACCACTGGGTTTTAAGGATCACCTTCAGTTATTTTAGGAAACTGCTGCCAAATGTTGCTCTATGATTTCCCAGGTTGATAATCTGCTGCAAGGAATAAATGGGCAGACATGTTAACTATTTGTTAATATATGCATGATGTAGGTAGCTATACTGGTGCGTCATCCTTTCATTATGAAGTGCCAAAATGACTGCACTTTCCAATCTAAATATTCAACACAATTATTTCCACCCAGACCCCAAGTAATGCTCCATCTAATCCTATATCCACTCACCTGCAAAAGTCTTCCTTCCCTGTTTTGCTTAAGCAGGTGTGTGACACATTAAGTGATTATGATGGACTGTTCATTGCTGACAATTTGTGGGGTTCAGCTGTTCATGGTTGAAGTTTGCATCTTAGATGTTGGGGCCAGCAGATGGGCTGCAGATGGTAGATTGGCTGCCCTGAATTCAATAGTTGCTGTAAAAGAAATTGTCATGCCAGCTTACAGGATGGTGGGAGTTTAAACTGTGATATCTGAAGCAGCAGGAAGCAATCTAAAAAAAGCTGCTGTGATATAGAAGGTTAAAGAAGTTGTGTTTCGGTTAAATTTTAGACTGGCTTAAAGTGGAAGAATCCTTCAGAGTTAACTTGTCACTGTTGCTTAAATAAAACAGCATATGATCCACTGCATATTGTTTATACTACCTAATCAAAGACAGCATACTTATCACAATTAGATTTCACAATTCAGGTAGCTCTTCCCATAAATCAACAGAAATCTGGCACAGACAGCTGAAAGACCAAAACAAAGACCTGGGAGGTGAGCAAAGAAAGACAAGAAGGATGGAAAACATCATCAGTTCCTGATGGTATATGGCTTTTTTCCAAAGTAAATGTTACCCCAAGAAACTCGTTTAAGTCAAAACCAGGATAAACTGGGAGATAAAAGTGAAAAAAAAAAAAAATCAACTTTTTTTTTTTAACTGTGTTGTGAAAGATCTGTATCAAGAATCCTGATCCACTTTCAGAATTAAAGAAAACCTTTTTCTCAAAAGGGTACTCCTGGTGTTTACTCTTAAGTATTTGTTACAAAGAGCCAGGGTTTCCCCTTGTATTTGCAGAGTGGTGAGCTCACTTCACCTACCTACACAAATGCTTGAGAGATCTCTGCTTCCAAAGGGAAAGACGCTATTTTAATACTCTTCCCTTTAAGAATGATCATTCTCTATTGCACAGCCTTGGTTTTTCCACAATTCACCTAATGCCATGTCAAGCTTTGTCCTTCTAAAGGAAGAGAAGGGAGGTAAGACCACAAGAGGAACAAATAAAATTCACACCTCCAGTGAAATCAACAGCTCCCATGCACCTGTTGAACCCCCTTCTGCACAAAGGCAATCCTTCTTTCCTGTTTATTGGAGGGTGGTTCATGTTGTATTTTCCATTTTCAACCACTCTCCAACCAGCAATCCTCATCCACCTGTTAACTCTCATTAACAGAGATTGCCATGGATTTTCCATTTTCATAAAAACCTCTTGGAAAAAATATAAATTCCTAGACATACTAAAAACAATTAAGCCACCCCTATCAGATGCATCAATGCATGATGAAGAGAACGTGCTCCTGGGAACAGAACCATGACAAGTTCATGTCTCTAACTGTGAACATTCAAGGTACCCAGGTGGTGCACAGATGTGACTCCTCACTGGTAGAATTGCTGGAAAGGTGAAGCATTGCCACAGAAAGTGTTTCTCCTGCACAGGAACTTTACCCCTGTTTGGGAGGGCAGTTGGTCTCTACTACTTATAATTATGTCACTGAAACTTCCCAGCATCCCCTCTCCATTTGTGTCACAGTCATCAGAAACAGAATCATAGACAAGGCAATATTTAAATCACCTGTATATCTCTTTCTCTGCAGATATCAAGACACATCAACCACTGAAGAAACAAAGAAGGAAAAAGACAAAATTTGTTTTGTGAATAATTTCTACCCCTCCCCCCATACTGAACAAAATCTGGGAAAACCTCACATAAAGGAGAAACTCAGTACTATGAACAAAAGTTGTCTAGCACTGTATTTCCAAGATCAGAAAACTATTTCCAATGGCAGCACAGGAGATAATTAGGAGATATATCTGTTGGCCTCACAGACAAGGATGACCAAGATTATCAGAGGGCTGGAGCACCTCCCCTATGAATACAGGCCGAAAAAGCTGGGGTTGTTCAGGCTAGAGAAGAGAAGACTGGGGACATTTTGTAGTGGCCTTCCAGTACCTGAAGGGGGCCTACAAGAAAGCTGGGGAGGAACTTTTTATAAAGACATACAGAAATAGGATAAAGGGTAATGGATTTAAACTGGAAGAGAGTAGATTTAGATTAGATATTAAGAAGGAAATCTTCAGTATGAGGATGGTGACGTACTGGAACATTTTGCCCAAGGAGGTTGTGAATGCCTCATGCCTGGTAATGTTCAAGGCCAAGTAGTATGGGACATTGAGCAACCTAGTCTACTGGAAGGTGCCCAAGTAGGGAGGGTTAGAATTAGACGATACTTAAAGCCCCTTAACACAACACAAACTATTCTATGTTTTCATTTGCAAATGTTCTGATAGAAGTTCCCAAGGCCTCTGATAAAAGCACAGTTGTTTGCACTGCTCTCTCCTAAGAAAATTCCATGCAGAGACAGTATTTGGTATCTAACCAGGTCTTGTCTGTCATCCATTTTTCCTGTTGGGCCAGTCAAGGGGCAGGGAGATTTAACTAGCTGCCAATGGTCACAGAGGTGCCCTTAGCTTCATTGGGCTTGAAGCCAGAAATCCTGCTGACCTCTGACTTCCTCTCCAGAGTGGGACTCTGCAAACCTTGACATGCCAGACCCTCTGTGCTAAAACACTTACTCATCTGGCTTCACAGGCTGGATATATTTTGTGAATCTGTGGCAGACGTGACTCTGGTTTTAACCAAATTATTTTAATAAAGAGAACAGAAGTCTTTCCAAGGCGATATACTGAAATTTTGGAAAACCCCACAGCAAAGCCAATTAGGGGGCAAATGCTGCTACAGATTGCCAACAAAACCAAATGGAGGTGAGTCTGTTGAACAGTTTCCTAGAACTATGAGCTTGAATTTTAAAGCTATGGCTTTTCCATGACCTGGCAAAACAAAAGTATGAGGGCAAAATCTCCAGTACCATTAACATATTTTGTTCAAGGCATTCTTCTTGTAAATCCAACACTTAGGTACATACATGTGCAAATTACCTACCTGTATTTTATGTAAGCACATTGAAAGTATATTCCAGAAAACAGCTACGTGAATAAAAAAATGAAGAAAAATCTTGTATGATGAAATGCAGCAATTTTACCCTCCAATATGGCCTCTGTTTATTAAGTTGTTAGGCAGTAACCTTATAGGGGAACACATTACATAAATGTGCATACAGTCATCAGGTTTAAGTGGTTCATTATGTTTTAATGGGAGTCAAAGGGATCATAACTAGGAAATGTTGAGTCTTATAAGGAGCAGCAAGGACCTGTTGCTTTGAGGTTCATATTATACTTATTTTCAGCCTCCTCTGACTATACTACAAGAGTTTTTGCAGAAACACATGCCTGTAGAGAAGACTAGCAATAAATTTTATGCACCATTATAATATTGTAAGCTCAAAACCAAAGCGTCTAACAGAGTGAAACAAACCACGTTTTTCTATGACACCTTTTGTACACTAAGTATCCTAGAGCACTTTAAAATAAATGCCTTGGAAACTGCTAGTGCAGTCATGCAGCAGTTGTTAGTTCAAACTCAGGTCTGGATGTCAGAACTGATCTCGGTAAAAGGGGAAAAGTACCAGCCAAAACCAGAAGATTCCTCCTTGTTCTTTTCACAGTGTCCATTACTCTTCTAAATCTCACCCAGTATAAGCAGAAGAGTTGAGCCTGGTATCTTGTGTTACTAGTTATTCACTGCTGGTTTACAAACTCTTTTAAACCATGTGCACAGAGATGCTCACAGCCATCTCTGTACACAAAAATGTTTGAAAAGCAAATCGACTAAAACATTTCCTCATTTTAATTTCCACTACAAGACCAGGCAATCTGCTGTCCTTGTCAAAAGCATAATGCTCACTTAGGAAACACAGCTACAGAAGTCTGCCCTGAGAAGATTTCCACTCTCTCCATGTCCAGCTATTCAGTATCTTGGGCTTCTCCTTCCCTCTGGTATTAATTAGCCTAGACTAAGAAATACTAATTCCTCAGGCACTTTTGTATGGAGAAACTATTTTCAGTTCCCAGTACCTTCCACAGGAACTACACCTGTGCACATAAAATAACTTCTGGACTCTTGTTGTTTTGCTAAATAGTTTCCTCTGAATGCACAAAATCTAGTGCTTTTATTTGTAGGTCAGAGTTCTCAGTCTGTCTAAATACCCATTTCCAAACAACTCTTATGGAAAAGAGAGCAGGAGCAACAAACACTAAACCTAGATGTATTTCAGAAAGCAGCAAGTTTTCCCAGAAATAATTCCCTGGGAGCTGAAGGGCAAGACAAGAGCACAGTAGAGATCCCTCTTCATCTGCCTCCAGAAGAGATACAATTTCATCTACATCAGGGTTCACATGGCTTGTCTGTTTTTTTTCCCAGTTCTTTCAGAATTAATATCCTTTATTAGACTAACTCTGCTAAAAAAGAAAGATGGATTTTAAAAAGCCTCCTGGGGCCAAAACACCAGGATGACTGTCAAACTCTACAGTGAACTCTAACAGAAATCCTGACATCAGAGCAGCAGCAGGCAGATGGTGGAGAGCAAAAATGGTGGAGGACAAACTGCAGACAAAGGAATGAAAGAAAGATCTTTTTTAACTAGTGTAAACTCACTGACTTTGAACCAAAACTTCCAAGGTAAAATCAATGTAAACAGAAGGGAATAAGCAGGGAGACACTCAGATGACCTGAGGAATATCCAAGGACTGGCAAGAGTTTCTTTCCTCTTATCACAGTGGTAAAGGCTCCCTAGATGTTTAGGGAATAAGAAAGATTTTTAATCAAGGCCACTGACACCAGCAGAGGAGCAAGCACAGCACTTGACCTCACCACATGCAAGGAAGATGTTACTCATTTGTTTACAAGTCATATCCTCCAGCAGCTTGGACAAGAAAGAGGAGCAACCAGGTAAGCAGTTAAATGAGGGCCAGTACTACACAGACAGCAGAACCAAGTGCTAAGGAGATGGAAAAATGGGGCTTGTACTGCCTGCACCCCTCTTCAACAACCCATCACCTGCCTTTTCCTTCTGCAGTGGGGCTGCTGTGGCGAGCACTATATCCTGAGTCCTGTGTAACCCTCTGCAAAGCAGCATCCAGAAGAATGTAAAATGATAAATGAAAAAACCCCAACCCTTTCTTTCAATCTTTATTTTTAGCCATGCTTGTGCCCTTCACCCAACCACTGTGTGAATAGCAACAGCTGAAGAGTCACACTAAATGGCAGGCTGCTCTCTACCTGAAAGGTGGCAGAATTGTTACCTTGCTAAAGGAAAAGAAAAAAAAGTATTTGGATTGTGAATTGAACAATTTGACCAACTGACCAGTGTCCCTGCTTTCTCTTGTCCCCTGCCCACATCTGAGTAAGGAAAGAGTCCTCTGTGCAATTTCTTCTCACAGTCTGCCAGCAGCAAGCCCTGCTTGCAAACCAAATTGACTTGACTGTTGTAATACTGTTCTGCTGAGACAGGAACAATGATTAGCACAACAGCACTGTTAAAAATGTTATAGGCTTCATAAAAACAATCACATCAGCTATAAAACAGTAGGTGATCATGACTGCTGCACCACTCCCATAACTTAGCTTCACTTGTCTGGATGGAGAAACAAATTATAGATGATTCCCTCTCCTTTTCACCATTACTGTGCAAAATGATACAATGTCCCTGTTCCCTAGTAGACCTTTGTCGCTATAAAGATAAAGCAATGATTGGGGTTTTGGGGGGGTTTTTTTGGCTTTTTTTAAGATAGAAGGTGAGATTTGGGGTTACAAAATCTCTGCATAGTGCTACAAGGTCTGCTAAAAAAGCAGAGCTAAGCAATACCCAGCAAATTGTTAATGTTCATGAGAACCAGCAGTGGCACTCTCTATTGCCCATCTGTAAGTGGGGAATGGATCAAGCAGCTCAATTTAAGACTCAACATCTGCATTTCTTGTCTAGGTAAGATTCCCTCTGTAAAAGCCCTGGTAGTTCTGGATCAGGTCCTAAACATATGTTGTCTAAAAGGCTTACACCAATATACAAACACCCTCTGACTGCTCTCTCGTGACATGCACCTGTCTGCACTGCATAAGGCAAACACTGTACTGAGATCAGTGATTCAAGCAAGACTTTGCTTGACTTTGGTCAGAAATTTGAGTGATAGTGTCATTCAGACAACTGAAAGAGCTTTCAGTTAAGAGTGATGCAGGACTCTTCAGAAGAAAGGATTTGTCTGCCACTGTGAGGGCTGCTTTTCTAGAGGGTTATGCAAATGCCAAAGAGACAACCAAGGAACATGCTTCAAAGTCTTTACCGAATCAGATATCCTTTTGTTTGCATTTTTGTTTTCCTTGCCAAAATTAAAAGCCCAAGAAAATAAAAACAAAAAACAACAAAACAAACAAACAAAAAAACCACACCAACAAACAGCATATTAAATGGAACAGTCCAAAAGGTACAAAACTAAATGTACTGATCTGGAAGAAACATGTAAAAGGCAAAGGCAGCACACAGCAAGGTTTTTAGAGCAAGAAAATGCCTTTCCCTTTCACACACAATAAAGAAGGATTTGGCTTAGTTTTATTCTCCTGCCTGAAGAGACCTGAGTGAAGGCTCTTTCTGATGTGCATATGGGTTAGTCCCCAGGCTACATAACAGGGTGGGAAAGAGGATGTGTGATCTTCCCTTCTTACAAAGTTCTACTTCATGTAAATAATTTATTAATGATTGGAATAGTAACAGCAACTCAGCATCCCCAGTTCCACTCACCCTCAGCTTGGCCTCCTTCCTAATTAAAGTAACTTTACAATGAATGGGTCTTTCTCCCTAAATTACTGAAAAAAAATCATGTAGTTTTTCTATTTCTTACACTTGGTCTTGTAACTTTTGAGTTACATCACACCCTAAACACTAAAGCTTTACTGATCTAAGAACAGCATGCAAAGTACACCAAATTCACGTGAAGCCAGTTGAAGATGTGACATATCAAAAAAGATATAATTTTTCTATTTCTGGGTAATTTTATGTAAATATTATCTGTGACAAAGGGAGAAACACAGCCTAAGTATAAGATTACATCCAGAATGACTGTGTCACTCACAGAAAAGATATAGTGTTTTTTCCTCATTACATTCTCAATGTGTAAAGTCAAGTGCTATTACTATAGTAAGAGAGAACCATAAAAGCCTCAGATTGAAACAGCATTTAATAAATTTTAAAGCTTTCTATAGTCCACATGCAATAATTCAGGTATGCTAAGATTCACGTTTCCTGAAAACAGCAACTTAGAAAGCAAAGCCTTACTTTGTCTGGAAGTAGCAAGTCAAGACTTTTGACTGACAGTAAGCTGCAGTGTCTAAGCTCTGATGGTTCACAAGGCAGTAAATCTCTGACCTGTCACTGACCCAAATAGAAGCATTTTCCATTCTGGAACTTTGGGAGGGAAAACTGGGCATACTGACATCACTACAAATGTTGCTACAGAATAAACCACATAAAATCCACACTTGGCCAAGCACAGGAAACATTTTTATGTGGTCTGGTGTTCTCACTGATTTATTGCAATGATCCCCATTTGAAAGAGACACATCTCTGATGGAGATCTATTAGCAAAGGGGTTATAAGCTTAATTGGATTGCACAGGTATCACAAAGACATGCATGACTGACTATTATGCCATATGCTGTTATAACAGTGATTTTTTCAAAAGCATGTTATCTTTGTACTGAGAAACATTAAAATCTAGAATATTTTGTAAAGTAACTATGAGAGTATAGGAAATAGAGCTCATCCCTCTTTATCATTCACCACTGCACACAGCCTTATAGTCTGGTGTAAAATGCTACAAAGAAAGTACCCCACTTATAAAACTGAGGCAGCTGAGCCCTCTCTCAAGAGGAGGTGTTTTAGCATGATTTGCTATCTCCTTTTACAGAATAAGTCTTTTGTAATAGTGATTTCACAGTTTGGTGCCCCTGCATTGATCCTCCCTAAACTCATCCTGATTGTCTGAATGTATAAATCTGCTACATCATGCCACAGCCTTTTTGCCAGCAGTACACAATATACCGGCAGGCTTTGCAAAAGACACAGTAGAACAGGACAAACCAGGGGGTAGGGAAGTAGACTGAAGCAATTACAATTGTTCAAAGCTACACAGTTTGCTCTCAGCAAGCTCACCACATCCTAGACCTCTGGAGCACAGACTACTCGACTGTGAAATTCAAAACCAAAAGAAAAGTGACAAAAAAGCACAACTTCTCTTGGAATGTGCTCTTACTAAAAGAAAGCAAATGGTATTCAGGGTTGGGTTAGGCAAAACAATGCCACCAGCTCAAGGGCATGATCTTTCTCCTCTACTCAGCACTAATAAGGCTACAGCTAGAACAGCAACCAGTTCTAGGCTTCCCTGTAACAAGAGAAACATAGATATGCTGGAGAGAGTCCAACAAAGGGACACTAAGATGATGAAGGGACTGCAGCATCTCACCTGTGAAGAAAAGTTCATTGAGCAGGGACCATTCAACCTGGAGAAGAGAAAGTTCAGGAGGATTTCATCAATGTATACTAGTACCTGAAGGGAGGGTATACCTTTTAAGCATAAAGAAGACAGAACCAGGCTCTTTCCATTAGTGCCCAGTGACAGAACAAGAAAAAAACACAAACAAAACTGCTGAAAGTCAATTCGAACTTCAGTAAACACTTTCTTGCACTGGCATATATTGCCCAGGGAAGTTGTGAAGTCTCCATCTTCAGAAATATTGAAAAGTCATCAGGACGTGGTCCTGGATGTAGGTGGTCCTACTTGAGCAGAGGGGTTGAACCAGATGACCTCCAGGGATACCTCTCATCCTCAACCATTCCAGGATTCTGTTATTCTGTGATGTAGAAGAATGTTGCTCAAGGAAAAGGACCCCCTCTCTCTCGGATACTTTGAACAGCTTCATTTTTATTCTTCACTAGATTAAAATTGCGTTGCAAAAATTTGTGCATTTTTGTTTTGTTTTTTTCAAAAAATCTAGAAGCACATATTCCTAGACAGCTCTCCTATTAATGACCCTAAACTGGTAAGCACAGAGATATGAACCTTTGGCTCTCATCGCATTTTCCTTTTTCCACCTTTGTGAAATATTGTGGCTGAACAAAAAAGTGTCCAGGCCTGGAACACTGTCAAGGTTTAAAGCTAGGCTAGCAATTAAATGAATGACAGATGCTCTCTATTAACCTCTTTCCCTTGCCAGAAAGGGGAAAGAAAGAGAATAAGGGGGAGAGACTTACAGGTTGGAAACTGCACTACACAGTTTTAATGAAACAATAATGATTAAAAAAAAAAAAAAATTAAATTGGTACAAATACATACAAAACCAGTTTTCTGCTCCCCCCGGTAATGCTCACCTCACCGCTGAGGCTGAAGCGCAGGCCCTGGGGAAGTCCCAGACTGGGGCTCCTGGAGTCAGCAGCAGATGGGAACTGAATGCAGGAATGCATGGATCAGGATCAAAGACAGAAAACCAGAGTCCTCCCAGAACACCAGCCACAGAGAAAAAGAGTAAGATGCTTCTTTTCCCTCAGCTTTATACTGAGTATCATGTGTATAGGATGAACTACTTTGGTTGATTTGGGTCACCTGTCAGTGCCCCCTCCCAGCAAAAGGGTCACAGGTGTGATCTCTTTTGTTTCCAGAGCAGAAGTCATTTAACAGAATCAAGGTGTGACCTTGGTTTCTATTAGAATAAGAATAAGCAACAGCCTTTCTGCTTACCACTCTCCAGTGATAATTACAAACATTGACCCTTATCAGTCCTAGAAGCAGATACTGGCTGGAAAACATGCCCTTAATTTCAGCAAGTGCAGTTATTTAGAAAAGACTTACCTGAAAAGTACTACTACTAATAGGAATATTGGTTCTGTCCTGGCTCAAAAACTGGACAGACATCCATTATGATGTGTGTAGCTTTTCTTTCTAAGACTAGCTTAGCAGTAAAAGAGTAGCAGTTAGTATCAAATACAAATTACCTTGTCACAGAGAAATTAATCTGAATTTATTAAGAAAAAAAACTTTAATCACTGAAAAAGCCAAGAATTGAGGTGCAGTTCTACCCACACATCCTAAGCACTTGCTCTACCACTCCACAAAACAACGTGGCACACACATTCCCATTCCTCTGCTGCAAATGCACCTCTGCTGGGTCTGGAAATGGGTTATGTGCAACTGTACCATGTCCTGCTAGAGCTCACTTATAACCTCTGCAAACTGCAGACAAGGACTTAAAGCCAGGTGACAGATCTCCTACAACCTATTGTTACAGCGAAAGACAACCAAAGGCTCTGGGGTTAATAAACACTTTTTTCTGTGCAGTTTCAATCTAAAGATTCAGCTCTGATTTTGCATTTCCTTCTCCCCTTTTCCCCCCATCTGGCTGCTTATTGCTGACTCTCCTTCCAGCTGAGAACAGTAACTGGTACATCAGCACCCACAGAGACTCTCTAATGATGCAGGGGCAAGTTAATCACACTGTACCATCACATAAATCACAGCAGTTGGTCTGAGACTTACACAGCCCTAGTGAGGGCCAGATCTGGAGCTCCCAAATCAGCTTTTTTGTTGTTCTTCTTTTTTGGCAATAGGACTATTTTCATTCTTTCATTTCACATATTGAGTCAGTATGAGGCATCATAATGGTCCATAAAACTACCATCTGGGACATAAAATTTCAGGTTTCTGCATAGGAACAATTTCTGCCACCTTTTCTAGCTTCCCCTGCTATGATGTGCTCTGCTTAGCCCAGGGAGAGACTGCATATGTGGACAGGCTACTCTATCACAGCAGCACAGCACCTCAGAGGGTTAACGTCTTTGCTGTTTTCTCCCTGCCAAGATTTTAATCTAACAAAAATTATTTTTATTCTGGAGAAAATTCCTATTGAGTGCACATATGAGGACAGGCAAACACACACGCAAAAATCCTACTCTTATCTGCTCTGCCTGTGTATCTATGTCTGAAATGTTGTGGTGCTGTGGTATACAACAAATATAAATCATACTCCAACAGCACCAGCTAAGTAGTAGGGTTATTTTTCCTTTTCCCAAGAGGCTATTGTTGACATCAAGCTGTGCTGGTTCAGGAGAGTAATAGCACTCTGAAACCAATAGATCCTGCACTTCAGAAGTGCCCATCCTGAGCACCCACAATATCCCTTAACTATACTAAGAAATGAGGACTCAGTTCTCAGGATAAAGGAATGAACACATTAACCCAACAGAAAGAAAGTATACAGTAGGGAATGATAGAAAAGAAAAACTCTCCCATTGAAATCTTTTGTGGCCTCAGACACTACATGAGGCTTATGGTATTTACCTGACAATAAACCAAAACTAACTTCACATAGCTTGCTGTGGCTCAACTCATCCTTTCTCTCCCAGTTTTCATTTTAGCCAGATGGCTGAAAACCTCAGGGGATAAATTTAACCAATTCTGACTTACTGTCTCTACTTACAGAAGTTACACCTTCTGAAAAATAAATATTTTCTAAAATCTATTATTGACTATGTAATCAATAATAAAACATTTTCTAAAATCTTTGTTTATCAAAACATCATTAACAACATGGTTCAACAACCATGTTAAAATATTTTTTAAATGTATAAAACCAAACAGTTGACTAATTTTAGCCCTTGACCAAAGGACACAGCAAACAGCATATCAGCTTGTGTGAGATCATGACAGTGGCTTCAGTAAGATCAATGTCTTCACTCTCTGAGCCAACCAAATGTAGTTATCCCAAGTCTGGATGGGGTTTGTCATTGTTCTGGTTTGGTTTTTTTCCCAATGGAGATGCAACCTCTATGGCTTGCAACTTCATTAACTCTGGGCATACAGACAGAGGTGTTCTCAATGGTTTCGTCTAGAGACAATGTTTGGGAACCTCAAAGTGGTTTCCTATCCCTAATCACCCCTGCTCAGTCGGGACTGAGGGAGGGAAATCTCCTCAGAGAAATGCCATCAGGGTGACATTGGAATTGAAGACTATTTCCCCCTCATTGTTATTCAGCCTGCTGACTTTTTTACTGCTACCCAGTCTGAAGGAGTCCCCTTACATTGGGCTCTTAAAAATAAACAAGATATCAATAATTTGAATGCTATGTGAACATAGCATTCTATGAATAATATATGAATAATATGAATGCTATGTGAACATAGCATAGTTTCTAGTATTTTACCTGACTCCTAGTGGGAATTTGATCTGTTAATTGTTAACTCTAGTGAGAGATTTGGTAACCATATGCTCTTCCTCAACATACCTATGAAAGGATATATTTCTTCCCTACTTTCCCCCAGCACATGTGATAAAGATGTGTTACAATATTCTGCTATGCTTGGAAGCTGTGGACTGTCCAACACTGGAGGTCCTTAAGAACAAGCTGAAGAAATATTTGTTAGAGATGACATGGAGAGAGGAAGATTCAAAATCGCAGAAAGGTTTTGGACTTGATTTTCCTGGCCCTGGTCTATGAAGTCAGTGTCATGTAAACTGTAATCTCTTCCTTGTTTAACAATTATGATACTAAGTCTGTTCCACAAAATGGAGCTGAATGGGGGAATTAACTAATAACATAGGATTGAACAACAGTAAGCAAGGTCACCTCTTGCCTAAATAGTCAGTAATCAGTGATTAGATTTTGTTGGTCAATCTCTTTAAAAGACCTGATTAGAGATGACCTCTTCCTTTTAGATTAAATATCTGCTCAGTCTGAGTTATTATTGATCCAGAAGGTAACCTTACTGCCAACACTGGCATTCCCACATTACTAATCTCTTTGCATACGGTGTGCACATAGTTGTTGGAAAACTTCACAGGGATTCGATCAAGTTGCTGATTGCTTGGTTGATTAACAAGGTGCAATTGATTAACAATTTTTTTTGTATTCCAGACTGGTTTCTCTTTGCGTTCTTAGAGAAATCACTCCTAGTATTCAATTAAAAAAAAACCTAAGCAGAGAAAAAAAACCCAAAAACAAGCAAAACACTCCATAAAGCTTGCATTCTACAGGGTAAATCTTGCCCTGTTTGCCCAGATGAGGAAAATGAAGGGTTTTTACCCACCTGTAAGTGCAGGAAGGGTGTAGCAAAAAAAGTGTATTTTTGCCTTGTTGAATCCTGCAAGGTAGGATTGAGACAGAGCAGGAGAAGGTGCTTTGTGAAGTGTCCAAGGGCAAAAATGACATTGGGGAGGCTCCTAACTCTCTCAGAGCTCCAGATGCTTGTCTCCAGATAGTTCATAAGACCAACTGATAATGTGCAAGAATTTGTCTTTTAGACATAAGGTCATATATCCATCCTGTATTTACTTCTTTTCCAGTGGTTACACTCCTCTCAGGCTGCACATAAAAGCAGTTAAAATTAGTATTTATCACCATCCTACAAAATTTTGCTGAAACTTCTTCTCTAGAAGCTAAAACAGCAGTTATTTCTTGGAGAAAATGTCCAGCCATGCTCTAGGTACATAGTCCTGTGACTGTATCATCTTCAGAAGAATGTGATCTTGTCTTCATGTCAAATGTCACATTCTCAGGAAGGAATTATTTTCTTAATCTCTCTTTGATGTAGGAAACTCCTCTCAAAAGCCAAGAGGATTCAGTTAGTCAGGGCTCAAGATATACTTGGGAAAAAAAATAACAAAAATACCCAGAGGGCTATACAAAATCTCAACCAATTCTACATATGAATGCAGCTGCAGTAAGAAACAACTTAAACCACCACAGAAGTCTATTAAGTTTAAGAAATTTCAGAAATTGTGTATAAACTGCCACCAAGTTTGTTCTTGTTTATTGGGATAGTTAAGGAATAATGCCAACTGTAGCAACTCAGCTGTAGCAATATAAAATTTGCATAATGGAATTTAGTTCCTTTATCTGTCTGGGATTTTTATACTGACTTCACGATATGTGAACATCTCTCTTGGCAACCTGCTCTCTGGCCTTTTCTAGATTCAAACTTACAGAATTTGTGGCAAAGGTTTGGTGCACAACATGGATCCAGGCAGACAAAAATACTCCAAGTGCTAAAGTAACCAGTTAGATCAGTCTGCTCCCCACCTGAAGCAATTTTCTGACAATGTCTTTCTGGTCTACCTGAAAGCAAAGAATGAACATACATTGCTCAGAAGCAGTCTTTTCTGGCTTTCTTTACAGTGCTGTTATCTTTTTTAATTGCTGTCTTCACATCAAATTCCAAACTTTCTATCTATGATAATCATATAATAATATTCAAGGTCAGACAAACAAAAACAAACCCTCCTCCTAAAAGATACATGTGATGTTTGGGTACAGTTATTCTTTTTAAGCATTTTAATTTAGGATTTTTTAAGCTTTTTAATATTTTAAGCTTTCTTAGTTTAAGAATATGTTATTCTTATTCTTCTTAAATATAAGAGGAAACAATAGATTTAGGAAAGTGTCAATCCTAGGAAGCATAGTACTTCAGCTCAGATTCAGTTTCATGCCCAGGCTCTGACCTAGCTGGCTGACAAATCTTGTTTTGTATATTTCAAGATGCAGTCTTTTTAAAAAAAATTATAAAGAAAGGAGCTTACCTGCATTGAGCAGTCATAAAATTGTGTTTCACTTTGGGACCAAAAGAACCATAGAAACAAGCTTGGATTTTATTTTTCAGAACTACAATAATTGATACTTAAGACATGTATTAGATAAAAACTTTCAGGGTGAGTTGGGATCAAAATGAAAGAAAAGACAGATGGATCTTTGAGGTCTTTTCCAGCCTCAGTATTTCTGTGATTCTGTGATTACGCACTTTTTTAAAAACATATTTCCCAGCTTACTGTAGGTACTGAATTTGTTGACAGCTAACTCCAGCAACAGCCTTTATGGGACATGGCTCACAAGGTCGTGACAACGTATGCATGTATGGTGACAACATACTACTTGGAGAAGGTCAAAAGTGATAACAGCTTGTCTTTAACAGGGCCCGTTTCTCTGAGATTAGCACCTCACCACAAAGACACTCTCAGATTTCTTCTTTGGGGTATATAGTTACTAAGACACCATGGGGCTTGTAGCCCAGCCTTTAGGTGTGCAGGGCACACCCCCACTAGAAATGGGTGCAGACACCTGCAGCACAACTCCTCTGAGCTGCTGCTGCACAAAGGTCTTGGCTGTACCCACCCCACCTCTCCTCATGGGCCAGCACTGCTTCCCTGGGACTCACAGACCTAACAGAGATGGCACAGCAGAGCACATTTTTCTCCAGGCAATGCCAGGCATGGTGGTGATGTCATTAGCTTTTAGTTCTCAATCACTCAGTTGCAAGAGTTTCTAAACCAAAGCAGATCACTCATTACATAAGAGGATGGAAACTGTGAGAGGAGGTTGCAGCTTTCCTGACTGAAGCAGCACGGTTTGCAAGTGCACACTTTACCTGCTGTGATGGAAATTACCAAGAAAAATAATACAGATATTATAATATAATCCAGGGAAGTTATTAATCTGAATCCTGTCACCATACAATGGGATGTGTACGTGCATTTCTAGAAATATTTACTCTTGTTGCATAAAGACAGAGTTTGCAAGCACAATAAACAAAGTTGATCATTCAATAGGCTGCTCTGAAAATCAAGACCCTGACTCTTTAGCACTCTTTATCTAGTGCTCATCTAGTTCCCTAGATGACACACTCACAAACTAGCCCTAATTCCAGATGACAGTACCAATAAATATTGTTCAGCACCGTATTCTTACTATGCCCTAAAACAAAAGTTTTCTTTAGCCAAAATTTAGGATCACCCAAGGGCTCGCTGTTACATTTGTTCTGATTTAAATAAGGAATGTTTAAATTCATTAAATTTGTTTGAAAATTGAAACTAATTTCCATGAAGTATCAATTTCAAATTTCTAAATACATTTTCAGATTCATACATTTACAAATAAAATATTTCTTTGCTCTCCTGAAAGGTGTTCTCATATATACACAAAGATTTTAAATGTGGATTTTGGACAATCACTCTACAGAAGCACTAGAAGGAATAAAAGCTGCTTCCTGTTAATTTACAAGGGGGTTTTTTTCATTAAAAGATGTACTGTAGGTCATTTCTTAAAATCTGAAAAATTTGGGGTTTGTTTTTTTTTGTTCAAAGGTACTATTTAAATTGTTAGGAAGGGAATAAAATTTGGGAGGGTGTAAGAAGTATTTAATCTAATCCAATCCAAATGTTTGTATTACTTTGTTTTTAAAAATTAGCAGCTGTGGCTCTACCAGGTAAAGAGGTCAGGCAAAGAGGAACCAAGGAGAAGACCTTACAGAGAATTCCCATTGCAGAGCTCCTTTCAGTCCACACATTTATACCAACAACAGCTCATGAACCCTATGGCTTACAAGGGTTCCCTGAGGCCTGGCATCTTGGCTACATCTGTCTTAGCCCCTTCCTTTCCATTTGGCACCACAGGAAACTAAGGAGGCCAGGGAATGTTTTTTACTGACAGCCTAAATACAGACAGCAGGTTCTCAGAGCAAGGCAGACCTTGGAATGAGGTTGTCTGAAGTATGCCCCCCTCCCAGCCACTCTTCAGTCTGTGGAGACAAAAGGACATGCCAAACAACTGAAGAGTCTTATTAAAAGGTGATGCTTAAATAGGAAGTAAACCCAAAATTTTCTGCCTTGAAATAAAAAAACCTGGGAGGTAAAACTGACAGGCAACTTTCTGTTGAACATTTATTTGTCACCTGAGACACAGCTCTGGTGGGTAATTGCTCCTAGATACACGTTTTCAAACAATAAAAAGCTGCTTAAAAATAATAAAGCTGATCTGGAGAGAAATATTGATTATTTTATTCCTTTGAGAGCAACCTGGGTTTAATCTACCGATGCTCTGATACAGATATTTTAAATGTATTTCTTTTTAGCTATGTTAACACAGAACATATTCTTTTTAAAGTTACATCTCTGTGGGAACCATAAGATATCTAACAGGAAAGGAAACAACTGTATCACATTCCCTTGAATAATTTTCAACCCTGTGCAGAAGAAATCTTCCTAAAAATTCAATGTCATAAGCAGACTGCAGAGGAGACACTAACAGTGAATTATCTCCAAGCCTAGAAGCAAAGGTCTATCTAAATTAAGGGGTTAAATGTGACAAGTCTGAAGTGACAGATGCTTATCTGAAAAAGTCACTGAATAAATATGAGGCAAGCTGCAGCTTTCTGCTGACCTCCTAAGTGGTGGAGATTGGGAAAGAAAACAACAGGAAGAAATTCAAACAAAATTAACTCCTATAAAATAGTAAAATTATTCAGAAGGTATGAAGGAATGCTAATGCTTTCAAACACATCCACCTTTCATGATACCCTTGAACAACTAAGGATAGGTCATGCACCATACAGGCAAGCATCTGGAGTCTGCTTCTCTGCACAGGCCTTGTCTACCCATCCCGTGCTAGCTGGAATAAATTATCATGATCTTCTTGTTTGCAGTAAAGTCCTAATATCAAAAGTACCAAGTGACCTAAATGGTATGCCCCTGGGTATGAGACAGAGTCCTGGAAAGGAAACCCACCAAAGCTGCAGGCAACCCTAAAATAAAAGGGAGAGAATGAACTAAAACAGTAAATTAGAAAAGCTGTGTACATTAGAGCACTGGGAAACTCATCTGACTTTCTGTGCTAACGAAGAGGAAAAACACCGCGTAGGCTCAGAGCTCCTGAGCTCTGAGGAATCAGTCTGATCTCAGGAAATTATTCTAATCCCAGCTTTGGGATCCTTCTTGAGAGTCACCCTGGCAGGGCATGTTTCTAAGCCTGGACACCCTTGGGTGTGTGTAAAGGATGCTTTCAGTCCCACGTGGATAGAATGGCAGTTCAGGGCAGCAAGCATTTAACATGGCAAAATCCAGGGAAGGCATTTGCCTGCTGAGCAGCTTTAACAGCTTTTGTGGCACAGGCAGCTGGTGAGTGGAAAGTATCCCACAGACTGGATTTGAATTGCAGGGCCCACCAAAGGAGACTGCTTGGCCAGGCATACATGTACCTAAAGGGACACACAATATGAGGGGTAGAGGGAAAAAAGCTAACCAGTTTCTCTGAGTGTTGTACAAAGGTTCTACAAACTTGTCCCATGAAAAGGGACAAAGAGACTAGGCCTATCTTCACCACCCATTTTGTTTCTTTTTTAAAATAGGCTCTTGCTGAAACATGCATTCACTATTAGAAGAGAACTAGGGAAACCACAGCTGAATGGCAGACTGATCTGTTTTCTTTAGGAGTTAGAAATTCATCATTAAAGGCTTATCATTAAAGGTGTTCCCAAACTATGATAACCTTCCATCTCAAATATCATCCAAAACCCTGTCACCATCTTAAGGGATGTTCTTAGCTAGGTGGCTAATTGCCCTCTGCTTTAATTTTCCCTCAGCTTTTCTTTTAGTCCTGCAACAAAGTGATACCTCTCTTGGCTTATGATAGAATGTAAGCTTTTAGCTCTCTCTCTCTCTCTCTTTTTTTTTCCACATTCCATTATCAGTTCCCATTTAAATAAGCTAAGACTGCAAAGCAGTCAACCTTACAAATATGTATTTTATGAGCAAGGAGCACAGCTAAGAAGGACCTACGTGAAAATTTATTTGGATCTACAAAAACTACGTTCCTCTGAAAGAATGGATTGCAAGGAATAGGCAAGCTTCTAGTACAAATTGAAGGGAAAAGTGACAGGGAGAAGAGCCTGGGATAAAATCAGGATCACAGAATCGTTCTGATTGGAAAAGACTTTTAAGATGATCAAGTCCAGCTGTTAACCCAGCATGTCACAAAATCAATCACTTAATCGAGGTCCTCAGCACCACAGTAACACATCTTTTAAATACCTCCAGGGATGAGGTCTCAGCCACTTCCCAGGGCAGCCTATTCCAGTGCCTGGCAACCCTTTCAGTGAAGAAATTTTTCCTAAATATCCAACCTAAACCTCCCCTGGCACAACTTGAGGCCGTTCCCTCCCACGTTTGTTGCTTGGGAGAAGAGACCAGAGAAACCGCACATCCTGACTGCCGCCCGACAGGGACAAGCAGCCAGCGCCCTTCCACGCTATTGAGCGGGCAGAACCGCGGTTCCGAGACGCCGGGACCAGCCGTCACCCAACTTGCGGCACAACGTGAAAAGCCCCGAACCTCGCGCTGCCGCTTACTGCTGTATCCACCCCCCCGGAACCGCGGAGCCCGCCCGGTACCGCCCCTCCCACAAACCGAACCCCCCCCCCCGCCCGCTGCCGGGCCGCTGCCGCCCCTTGCTGGCTGCAGACCCGCACTGCGGCCCAACGCCGCCGCGATGCCCGGGGGAGGGGCACGTAGCATCACGCAGCCACGTTAAAAAAAAATAATAATAAAAAAAAATCCCGTGGCCCTGAATGTTTTGTCGTCGCGTCAGAATAGTTTTTCATATCAATTTTTTTTTTTTTTTTTTCCCTGCACTCCAGGCTAATGACAGCAGTCCCTGATAACCAAAGCCCTGGTGAGGCCTCACCTTGAATTCTGTGCTGAGTTTCGGGCCCCTGATGACGAGAAGGATGTTGAGGTGCTGGAGTTTGTCCAAAGAATGGCAGCAAAGCTGGAGAAGGGCTGGAGAACAAGTTTTGTTTTGAAAAGAAGTTGGAAAGGACCTTCAAGATCATCGAGTCCAACCGTCAGCCCTAACACTGTAACCACTAAATCACCTCCAGAAGCACCACGTCTACCCAGTTTTTTAATATCCCCAGGGATGGTGACTCCACCACTTCCCTGGGCAAGTCTGGACAAAAGGAGGATGAGGAGGAGGATGACCTTGCTGCTCTCTGCAGTTATCTGACAGGGGGATGTAGTGAGGTTGGTGTTGGTCTCTTCTCCCAAGCAACAAACGTGGGAGGGAACAGGGTGAGGGGTTTAGGTTGGATATTTAGGAAAAATTTCTTCACTGAAAGGGTTGCCAGGCACTGGAATAGGCTGCCCTGGGAAGTGGCTGAGACCTCATCCCTGGAGGTATTTAAAAGATGTGTAACTGCGCTGCTGAGGACCTCGATTAAGTGATTGATTTTGTGACATGCTGGGTTAACAGTTGGACTTGATCATCTTAAAAGTCTTTTCCAACCAAAATGATTCTATGATTAGGAGGCAGCTCATTGTGTTCTGGCTTTTTGTAAAATTTCCCTGGTGTGTGTATATATATATTTAAGTCCTTGACAAATTTGGGACTCCACTGGAGCAGTAAGAAAGCTAAAGAGAAATTAATCAGAATAGATTCCCTAGATGAGATAGTCATTGCTGCTGAGCAAACCTTTAGGGAAAAGAAGTTGTCCTTGAAAAATGTTTCATAAAGCTGCTGCACTAAGAAAGGGGCTAAAGCTATGAATAAAACAGCCAAAGAGAGTTCCAGGGGCCCCAGAGGCTCAGTTTGTTAAGCAGAGAGAGACAGGAGAAAAAAGAAAGAAAGAGGCTGATAAGGAGAACTTCATTATATACAGCAAGTCAAAATACCTGGAAAACCAGAGAAATCTAGAGTACTGTCCCACCAAGTCCAAAAATCAGAAACAGTGCTTTGCCCCAAGGTATCCCTTGAGCTAGTCAAAGCATTTTGATCCCTTGGGTAGGCTGGGAAGCAGTAGGGAAGCTTCTTCTTGATCATGTTCTGAAATACTGATTTATCTGGTGGTCTGTGTCTATTTCACAGCCAGAAATAGCAGCAGAGGTGCTTTCCAGGTCAGGATCCAGCCTGGGGACATCCCCTTCTCCTACTCTGACTGTGATTTTTGCTCAAAGGCGTTCAGCGTAGAATTCTTTCGCCATCCATAATTGACATAAGATTGAGCTCACCTGCAGCAAAGGGACCATGATGCAGTTAGACCAGGATATCAAGAATGCCCCATCTCTCTATCTCCCTCTGAAACATAAGAACAAGTAATTTTTTTTTTTTTTTCCTTTATTTTTAACATTTCTGGAAAGCTTGGGTAATACACATCATCATACAACATGCACCTGTAAATGCAACAGGCTGGAGTGATTTGTCTGAGTAACTTCAAATCCAGTAAGGGAAGAACTAAATATTTGGCCACACCAAAGGTCCAGCTGGCCCAGTACCAGCAAAGTCAAAGGAAAAGGACAAGAACAGTACAAGTTCATGGCAATAGCCCTTCAGACTGCTCCCTCCCCCCACAGTGATTTGTAGCTCAGAGATCTCATGAACCAAAGGCAGCATATATCTATTATAGAGACCTATTTTTATGGTACCCTCATGAGGCCCAGTTACTTCAGGGACCCAGAGGATTTCTCAGCTTGTGTGACACCCTGTGGCAAGGAGTTATACTACTTTATTCTCTATTTTCCTCTGTGTCACTTACAATTCTGTAGACTTCTATCTTCTCTCATGTCAGTCATCACTTTTCTAGACTGAAATCTTTCCCTTTGACTCGTTCCTCATTTTCAGTCATCTAGCCTGAAAAAATCCCTCACAATTCAGGGAACTAAACACACACCTCTGCTAACAAATATTTATTTGCAGGTAGGACTGGGGGAAGAAAAAAATTTAAAAAGCTTTCCTGGTGCTTCTTAAGTAAGATATGGCTTAACTATAGCACTGCTGAATAACTACAGATCCAAGGCATTTTTCCTCTTGAAGAAAATTAGTCACAAGAACTAAACCTTATTACCAAGTTCTGGTCCTAGAAGTAAAATATAAAATACTAGAAAAAAAGAAGGCACTTAATGACTGGGGGAAGGTTTGAGGTAACTTATCATTTAAGCAGTCAGCTTATTCCTAACCTGTTATTACAACGTTTTGCACTTTAACTGTAACCATAATAGGCTTTATTCTAAGCCTTTTTGGCCCTACAAATAGGCATTTGTAGCCTTCCTCTCACATCAGACAAATTTTATCAGAGGAATATTATTTTTATATTATCTCTATGGGCATTAATAATCCCATTTTCTCCAGGATCAGCCTTTAAAGTTAGTTCTACCATCTACACAGTTCTTCAGCATGTAGTTCCCATGTAGAAATGTTGGTCCTTCTCTTTAAAAGTGCTACGAAAAAGATGTCAGTGATGAATAACAACTGCTTGGGTGGCCTCTACAGCTCTCAGCATAGACACAGGTGAGAACTACTAACTTCTGCTGAAGCCAAACACTGTCACAGATGTCCTTGAGGACAGTGGGAGAAGGACCCCTGAGAGATGATTAGGATGTTCAAAAAGAGCTGCACTACTGCCAGTTTCACTTGTAGCTATATGGTACAGCTCTTTTCCTGACTCAAGACATCTATTAACACTCTGCCTGCTCCCTAATAAGCATCATATGTCCAATGCTTAGGAAAAAGAACCTAATGGCATATTTGGTAGGCTACATTCATCTATAAATTAAATTTTCCTCTGACTCAGTGAAAAAAAAAGAGAAGTGTAACCTCAGGCTCACCTTGGAAAACAGTAGGACAAGTTGCGGAAAGACTCACTGTCACTTTATCCTTTGCTCTCTCACTGCTAGACACTGCCAGAGGACAGTCTGGGGACAGTAGAGAACTTACATGTCAGTAACTGAAGTGCTAATTTAGTCATGAGAGCAACACACATGTTTTGATCTGATTTTTATCTGAAGTCAAACCCACTTAACTGATTTTTCTGCATTTATTTAAGCACTATCTTCTGGTAGATAGCACTGGTATCTCATTCTGTGATAATAAAGTAGCTTCATCATTGCTCTTCAAGCAAGTAGAGTATGTATAACTATACAACTTCGGCTGGCATTTTGTTTTGAAGGAGAAGGCATTATGTAAGCACTAAACTGCATACTAATATTGTCAGATTGAAGCAAGGGCATGTTCGCCTGATATTTGGACAGAAATATTACCAGACACAGTTTACAACTAAGCACCTAATACAAATATGTGCAATGATTCTGGGTAATGTGAATAATTAAGTATATGGAACTGTTCACCTTGAGCTAGCACAATAATGTGTTGTACTGTCAAAGGTGTCATCCTGCAGAAGCAGCATAAAAATAAAGCCCTGATTACTAGTGATCTTGAAATTTTGTTAGAGGTCTTTTTCTAGAGAGAGTGTCCTCTCAAAGTCCATTCAAGACAGGTTTTCTCCAATGCAATTTAACTTTGTTTTCCCTTCTGCTGGCAAGAAACAGTATTTTCTGAATACCTTTCTCTGTGGGCTGCATAGCAGTGCTGGACTGTCTGCTGCCCCTCAGCTATCCCACAGACTGAAATGCATCAAGGGGAATTTTTAACTGTTATTTCAACGAAGATATTCCCAGGTACACTTTATAAAGTATAAATGAGATCCTGAGATCCTAAGGGATTAAAGGTGCTATATAAATGCAAATTGTTGCTGCTGCTATGCATGAACTATAGCCAGGTTTTAAACTAGATTGACTATGAAAAATGTGATTCCTCCTGACCTTTCCTGATGAGAACCACTGTGATTAGAAAATCTCTAAACTGTTCAGACTTAAAGACAAAGTCCAGTTTGAATTCTCTGGAAGGTAATAGCTATACTTAAAGTGAGCAGATAAGCTAAGGGAATAAATAAAGTACTCCCTGATTTAAGGCAACACTGACAAAACACCAGCCTCCAGGCCAAGGAATTTGGGCTTTTATTTTGACCCTGTGCTAGACTCTAGGACAACTGGGAGGAAATCTGTTCACCGTTCTGTGATGCTGTTCCTAACGCTCCTCTTTCCTCACCCACCATCTGTTTTATCTGTCCATATGGTATGTGTCTATCTACATTGCAAATTGTCTCTAGCTTGCTGTTTATACAGTGCTTACCCAAAGCTCATCCTCACAGTTTCCAAGAGAATGAAGCTGGGTAGGTAGCTGAAACCATGTCAGGTGCCCAGGAAAACCTATGTAAATAGGATGGTGCTAACAGGAGAAGAAAAATGGAATATGGGGCCATGGCCCTACCATCTTCTTTCTCCCAAGTAAATATTCAGATATTTTACAGTGCTATTTTGAGAAATATAAGCTAGCTCAGAGTTAATTAGTTGGCACAGAGTGTTGCATTAATATAGCTGTATTGCCTCAGGTGTAAGCTAGATTGTGCAGAACCAGCCTGGGAATCATGGAATGACTGCACTGGGCTTTGATGTGTTATATTCAGTACTCATGAAGGAAAAAAAAAGGATACTGAACCAAGAAGCTGAGGAAGAAGCTTGATACCTGCTTTCAATTAGCATCTTCTTGTCAGTCAGTCCTAAAAGTTTAGAGTTAACATGTCCTCTCCACTGGATGCTAGTTATTGTCCTACTCTGTTATCCAGCCAACTATGGAATAGCCTGTGGATTGTGGATCTGATGGCCATTGGAGGGAGCTGAATATGGTTATCAAGAGACACCAGAGTAATTGCATCCTACCTGCTTGTCAGCTCCTGGTTTCTCACCACTGTCAACCTTCTAACAGAAATCACAGCTTTAGCCAGGTGTGATAGCTCTAAAAACCAGGGCAAAAATCTGGTAATAAAAGGAACATAGATCCCTTTCATGCAGTTTTACTACTGAATGTATGTTTTTTCCTTCATTTGTGCATGAGGTACTACAACATATTTTTAGTAGACATTATATTTTCAAATAAGGTTATGACTGAGCAGTTAATGATGGACTGAGGAGTTAAGATGGACTTCTGCCCATTTTTTAATATATGGGAAGGTGCAAACCTTTTATACAGAAAACCCATAAGGGCCAGCTTCAGCCCAGTCTAATTTCACAGGGAGTTACACACACCATTGTAGAAATCAGAAAGATTACAGCAAAGCAGATGTTGGTTCATTTTGGATCCAGAGTAAGACAAGAGTTCCTATTCAACCTATTCCCACTTCATGGATTCAACCTTTTCTGGACATATCCCCCACAAGAAATTATGAAGTGTGAAATTAATGTTGGAAAGACTGTAGAAACTCCACACTGTGCATAAATCCATCTAATTCACAGAAGTGCTTTTTGCTATAGGCACAAAGTGTCTATCAGTGTCCCAGGCTAGCACAAAAACTGGAAGTCTGACATGGAGAAAATCAAACATATTGTGATCTTATTATGCACACAGTTTACAGTTAGGCTGAGATATTTATTTTCTTTGCTCTTTGGGCAGTCCGTAAGTGTTACCTCACATTCAGTGGTGATTACTCTCTGACTAACTGCAAGAACTATCTGCATGCCTACTTCTGCATGAATTACTTTCTGGTAAATTTATTTTCATTGGAAATTCAGAGGTATCAAGAAAAATACTCTAAGAAAATGCACATAATTTTAATCTGTAATCACATATTTTTGATGTGAAAACACAGAAAAGATACTTTTGGACTTCAGTCCTACAGATAGCCACCTATTCAGTTTGCCAGTGAGGTCACACTTTTACTAGGGGAAAAAAAAAAAGCAGCAGTTGGATCCCAGATGCTATTTGGAAAACCATATACACCTAACTTATAAAGAAAGTAGCTACAGAAGATAGTTAAGGTGGAATCCAGATCAGGATTAAAATATTAGCTTTAATATTCAACTGAATTATTAGAACATTTAGAATTATTAGAATAGAACATAAGACTGTTAGATCATTCTCATTTACAGAAGTGACAAACAACACATTTTCACCCTGTTTTTATAAGCTTTTATCTAATTTCAAAGCAAGCCCAATGACATTTGAGATTAACACTATTTCCAAATTAACAAGCATGTAGAAAAAATATACTAATAATCAACTCTAGTCCAAAGAGAAATATGGCAAACTATCTCAAAAATAATTTTTTAGCTTGTTTAGCTTTTGAATAACTCAAAAGTGACTGAGAAATTTTTCTGCCCATCAAAGGCTTGTTCATATTACTGACAGATACAGGGAAAAAAAACTACTACAAACTGTTTGAACACTCTGAGAAGTAAAAAAATAGCCTCATCATCGAATCAGGTTCTTGTCTTTGGTCACAATAATAAATAAATAAATAAATAAAAATTAGGATTCTACCTGAAGATATGTTCTACACTTACTGGAGGGCATCTAAGGTACTCTACTAACAGCACTTGAGAAAATATATATAATTTACTCCTGATTTTTTTCTCCAAAAATTGTCCACTGAATTGTGTGCAATTGAATTTCACTATATACCAAGGCGAAGGACTTCAACAGAATCAATGACATTATGAAACTAACTGTTACATTTCTTGCAATTTGTTAGTCCATCAACAGGTACATATCAGCATATCTCACCATAAAAAGGACACGCCGTTCTGTAGAGAACATGGTTCATGTAGCCAGAAACATTTTTTTCCAGGACTTCTCAAAAATAAGCATTTCTCTCATAGGTCATCTTTCTTTTCATCTGTTTTTACTTTTTCAATGCAATTTCTTATGATTAAGAAATAAATTTAAACCTCATGTCATTAAAATAAAAAGGTCTACATCAGAAAATTCAGAGGAAAATATGAGCAAAACAGAGCAAAACAAAACTGTGAGGAGACTTGATTTTCAGATTTGTAGGCCATTGTTTTTTCAAGTGAAGAGTGAGTCTTGCCTTCCCACTTGCTACATGATGTATTAACAAAGCCTATTGCTGGCCTGATTCTGAAGATATAAGCACAATTTATGTTTCCTTAAGTAGGATTTACAGAAGTTATTAGCCAAAGTAGACCTCCTGCTTCTCCTTCTGTTTCTAAGAGTGCTATTCTTTAGATTGATATTAGAAAAAATATAAATTGCTTCTTACATGTGTTCTTCATTTTCTGTATGGGCATGATATGGGAAACACTCTTGTTCAATGTATCAATATAAAATCAAGGCTTCCATGTGCAGCATGCACCAAAGCTAGAGATTAGCAAAAACTTACCTGGTGAACAGGCTGTTGATTCAAAATACAGTTTCAACTTCACCATCTCCAGTTCTGAATTCTAGCTGAAATTAAGATGGATATTCTTAGTTTTCAACCTTTATTAAGTTAAATATCTCTACTTTTTTTTTTTTTTAATAGATGTAGTGGTCCAGGATCATGTGTATCTTCATTGTTGTGTACTGTTAGAAAGAAACATAAAAGCTGGAAGAAGAATTTCTCTCTCCACTGCAAAGAGCCAACCACATAGATGTGCCCAGCTACTGAAACTCAGCTGCTGCTTGGGTACTGGTTCAGTCAAAGACTAATTAACAGGTCCATGCCCTCAAGGTCCTGACTTCTTTATTCATTTTCATGTATGTTCCTCATCTTTCATACATAAATAAATAATTAATTTCACATCTAGGAAAGAAGGTATTCCCCATTTTTCTACATAGAACCTTAACATATATGCCTAACAGCTAGCACCTGTCCTTTTAGCAAAGGCAGATCCAGAAATAACAAAGTACGATAATGGTTACTGTAGCATGTAAATAACCCCCCCAAAAAATAAAGGGCACCCTGCTCTAGATCCTCTGCAAACAGCAGAAGATGGCCAGAGGTCTGAACTACATTAAGGTATGACCATACAACATGGCTGTAGTCTGAACACAGAGAAATGAAAATGACTTTCTGAAAGGTAAGGACGAAGTCCAGTATGTAATCAAGGATAAAACCAGGTCTACAGAACCTTAATCACAGTAACAGTTAAGAATTACCTATTTTGGATGGTGAAGAAGCTCATGACAAATAGGATTTGTACTTCTATATACCATGCAATGATATGTATGTACTTCTTGATACCATGCAATGATATGCTGCTCCACATCTCAGAAATGTGGGGAAGGTTGGAAAGACGTAATTTCTTCCTTGAGGAGAAGCATTCTGACATCCTATGAAAATACTCTTCAATCCATACTCTAAAGGTCACAGGAATATATGCTGCTAAAATGTGCAATAATTAAACATCTATTTTAGGGTGAGGAAATTATAGGTATTTTTCTTTGGCTATCTTTCTCTTTTTTGCTCATGGCTAGTGAGCAGTTATTGCAAGTTGATTAATCTGATTGCACAAGCACTATTTCATTTCTTGTACTGTTCTAGCTGATAAACAGCTGCTTGTAATGTAGGATTTAGAGACAAGCTTATTCTATGACAATGTAAATTACTTACAATTTCCTCCCCTTTCCCTAAATAACCTTTTCACTGCCACTGACTTCACCATCCCACAATCTCTTCTAACAAAATGTCTTTGTGTAGAATGAAGATCTTGCAGCCCAGAGCACTGGGTCTTTTTGCTCCAGTGCTGAGCAGATTTGTCATCTCTCTGTAGAGTTGTTAGCAATAGCAACCATTCACGTGTTAAGAGAAAAATATTTTTTTTCCTCCCTAAATATCATATTTTACTGCATACATCAGGTTGGGTGGATGTTGTGTTATTGCCCTTAAAAGATTTGTGTTTGTGGCAAGTATGTATTTCTTCATTATTCTTGCTGTGTAATCCTAGCTGAAAGATGCTGGCTGTTACCATGGTCTGTAATGCTATATATGACTAAAATACCCCAGCTTGGTAAAGACTGATTGCAGATACTCAACTGTATGACCTGAGGACTTGCCTTCCTTGTTTTATTTAGGCTATGTAGCACATGGAGTCACAGCTGGGTTTGCTGAAGCACCACAATACATTATGTTGTTTGACCTATAAAAAATCCCCACACAGATGAAGTGGGGAAGAGCAAAACAGGCAAGTTAATACTTTGATGCAAATTATAATATCCAGCAGGTAAGAGGCAGAAGAAAGAGAGAAGCTGCTAAGAAGAGTCAGGCTTCAAAGTCTAGTATATGAAATGGATGAGGATATCACTGTCAGTCAAAAGATGCCAGTCCAAATTAAGCAGTGTATTTCCAAAATCTGCTCTCTCCCTCAAGATTTGTTTTATTCTGAGCTAGAAATAAAAACTGCTTTTACAATGCACAGTTTGGATTTCACAGTTCAACAATTCTGCCTCCTAACTTAGACCACCATTGGCCACGTCTCCTCTAATTTGTACTTGGCCATTTTGCCTTTAAGCATGATGAGCCAGCCTATATTGTGTTAGTAATAAGCATTGGGATGGCAGTGTGGGTAATACAATGTCTTATTCTACTGGTTTTGAGAAACACGGCTTCCTATTCTTTTTTGAGATGAGTGCTTAGATGACAAAATAAATATTAGAGGGAGATTAAAGATCTCTAAGTCTTCCCTGTGGTCAATTGGTTTGTCCAAAATGGGATCATCCAAAATAGTTGAAGTGCTACATTACTGCCCTGCTGTCTCTGATCACCTTCTTTCCCAGTACATTTTTCTATCCAATTCTATGTAGCCATACCACAGCACAAAGATCTTACTACCTAGAAAGCATTCCAGAAATAAATGTTATATATAAAGATATTTGCTCGTATTCTTTTTGTTCTGTCATTTGGGTGCATTTCTCATGATGTGTCACAAAGGGAAAAAAAAATAAAAAAAAAAAAAAGAGGGAGATACTATGGAATTACAAATTGCAATTCAATTAATTTAATTGCATTTGAATTCATAAGCACCAGGTGTATTCATAAGCAGGTGGTTTTGTTTTGCACTCTGCTATTTTATGTAGCATAAAAAATTATTGACAAAATTGTAAAATATATTTTAATGCAAAGAGGATTGGTATAATAATACAGAGGAACAATTTCTGCGGATGATTTGGAACTCAACTTTTGTGTCCATGAATCCATCAAAACCAGGGTCTGTGGAAGAAGTTGTGCATCTGGGATTGATTTTTTGGGTCACACTAGGACAGAAATTCAGGAGACACTGAAGAAAACCCATCTGCCCTGCAGAGCAGAAGCAGCCATGGAGAGTTCTTTAGGAGAATATCTCACCAAAAGTTCTCTTTAGACATACTTCTGCACCAGTCTTGCTTCTCCAAAGTCAACAGCAAAACTCCATTGAGAGCTGTTGTTTAGACAATACTTATTTTCTAGATAACAACAGCTTAGTTGTGAATTATTTCAAATCCTTCCTTCTATTTCTATTTTGTCACTTAGTTTGATGACATTCATTTGTTATATTCCCTAAAGTCTAGGACATTATTCTCCTACAGGAATAAAAGTGCACCTGACAGACTGAGATCTGAAGTTGTAAACTATTACTACAACACCATGTGAGACCCAGTGCTGTCACTTGCTGAGCATCCTCACCTCCTAACCTAGCTGGAAGTGGTCCAAGGGTTTATAGAGAGAATCCCAGTGTAAGGCACAGAAGTTTTCATGCTTTATATATAAGGTTTGAAAGCTTTCCTGATGATAGGAAAAGGGGACCAGGGGGATAAATTGGGAAATGAAGGCAGCTGCACAGTCCCATTGCTTTCTTGTGGCTTTCCACGTGTGAGCGAGATACTGGAGAACTGGAGGAAATCTGCAGTGCTCCATTAGACATGTAAAAATTGTCATTGTCTAAGCAAGGGAGTAGGATTTCATGTCTAGACAGAACAAGAAATGGGAGTGAAGGTCTCCTTACTAATTCCCTTCCTACTCCCCAGAACGACTGCCCCTGATCACCACTAAAAGAGCTGTACAGTATTAATTAATGAAAACATTGATAACTAATTATATTCCCAGGTCAGCTTTAGGTAAAAAAAAAAAAAAAAAAAGGAAAACCCATGCCACCTGTATTGTTAACCCATGCCACCCGCATTGTTTTTAAGCCAGTTTCTTTCACTACATTAAACAGTAAAGGTACTATTTTTGACAAGTGTCTTACTTGACATTTTGTATCACTCATGTCAGTCACACTGTATTTCCTAATGCAAAGTGACATGGGCAGCACTGAGACAGAGTCACTTGTCAGGCTGTTGTGTCTGCAAGAAGAATTCCTATGAACCAGCATTTGCTTAAATTCAGAGAGGGAGGTAAGGGTGCCTTACAATGAAATTTTATTTTCTTTCTGCAAAGCAGATGCTACAGTACAGCACATATTTCATTTCACCTGAGGTTTTACTCCCTGCCATAGGAAATTAATTATTTCCATGAATAGCAAAGGGACACTAACTCTCCCTTCCATTTAATAGTTTGTTTTTTGTGGGATCACAATCATTAATAATCTGATCCATTAAGATCAAATTAAAATATGCCTGATGTTAAAACAAGATGCTAAAAAACCAACAGCCAAAATCAGACAAAAACAGTACCAGTATAAATTTACCTTGTCCTATCTAAGAGGTAATCCTAGAGAAGAGGAAGGTCCTGTAGCCAGAGGGAAGCACGGTGATGGAGCAAGAAGCAACATGCACAACCTGGGAAATTTCATAGAAGTTCTTTACTGTGAGAACAGTTAAACATTGGAAGAGGTTCCCAGAGAAGTGGTGGGATTTCTCTTGTTGGAAATACTCAGGACTTGGCTTGACAGGGTCCTGGTTAATCTGGTCCCCTGCCCTATGTTCAGTGGGAGCTTGTACCAGATGACCTTAAGAGGACCCTTCCAGTCCAGGGTTTTCAAGCACACCAGGATTGTAACTATTTAGTTGTGAAAAAATAAATCTTAAAAAAAAAAAAATCTAAAAAACCCTGTATGCTGCTAGCTACTATCTTCACCTCTTTCTTGTTCAAGTCTAGCATAGCAGTGAATACCAGCATGTTTCAGACAACTTTAAATATAAATATGAAGCTTAAAAGTCACATTTTTGTTTTGAGATAAGGCAAATCTGTCACTCATTAATGGTCTGTACAGCACCTCTCACAACATGCAAGCTGTGGGCACAGTAACTCTTTTGTAAATCCCCATAATCACTTAATGCACTTGGCAAGACCAGTACAATTTTTGCACGAAAGTCTTGCACACAAGCCCTTCCCATTATCTACAAACAGAAAACAGGAATGAACTGTATCCCAAAGGGCTACTTAAGAACATAGCAGAGGAAACAGCAAGAGATCATAGCTTCTGTTTAATTAATCTAACCTTTTGTGATGTTTTCAGATCTCCTTACTGACACTTGCCTAAAAGCCCTAACATTTAGGGGTAAGCTGTAGAGCCACCTCATGAGAAGCTTAAAAACTTTCCTTGTTATTATAAAAAAAAAATTAAAACCCACACAAGTAAATAAATAAAATCCAGGGACATCAGTTGAGATTGTGAATATAAAATTGCTCAAGATTTTATGAAAAGCCAACTTATAGATAGATTTTGACCAGCCTTTTGACCCTGCTGTCAGAAAACTTGGTCTTTTTTGGGTACCAGAGAAACTGGGTTTTTCACTAATTTTTTTTCCCCGAAGTGACTATTCTGTTTATCTGGCATTATTCATGGACTTGCAAAGGAACTGTCAAATACTTGTAGTAAAGTTTAAAATCCTATTTGCATAGAGAATACATCTATCAATTTCCATCCTCTTGCTCTTGTACTTTCTGGGAGATCCTATAACTCAGTTTTCAGAATAGTTATTTCCTCAGAGATGAAGTGAAATTCTCATTTCCCAGCTGCTAAAATCCTAGCAGATACACTATTCAATACACTCATGCCTACTAGTGGAGTGACCTAATCACCAGACCATGAGAACAGTCTGTCCCAGGGTATCTGTGCTCCTATTGTAGGTGTTACACTTAATATTTTTAATATCATATGCAAATTGGACAGCAATACCATCTCCACTGAAAGAACATGCTACCCAGACAGTCCCTCCCCTCCCTGATACAGCAAGTACTCAATTATTTATGCCCCAAAGAAATTTAAGAATCAATTGCAAGTTTCACACATAACCAGTTCTTTCTCTGATTTGTGAATCTTTGATTTACTTTTGCACATATTTCAAAAATAAGACCATCTAAATGCAAAGCAGAAGAGAATAGAAGATTCAGAAGAGTGGTTGTAAAATAATCTCATTCCTAAACAAAGCAGCTCAAGACCTGCATATTTTTGTATTGAGCAAGTTTATGTCAAATGATCTGCTGTGATTTTAACTTAGTTTCTGATGGAAACCTGGTATTTGCTAACTCTAGAGCTGTAAGACAGACCACCAGCAGACCAGGCATAAATACCTAATTGTGTTTGCTCTGGGCCTAAGTCCAACCTGGCTGTTTAGATGTTTGAGGACCTTTTTTGAAAAAACACCTAATCAGACAACAATTTGGTTTCAGCTTTTAGGAAAACAAAACTGTTCAGGGTTTCTGAAAAAAGAAGGCAACGTTCAGCAAAGGCAAGGGAATTCCTTATCAGAATAGCATGTGTGTCTACCTCAGACTCACAAGAGAAACAGAATAATCACAGGTGTAAAGGGAGAGATTTCTTGGAATTTATTTTCAGATGTTTTGTTTTAAAGATAGTGAAGGAGTTATGAGCAGAAGATCCAAACCTTCTAAAAAAAACTCTACCGGGTTTTGCATAGGCCCTCTGGGACATTTTACCACATCTGTCTTCCTAGCAGTTGTTTTCTTAACTCTCTAGAAAAAAGAATATGCCCCTTGTGCATATGATATCTTTTCAGGTAGAAAGTATGTATCTTTCATTCCCTTAATATTCTTTTATTTTCCTCTCCCTCATTCATATACATCTCCACTCAATAGATACTCATTACTCAATTATTTGACCTCTTTTTTTGTCAAATATTTATGTGGTCAAGCTAATGTTCTAAGGACAGTTCTCAGAATGCCTGAAGCAATAGCAAGATTTCTGTAAGCAAATATTAGTGCAGCAGTTATGGCTGGGGAGTGGGTTGGTGAGGTTTTTTGAGCCATAACTCTCAGAATAGCTAAGAATCCCATCCATGATGCTGGGTTAGTCCTTGGCTTTTTCCTTGTCCTTTTTTTTTTCCTTGGATGTAGTTCTTTCTTTGGACTATTGCACTACTAAATTGACAAGATGAGCAACCATGCTGTTGCATTAATTAACACATTTAATTTATTAAACATATTGTTACAAATGTGTATAAATAGAGCAATTCAAGTATTCAAGGAGGACTTAAAGGAAAGGAATCTGCAATTAGTTTCTGAAATTATATGAGGAAAAAATGAGCTATTTGAGTATCAGGGTCACATTATCCTATCTATAAGATGAACAGCCACATAATGTTAATAATTTAAAGAACAGCTGAGATTTAAGAATGACACAGTAAATGTCTTCAATAGTTTTGCACAGAAGACCTTATTAACACTTTTGGCAATGGGATGCACAGGTGGAACTCTGAACAGGTATATTTAGATACACATAAATTTAGAGTAAGAAAAAATATTCAGGGTCAAGTTAGACATCAAAATTAGAATAAGGTCAAGCATCTCAAGATTTCATGGAATGATGGCAAAGAGGGCTCACATAGCTTTTCTTTCCAGAGACCAGCTATTCTTACACAGAAACCCAAAGATAGTCCTGAATCTGCAAACCAGACTGTAACTTCTATTTTGACATGGACAGGTCCCAAACTGTACAAGATTAGATCCAGCCCTGACATTTTTCATAATTTGTAGGCATTTTTAAAATTCTTGCTTTGAAATGATAGATCAGGAAACCCATGATATCCTGGAGACTCCTGTGGCTTTAACAAAAATAGCATGGATTGCTTTAAATGAGAGACAGATACAAACACTCAACGGGTCCTTCCACTGAGATTAGTATATGCGGTGTGTAAGTGTAATGATCTTTAAATCTTTCTTTGATATGGTAACTAGACTAGTGATTGAGCTTTCCAAACCTTTAAAATCCCTGCTGGAATTATGGTCATATGTCACTCACAAATATCCTTCACATAAGAGACAGGTCCTAGGCACCACATTTAGTTAATGGATATCATCTTTCTACAGTCAGTGGGTATAGCCAACCTCCTACAAAGGGAGAAATCCACAACTTCTCAGAATTCTAATTACCCTTTGGTATAGTCCCATGGTCACTCTTTTCCCCAGATGCAGAGGGTGTAAAAGGAGAGCAGAGCTATACCTGTCCTGGCTGTCCTCCTCCACCAGTAGCACTGGTTTCTTGCTCCAGACAACCATCCTGCCTTGCAAGTCTGGCAGATCAAGACATGCTTCAAATTATCATACGGTCATTTTGGACTCTGCCTCTGCTGCATGCCCTGAACTTCTTATCACTGACAGGAAGATGGAAAGAACTCTTTACAGCCTGAAAAGATACGAGTGTTATTAAAATGAATATAGCATTAGATGCTTTACTAGAATAGCAGAGGGAAAAAATGAGATCTTACTGTTTAATCAGCCCATTTAACAGGTTGGATTTGTTTTATTATTCTAATTTTACTACTTTAATTTTCTGAACATTTGCCTTTGTTCAGATTTCTCCTCAAGTCCCAGGTTCATAAGTGTTTGCTTAATACTTGAGGGATTAAGCCAGTGAGACTTAAACAATTTACTGCAGCTCTTTAAAAGGTTACTTTTCAGTTTTACTAGTGCCTTACACACTTGATACATCAGAAAGCACTTGCTTCTAAAGCTTGCCCCAGGTCCTGACAAGTTACTGCAGTGAATTTATCCAAAAGGGATGTTACTGAACTCAAACCACAGCCTGCAGCATTTGCAATATCAAGGTTGAGGGTCTGGGAAGATTTCAGTCTTCTGACAGATTGTCAGAGATCCTCTGTCATAGGGGACAAGAGAGGAACAGTTGGTCCAAGAGATGAAAGAATGAAATTGTAAACTGGGGCTATGCAAACTGGAGATAACTCTAGGTTCAGCCATCCTGCTTTAAGATTCCCTTGACCTGGGGGAGAGTTTGAGCTGCAAAACCACGTTGAGTGAGCAGAGGGTACGAGGCCCCAACACTCAGAGCTTGCCACTGGGGCCTGACTGTCTGCAAAGTCTTTAGTACCTGGTTAGTAGAAGTGTAAAAAAAAAACAATCTGGTATATTCTCTTTGTGACAGGCCAGGTGTACTGGTATAGGTAGCAATGCAAGATACGAGTCAGTTGAGCTCTGCTTTGCTGTTTATCTGCATGATCACATCTGATTCACTTACCTGAGCTCAGCTAATTCATGGTAATGGAAGTCAACTAGGTGAAATCCTATCCTGCATGCTCCCAACCTATCAGTCCTATGGACAGAAATGCAAACCTGTTAAAATGATGTAAGCTGAAATTTTTAAAAATCAGTGATAACAGCAGAATATTTCCAGCAGAAACTCTTATACACATCTTCAGACTTGCATTTGTTCTGTTTTCTAAATTTCCTGCATTTAAAATCGATGTTTTCCTTCACAGATGGAAAATGTCATAAAAGCAGTTGACAACATTATGTTAAGCTTCATTTGAGATCTGTTTGAGAAAAATCAGAATCTGTCCAGCCCATTAGTGAAATTAAAATCGTACAGGCAGAATTCCAGCACTTTTGAATAATTGAATCTCGATTTGTTCATTACAGTAACCTTCAGGGAACTGTAATGCAGATCCATGACACCAGCAGCTTTAATAGGAATAAAAATTGGAATTTGACATATATTGTCAGAATTTTTCAGCACTAAGTCGCCCTTTGCTTACAGACATTATGTATATGCTGTTCGTATCTCCTTAAACAGAGACATTAGCTTTGTCTCATGGTACATGTAACACAAGAAAGTGACATGTATATGTGTGTGTATATATACATATATGTATATATGAGTGGTTTTATAAACATGAGGATGACAGCTGGGTTGGAAGCCTCCTCTGTGCCATCTCCATGTACAGGGTTCTGATGAGACAATGAGACAGAAGAACAACTCACTCACCTGTACCTACAAGTATCCATCACACTAGGATAGATTTGTCTTCTGCCTGAGCCTACCTTCACTTCTTTCCCAGTCCTATGGCCTGTCTCCTATATGAACAATATTTATATCAGAAAAAATGAGATCTCTGTTGGCTAGCTCTGTATGCTTGCAAGAAACTTTTAAAATCTTCTTGTCAAGTTCCAACTCTCATCCTACTTAAGCTGTTTCTAAAAATTTGGCACTGAATTAAATGGAAAAAAATTTCCCGTTAAAAATATTAGGATTTCTTTGTGTATTACACTGTAGTTCAACAACTGTATATCTTCATCCATCTCTATCTTGGCTCCTTCTCTACTTTCCTTCCAGAATGAAAACAGAGCTCTTTGGAAGGGATTGTAACATATCATTTGATGCAGGAGGAGGACAACAGGGAAAGAGCACAACTGATACCACATCTCCTGAATCCCCTCTTGCTCTCTTGCTTTCCTCTCTTAGTCCCTCATTAGAATGGAAGCAGAGACTTCAAAATGGGTGTGGCTGTGCTTTCTGAGGACAAGTAAAGCAGACTTTTGAAAATGACAAAACACCATCCTACATTTATAAGCAAGTGACGCTACATTTGTGGATAACTTTTGTCTTTCGGTAAATCTGGCCGAGCATGCAGTGTTCCCCAAGCAGAAAGATGCCTGAGTTTCTGCACTTTGAAACTATTACATAATAGAAAAGGCAGAGCAATCAGAGTGCAAACATTTTTTACTGGTTATGGCTTTCCATTATTTATAGCTTCGTGTCCCTTTTGGGAAATGCCATCCCAAAATTAAGCTTAATTTCAGTCTCCAAAATTAGGCGAGTCCTATGACTCAGTGGAGGAGAGAATGTTACACATGCACACTTCTAAATGGGGCGGGCAGTTTAGTCTATTAGAATTCATTAGAGACTGAGTCATGATTGTGAAACTGAATTTACTTAGGACAATAACCTTCAAGTGAAATTAAGTATGACAGCGAGCCAGTTCTCATTTCACTAAGAAACCAGGCAGCTTCCAAGCTTTCATAACTGCTGTAATCCCCTAAAGTTCCTGCCAGCACAGGATTTAAGCTGCCTCCTCTACTTTCATGTGCAAGAACGTTACCACATATGATACCTGCAAAATAAGTCACATAAAATTGGCATTTGGCAGCCTGGAGTGTTTAGTCTGTGTAACATCATTATCAAGGCACTAAGAATTCATTCCCAATCTGGTTAAGGAGTAAAATTAGAAAGGGACCACATACAAAAATAACATGAATAAGTGGAAACAGCTGAAGTAATTCCCTTTGCACACAGCAAATAAATAAAGTCTAATAATAATTTATTAAAACAGCATGTTAAATGTCAGTTGAAGATTGAAGGCTAAAGTTAAACATTGGGAGTACTATTTCAAGAAAGAGAAGCCCTGAGTACATCACACTTGGTCACAGCTTATTGACTGTTGATGAAATAAAAAAATAGCTCTTAAAAAATCGCATCATTGTCTGTCAACAGCTTCTCAGTTTGGCAGGAGATAGCTGCACCCCACTATGCTCGGCCTGGTTTGAGTACTTCTCACAGTCTGAGAGCAATAGAGTTGGACTTTTTCTCAGTTCTGACTTTAGAAAGTACTGGGGGGAAGGGATAACCATAATGGTAGAGGATTTCCATCAGTTTGGGGTTTGCTAGGGATCGTAGAAGCAATGATGCTAAAGACAGGTTAGCTCAGCTTTGAAATCTGATAGCAACTGCAGGAGTGCAAGCACATGCTTCTTGTTCTCTCCTGGCTGAGTGGTTGAGCAGAGTGCAGTATTCATGCACACTCAGGTGGTTCCAAATTTAATTTTGTCCCTAATGTACATAATTAACCATTAATACTGATGCTTCACAATTCATTTAAGCGTAGAGCAGTCCTCTGTTTTTCACAGTGGCAGTTGTGTTCCATAAGAGACAGATTGGGACCCTCCCTAAATCTATCCTCTAATAGCTTGCTTAATTTTATTTTTGTATTCCACAATCCTTGATAACAGCACACTAATTTCTATAACTCCGTTTGATGAAAATGTGCTGATGGAATTCATATTTCACTTCGTTGACTGTAATGAGCTATTTCATCAAACTGTCCATGTGACACTATTATAGAGAAAATGATAAATTTACTAATTTATTCACTAGAAATTCCGTTGGAAATTTTAAAAGGAAAAGAAAAGAGCCATGAAGTGAGTTACATTAAACTTCCACCAAATGATATGTCAAGGCCTACATGCAACAAAAGCACTGACTACTGCTACACTTAATGGGGTGTAAACATTAAGTATGTGCTGATTAATTACAAGGATGGCTGAAAATCGACAGTACAAAAACATACACCACGATGCAGGTTTTCCCTTTAAAAGATTTTCAAACTTTGCCTACTCATCACATGTGGCACTGCTACAATCACAAGTCTGTGTTCCATTCCTACACTTTTTCCCATCTGTGAGACCTCCTATCCATGTTAGGCTCACGGATTTGGATAAACTGAGCTGCTGACAACCAAGCGCTTTGATTCTACAAAGTCTTCGTAACCAAGATTTTCAATATGGTAAGTGGCAAGGAAATGCTTCCTCCAAAGCTCATTTTGCCAAAGATGATTTGTATTTATCTCTTCTAAAAAGGAGGTCTCTGCAACTACAGTGCTGTGTAGGATGAAGGCGTGCTTTGGAAGAACAGTAGGGAGTATGTAATTAGACTATTCATCTCCTGTTAATACTAGGCCTGAAAATAGAGATGCTATCACATGGCCTGCCTGGCTTATTTTAATTAGACGTCCTCCACGTGCTAGTACAGTTATGATCCATGTATTGGATTGCTCTGCAACAGACCATCCTGAAACCCAGGCATCAGCCTAGAGAGCACACCAAAGAGAAAACCATGACTAGGGAAAATTTATGATATTCTTCCTTGCTTTCCATTTCATACCTATGCAGAGGCTTTCTTCAACTGTGTTTAAACCTGTAGCACTTTCCACCTGGTATACTAACTTCCTGCATTTATTTAGTGTGGGAAGGGATTTTGTAGGAGGTAAAAAAGACTGTTAAAAAGCACAAAATTTTAGCCACCTTCAAAAAAGTGTAAAAGTAATAACAAAGTTGGAAGCTAAATAACATTTAATATGGAAGATTAATTTGTTGGACCTTCCTGGTCCACAGAGTTTTAGGGGAGCAATGTTACATAGGGAAGTGTGGTGAGGTTTTTTGGTTGGCTGGTTTAGGTTTTTTTAATCTACTTAGCTTTCAGAAACTGCTTTCTTTGCTAGTCTGGTCTGCTTGAAGGAGACTATGTCTGGAAGACTAGAATCCTTAACAACTATTTGCACAGTGTATCTTGTATACAGCTTAAGGATGTGGCATTCACACATAAAAAGGAAACTACCACAGGGAGTGAGCAAGAGGGCTTGTCAATTTGTTCCTCAGAACCTGAATATTTTAAAGACATCCTGCTCCATGCTCAAAGCTGGCAACAGCTTGCTGAAGGCAGTGACTAAGGAGCAATCATCTTGCTGCTGTGTAAGGGATGTTTTCTTAGGATATGTTACAAGAAAACATGCTCAGTTTGCATGGTCTAAATCAAACCAGGAACAAAGCAATCCAGTGATTTAATAATGACATTATTAACTGGCACTTAGTAAACTCCACATTGAGAATCAGCATCATCAGGGATGCAATATATAACTATAATATTAGATGATTCCAAAACGTTAATAAATACATATATTTCTATATGTATATGTATACATTTCTAAGCAATTTCTAAGTAAGTAGTCTCAAGAGTTAGAGCACCGTATTCCTGGAAATGGGGCTGCTCTTGCTTTGTGTGTACCCATGCTTTCCTCTACAAATGCCCACGTGCTTGAGAAAGCACCCCACAAGTTCACCTACACAGGTCATTACTTTTTGCAACCCATCCTGTGAGTGCTGATAGGGGGATGTTCTGTTAGGTCTAGAAAAGTTGTCAAGCCAGGAGGTGACTTGGGCAGTCTCAAACTAGATTTTGACTGCTGCTTTGTTCCCACTTCTCTCTCCACTCCTGTCACAAATTTATATGCTTCCTTTATACTTCTTTTCAAGCTGACTCATCCATTTATTCCAAAAACTCCTTGGTTAGAGGAAGGACTCTGTGGGTACCCCAATGAGGTTATACCAGTGGGTCCCAGTGGAGAAGAAGGCAATGAAAAAACTCCTGTATGGGAGGATTTAGAAGCTTGGATATCTTTCAACTCCCATGCATCTAAACAGCATCCAGTCAGAAAAAACTTACACTCCATCAATGCAAAGCTGGGAGCAAGCTCACCACTGATGGTACCTGAGCAAGAAGAGTGCTGGACTGCACTCCCCCTGCTTCGACCAGGCCTCTGGGGAAGTGCCTTTTAATCACTCTCTTCAGCTCCAGCTTTAATTAGTCCTCAAATTGCCTAAATATTTAGACATATGAACAAGCAGGACCTTGTTGGGCTAAGGGAGACAGTCCTTAGGAATATAACCTCCATACATACTGTAGAAGAACAAAGTTTGCTTTAAAAGTAGGTAAACATTGAGGAATGGAACTGATCTCTTTTTATGAAAGCAAGTATTCTACTACTCTCTAATTAAGATATAATTATATAAGTCCTGAGCACATCAAGTACCATCAGAGTCTTCCTAAGAGATTTCTGCATAATAGGCCAATTAGCAGTCCCTAGATCCCTATCCTGGAATTTTAAAACAGGGAGAGGATCCAAGAAAGATTGATTTTGATGCTATTAGTAAAACCAACCACATATTCATCTTCATGCATGATCATCAGTAACCACTAAGCTGATGATACTTGTACAATAACTGTCTGAGGAGCAAAGTTCAGTTTCAGCAAGCTTTTGATAATGCATAATTAGATTAATAAAGCTGTCCCTCATAAATCTGCAGGCTCCAGAACACCACTGTATAGGACAATCACAAGTCTTTGTTCTGGTCCCATTTTAGTCTTTTTTTCTATTATATGGATTGATGTATCAACCATCTATAAACATGAATATAGGCCTGGCATAATTGGGGAAAAAAAACCCATTTCCTCTGTCATGTGAAGAAACACCTTCAGCTCAGGCCAGATTTTATGATAGGAGTTTGCCTGCAGAGCGCAGAGACATCTAGGAGAACCAAGTAACCTCTGAAAGCTACTTCTGTTCTCCATGATGGGGCAGGAGAGGAGATATAAACTAGTGTGTTTAATATAAACACACTTTGGTCCTCTTCATCAAAGATCTAAATCTGGAGGCTGTTACTTATAAAATGATACTGGGGTGGCAGGGGGAAGGGGTGTTCCTAGTGGAGCCAGAGTCCTAATGAAAATAAACAGAGTGGAAACACACAAGTATATTAAACATTATATGCGTGCAAGTATTCAGGAAAAGCAAGAGCAAAGGTCATTTAAAAGAAAAGAATTGTAAAATAGTTTTCAGCATCTGACGCTGTAAGCAGATTAACCAAGCACCAGAGACAGCAGATAACCAAGTCTTCCCTTGACAGTCTCCTTCTAGCAACATGGGTATCAGCCACCTGCACCAACATGAAATCACGTATTTATCACACTCTTGGACTATGTTCTGCTCACAGTCCCTGAAGCATCAACCACTGGCATCAGCACAGTGCTTCTAAGTTATGTCCTGTTACAGTAGTGAGTTATCCCTGAATCATCTTGTGGAGCAGTGGACTACTGCTACAAATAAAATTTATCAAGGAGAAGCTCACATAAAAAACAAACCACCTAGCAAGCTAATCAGCCATCTAAAACATATATCAACCACCACAATTTTAAGAGCATATGAGACTTGAAATTGAAGGACTATATAAAGTAGTGGCATGCAGAAGAGCAGAGTGGTTAACAAACCTGAGAGTGAAAACTACAGGCAGATTTTGAATTGCCAACCTGTTGCTTGAGGAACCAAAACAGCCAATGCTTAACTGAATTCCTCTAATACCATGCTGAATAAATGCAGATTACAGTTAGGAAAGAAATGACCAGCCAGAACAGAACAGTGTTTAAGAATCACCAGAGGCCAGTTCAACCACAGGGAAACTACCAGCCTTCAATTCTACACTGAAATACTTCGTTTCACATCAACTAGAATACAATTTACGCAGCACAGAGATTATTCCAAGGTACAAGTCATCATGAACCACATTCTTGCTATGAGGTGAGGAATTCTACAAACACTTAATTCTGTTTCTTGAAGCATGGGATTCAGCTGGCATTTCAAAGTTAAGCTCCAGTTTCTAACAAGATGGTAAAAACCTACTGGCCAGCAACCTTGAGATTAAAACATGTTTATGCACTGATTCCAGTGCACTATTGCTTTGTGTTGGCACACACCATTCACTGGATAATTCAGACAGAATTTGCAAGCCCAAGCAAAGAGGCCTTTTCATCAGTTCAGAAGAAATTCTTGTTGACATGGCAGTCCATGTGGCAGTATAAGTTAATTTGGTCCTGTTTGCATAGACAAGATAAAAACACTCCTTATAGTGCTAAGAAGGCAACTACAACTTGTATGCTTCATACCTCTGTGGAACCTATGAACAAATCAAGTTTTAAGAATGTTCTTTAAATGTCAGGTTTTCTTTTGGAACAGCGAAAAATACCCAAGCACTGTTTTGGACATCTAATCTGAGTCCTATTAACCACTTTAAGAACTTCTAGGGCTGACAAAGAACAAAAATTAACAGCATTCACTAAAAGCACTAGTTCTTTGGCAATTTCTATCTATCCAATATAACCATAACAACACGTGGGTTTCTAACTGGGTTCAGGTAACAAGGTAACGTTGTACTGGTACAACAAGCAATTTCTTGCCCTCTATCATTCTCTCGTGATGGGCACTCAACAACCTGGCTAATCTAAAATGCATTAATGAAGTACTAAAAAGTTTTAAGGAATAAAGTAGATGTTAAATTTTCTGTGATACATTGTATTCGTTTAAAGGCAATTAATTTCAGAGTTGCGGGTCCTCTTGATAGGTATGTAAAAAGGTTTGTTATATAGAGACTTTTCTCATTATTCACTTTCAGAGTTCCTTTATCTTTGAGTAATTTATTAATTCAAAGAGGCTTTACTATTCACAAAAGGGGAAAAACCACACCATTTTCTATACTTTGACATATAATTTATGGTGGCTAGCAAAGAAAAAGACAGTATATAGAAGAACAATCCATAACCAAAAAAGAACAATACACTTTACCTATATTATTCATTTTTCATTCCCCTTTAATTTTTTTCTATCCCATAAAAATGTTATAGCTAAGGGCTGATTCCAGAAGGTTTCAGAGAAAGCTTCAACTCCATTCAGGAGCAAGGCAGACTCTCATAACTGGTCCTATAAGCCAGTAATAATTGTATTTCAGTAAAAAGTGGAGAATTTTCAATCAATCTGTCCATCAATTGAAATTCAGGGAGACTTTTTTTGCATTACAAATTAGCAAGAGATTTTTCTTTACTCCCTGTACAAACAAGCAGAAGGCATGAAACTGAATTAACTGCTTTTAAAGAAGAAAGGAAAGAACTATGTAGGGCTATGAATATTTATCAGCCACAGAAAAGAAGCTGCAGTAGGGAATAGCAAGCAACAAACATTGTCAGAGTTTCAGCTTCTTGCCTTACCCATGCCTAGGAAAAAAGTTAGGGAGGTTTTCTGGACTGGATCCTGAAAGTCCAGATGCTTAGACTCACAGACAGCATCACATAATGTCTTTTTTTTAGACCTAATGAGTTCCACCTTGAGGCACCTGCAGAGTTGTGTTTGCTCCACTGTTTTAAGGACTCTGCTCTAAAATTTGCTTGTCACAATAGTTAAAAGTCTTTTTAAAGTCCAAGCCTTGTGGTCATATTGTACTCATTTGCCTTTGTACCAATGTTAGTGTTCACCATTTTTATTCATTTGGCTTCTTGCTCTGTGTTGTATCTGGACGCAGAAGTTTTGTCTCCACTCCTTTTTTGTTCTACTAAACTAAATCAGAAGGTCCTCTGAGATACAGAAGTCATTATCTCAGCAACAGCTGACCACAAACTGCATCAAGGTGGTAATGCAGCTGAGGCAATTACCCTTGCTGAGAAAAAATGCTCATTAGCCTAGGAATTCACTTAAAACATCCATACTGCCTAAGAGAGGCTCTGATCATTGGCAAAGTACGTAGTTACTGAGAGCTGCAAAACAGGTGTGATCCTCTGCCTACTTTGTTTATGCCAGACATCTGGAAAACCAAGCTGACTGCTTTTTTTCTGAGGGAAAGATTGGGATATGTAGCCTGTTGGCTGGGCCAATGACTTAGATTAGCATGGCTGATCCTTTGCTTTGTCCTCCCCTAGCTGGCAGCTCTGTAGTGAAAGCAACTTAGCCTTATGCTCTCAGCATTCAAGTGAAAAAATAAATTCTATCTATGCAGTCTATTCAGTGTCACTGACACTGCAGGACTATGCTGCACACTGCTCCGATGGACAATTTTGTTTTGGCTGTTTCTGAAATCTGCCAACATGTCCCTAGTTTCCTTTTGGAGAACATTTTCCACAGAGCACTCCAAAAATTTGATCTGGCTAACTGATCCAGCAGGAAAACCATCGCATGTCTGTGAAACTGTATAAAGGACAGCACAGGAGCAGAAATTAGAACCAGAAAAGCCAATATACTTTTTTAAATTTCAGGTACTCATTTATTTGACTGTGTATTATTTCAAGGTAGAACCGCATGACTGAATTCTCTCCAGAAATAAAACTCCTGAGGTTTTACTTACTTTACTTTTGATAGCTTAGATTTATCTATTTGCAGCTTACTACATGTTTGGACAAAAGGCAAAAGAGGACATGACCAGTGGTTAGTTTTTCATCATTGTTACTTTTTTCGGTAAGGATTTTTAGAACGTTTCTTTCCCCAGTTAGAACTGTTGCTTTGAGAGGATAGTCAAATAATGATCCCCATAACTAGAACCATGGCATAAATCTTTTTTGCTAGGCTATGTTTTACCATTAGCGTTTGGCCTTCCTATGCAATTACAGTTCATCAAGCATAAAAAGTATTTGTTAGTCTATTAAGTTTCCACTGGAATCCTCCATTATTGCTCACTTGAGTGTGCAGCTCAAGCTTCTCTGGGATCCAGCTGGTAGTGACCGCTGCCATTAAAGAGGAATTTCAGCCGCTGCTCAGCCCTCCCTTTCATCAGTGGCTCCTGACTTTCTCAGACAAAAATCTATGAAGCCAAATATGTCTGTGATTGTTCTCAGCCCAGTGCTGAATTATTTTGGAAAGCATGAGGAGTAAAATCAATCAGTTCAGTCACTTGAGTTAAGCCAGCATGAAAAATAAACTGCACTTTCGCCGTGTGTCCTGATTGAAATTTTCTAGCATGGAAATCTTAAAAATGGCTAATTTTCCACACGTCAGTCCAGGTTGCTCTATAAATCCTTCCAAAGGAAGAAAGAATTATTCATGGCTAATGAAAAATAGTTCAGTAATTGTAAACTTATGAGCATTTAAAGTCACACATTTGTTTAAATTTTGCCTGAAATAAGGGATGAGTTAATATTGCTTGAGTTTAGAGCTAATCGATTCCCAGATTAAAGTATGGCTGCATCATATTTTCAAAGTACTTTCTCTTTTAAAAAATACAGTAAATAACTTTGACACAACATAATCAATAAAGGCTTGTGATTCGAAGATATCCTCCAAAATACATTCTCCCTCCAGTATCAGCTCTAGCCTACTTAACACGTACAGTACTTCCATTCACTTTCCTGCACTGTGTGGATCTTCATCTACTATTTTTTCCTGTTAATTAAACTGTTATCTTGCATACAATATATGGTAAGTGGACAAAGCAACAAAATTATGTCACTGGTCACACATCAGGGATAGGTATAGCCCCCATATTTAACGGGAAGACAGGAAGAAGGGCTGTGCAATCAACGGGACTGTATTACCTACAAATCAGAGTACACCAAGCTTGTAAGTCCTGGATTATGGAGAAAAGGGGAGGAAGCTTTGAGCCTTTGGATCTATCTCCAGTAAATTGGCATTTGCTCCTACAATGCAGGAGCAAAAATTTCCTTGAGACTCCATAGAATCACATGGACAGAGACAAATCCTGCTTTAAGAGCTTTCATCTTTGAAGACAAAGAAGGGGAAAGGAAAGTAAGATATCACTAAATGTGTGACAGGGCCTGTCCTCTTGGCTGTATTTTATTTGAAAGCTAGGGAGGTAAAATCAGGAGTTCTGGCAGGCATAGGCCTGCAACAGTCAAAGAAGTATAAAAAAGAAAGTAGGGTAAAACTATTTAGAGAATGAATGAAAAGAGCTACGGTGCAGAGCTATGAGAAGATTAAAAGACTTAAAATCCTTTAAGGAAATACAACAACTCAAAATGTCAGCCAGTGGAGAGTATTGAGCTAAAGACCATTTTTCTTTCTCAGTTTCTTAGCTGATCTCTCTGCTAAAAGCCTGATACATCTAGAATTAAAAGAAGAAAATTGCATAAGAATGAAATAAAGATCTCAGAATCTAGCCTCTAGTATTTTCATCTGACCTATTTTTCACATCATCACTAGCAAGCTACAGCTTTATGTTAGAAAAGTAAGGCATCTGTGTAGCAGTAGTCAATAGTGTTCTCATTAAAAGTAACTAATGTTCTTACAATTGTCCAAAACACTTTATTTGCCAGAGCAGCAAGTTGAAAGACTAGCAGAAGTAATTTAATTGTAGAAGTGTTTGCCCTAGTTGAAAGCACCTGCAGCTACTTCTGAGACTTAACCTAATCTGAAATCATATGAAAGAAAGAAATTATATGAAAGAAAGAAATGATAAGAAAGGTAATAATCATGCCCAAGAAATAATCTCATTGCTTTTAAAGATGAAGACTTAAAAAAAAAAAAACAAAACCCAAACAAACCACAAAAAACAACCACCAAAACCACTACCCTGCAATAATACTTTATATTTAGCATAATATAATTTAAGTACTAAGTCACTGTAGAATCAGCAACGTAGTATCAGTACCTCAAATGGTGCATTATCACCTACATTTACATTTATTCCTTCAAGTTTCCTTGCCCAATTGCACTAAATACCCAAGAGTTACAACATGCAATACTCAATGACCCTTCCGTGCAGGCCTGTTCTTAGGTCTGTGGAATCTGATCCCAGCACAGGATAGCCAAATGCTTTTGCAACAATTCGTGTAATAGTTGATCTTGGTTGTGATTTGAGTCTGTATGCTACAGAGCTAATATCTTGTTGTTAGTGAATCATGAAATATTTCTCAATGAGAAAATTCTTGCTGCCTAAGTCTATGTTTCAAACAATTTAAAGTCAGATCCAGCATTAGGTTTTTATGATACCATGTTTTTCCTCTTTTCCTGAAAGTTCTTAACACCAATAAAAATAAGCAACAGAGAGACTGATATTTTTAACCATTTTTATATTTTTGCGTAATTTTGAAGTCATTGTGTCAAGTAACTTCTTCCTGTGAAAATTAATACCAAAACATTTTTCATCATGTTAATACTGAGTAGTTGTTAATAATTGTAAACCCTTCTACCTTCAGCATAACAGACATTACTAGGCAGAAGATCCATCTGCTATGTGAAAAACTGTGTGTAGAACATCTAGCATATGTCTTCCCCATGTGGCTTGGTTTAGCAGGGATAACTCTGATTTGCACAGGAATTTTGTTAGCCTGACAAGTGTTTTTTTTAAGGCCCTACATTCAAACAGGCTGGAAGAGAGTAGGGCCTAATTTTCCTTTACCTCAGGGGATTAAAACTTACTTTGCCAGGATAGTGAATCAGATGGCTATGAGGTGAAAGGAGATGCTCTGCACTGGTTTTGGTGTGGCTGTACCATTGCACAGTGATTCCTCAGTCAGTGTTTCAGCAAGACTGTTGCCAAGGGTTAAAGTTTCTCACTTAGTCTATACAGGCAATTAGCCAGATTGCCACTTCCCATACCGAGAATAAAGTCACTTTTTAAAAATCTTCTTTACTTTGTTCTACCAGCTGGCAACCAGCAGCCTTCCAGAATAGGCAAAAGCTGTCTTCACTCTGCTGCAACAGTGCATCACCCAGCAGCATATGGAGCCAGCACTTAAGGACATGCTCATTCTGTCACCATGAAACACCCATGTCTGACAACCTGGTCTATCAAACCTCTTGGAATGGGGCAGGACTGTATTAACAGAAATGCAACTCATGAGTCTAAACCAGGAATTTAATTTGTGGAGCTATAAATATTGGGTGAATATTTAGATCCTCACTCAGCACAAAGATAGAGTATTCTAAACTCTCTCACTGAAGTGCCTTTTCACAAGTGCAAGGATTAAAATAGCAGACCCTAAAGACCTTCATTTAAATGTACATTTCCATCTGTTATCTAGATCAAAATATTCAGTTAATTCAACTTTTAACTCTAACTACAACTCCATGCCAAATCTATGAAGCAGTGCTGCCATCTTAAAAATACATCTGTATGTCTTGTGAAGAGAGCCTCTATGATGCCCCCACATACCTCATATTTAGTCAATAACTTGTGTTTGAAATTAAACCTCCTTGTGCTTCTGATGCAGTTGCCTAGTTGCAAATGCAATGTCAGGTATTTTTATCTTGTGCAAGACTATGCTTCCATGAGCAATTATAATCTAATTAAAGTCATTAATGTTTATGCCTTAGGGAAACATTCAGTTATTTGTAGGCATCTGAGTTTTTCCCATCTTCCGATTCTTGTTGTAATTTATGCTTTATTGAGCACTTCTAAATATCCACAAGTTATTTCACTGCCACCTCAAAGCAATGCCACCCTGCAGGCTATAGCACTGTTTTCAGTGCTTCCATTTGGAGTTAAAGTTGAGTAATATATCTAATAAAGTTTCAGAACTGGAGCTACAGCTTTTAAAGCCAAGTTTTATAAAGTTTTCCCTTATATCAAAGGATGTTCAAGATTTTCATACTACAAACATGCCTTAATCAGAGTTCAGAGCTCTCTATGCCTTTCCAACGCAAGCAGATATCTAGGAGTATCTAAAAGAAATGGGTGATTTCAAAACCTTGAGTAACTACAGGAGCTGTATAAAAGATCCCACTGCATTGATTTAAGTAAGCTCTGGAGTAAACTTCTCTGTTTCCCAGAGCAAATACATTCAGGCCAGGAGGCAAAAGAAGGAGAGGTGCCATCATTAACAAAGGATTTCTCTAATAGCTTCCCAAGTTCCCAGGTTAAGACCTTTCCTGCTTGGAAGTGAGAATGTTTGGGTGCAAGGTGAAACAGCCAGGGAAAGAACACATGATTTCATTTCAAGCAATCTAACTCAATTACCAGAGAGGGTGTAGGAAGTGATCTGTGTGTATCATTGCTGTCAGCCTGAAGAAGGATCATTGCTGATGGCCTGTGACAAGAGAAACACTGTACTGGCTGTGCCTACACTAGTCTATCACCAAAAATGTTCCTCATCACTGCAGAAAACATGACTACAGAGATGAAAGAGTTATTGCCTCATCCAATGTCATTCCAGGTTTCAAATATTTTTCACTCCATGTTGGTGTGAAACTGAAACTTCTTGAAGGTTTTCACAAAGAGAAATCATGCTTTCATTGGCATTCCCAGATCAGGTTCAATATGTGTACAACCTGGTCTAAACAAGGGATGTAAGGATAAGCCTTTTTCAAACACATCACGAGTGCCAAGCTGCCTTGGGGTGGATTTTATTCTCTAGAGTTGGAGCTGTTATACATAAGGCAACAATAAACACTCAGCTATTTCAGTGAGACAGAATTTGATCCCAGTACAGTTCATGAACTTGACTGGTGTTGTTTGGGACTACATCTCCTTGTTCATCTTTATCTTTCTTCAGCCTGGTGCCAAGATAGCTGTCCCAAACTAAACAAAGTACACTTCAATTTGACAACTGATCATTTTAGGATAAAAGTAATTTCAGTAAGATATTCCCAGCCAGTGGCAGTAATACTTCTTCTGGTATAATGGGTTCTAAACAGCAATCAGAATGGACAGCTTGACCTTGGCTGAAATCTACTAGGAACAGATTCAGTTAACATGACTAGAAACCTAGAATACAGCCTAACACAGTCTGTATTCTGCACAGACTGTTTTTTTAGTTGCTAGCGTGTTCTTTTGTAAGGGCCCTATGCCCCCATAATACAGTCCCATGATCAGGACAGCACTTAATTGTGTCACAAACATGAAATCAGTGGGACTTCAGCACATATTCTTATGTACATTTTGTCATGTGTATGGATTAAGCAATAATTGTACCTTGGGAACTGTCTTTAATATGTGTAGGATTAAGAAATGCAGCATTCTGTGGGGGTCTAGTTCCAATAGTATAAATATGACTTTATTTGCAATGTTTTTAAAGTTGAATTAAGAACACACACAGAAATGGCCTTCTTTCTGCATACTCTACTATTCATCATCCTAGGGGAAAAAAAAAAAAAAAAGCAAATGCTAAAATTATTTTTTTATAACTTCAAACATGGAATACATCAAATATATCTGAACACTGGAGTTTCTTGTATAAGCGGAAGTAATTGTCAACATTTAAGCCTGCAAAACCTGAATATTTTAGGTTCCTTCAGCATATCTTGTTTACAAGTGTATGTTAGGGCACCATAATTTTAAAAGTTGTGCTAAGAAGGTTTAATTATCTGCTGCTTCATCACATATCTGCATCTCACACTTTACTGTCCAAACTACTAACTGAAAATTTGGAATACAACTAGAGATGAAATGGATTTATTTGATTAATGTTCACACTTGTATAATGCATGTATACAAGTGTGGGTTCTCTTGTGAACTATTCAAGTGTTAAGTTTAATTGAGCTACAGCTGGTGCTGACTGTGTTTTCAGAGAGTAGGGATTTACTGACTGATTGACTGTCTCCCTTTTAACCTGGATGAAGATGCGCTCAGTAAGAACAGAAATTTTTTTCCTGATGATACAAAACCACAGGGAGAATAGTAAAAAAGAGGAGAGCAATAAATAGAATAAAAATGAGAGCACATAAAACCAAGTAGCTTATACAGAAGGAGGGAAACAAAGCATACCAGTTATAAAATGCATTAAATTGAGGATTTTATTTGTAAATCTCCAATTCAACCTGAAAAAAAAAAAAAAAATCAAAAAAACCCAAACCACAAATAGAGCTGCTACTCCAGTGACAATGCAAATATCCTTTGGAGAGGCAGAATAAATTAAATTTATGAACTTTTAAAACTTTTCAGATGAGAACTTCTCTCCCTTGTTGCCAGAGTTAGATACAGCTGTTCAAACAGTATCACAGAGAGAAAGTAAAAGGAAATCCAGAATTTGTCTCCCTTGTTCATGCAGGTCAACCATTCCGTGTGGCCTGTGGTTAAGTACTGCTTACCCTAAGAAAAAGAGCTGAAACCAAATGCAAATAGTCAGGGTGACAACAAGAGTATAGAAAAGCAATAAAATCACTCAGTTGACAAAAATCTGACCCAAACCCAAACAAACACCACCACCACCCCAAAAAAACCCCACACAAAAACTCCACAGTGCTTACTCTCTAGAAAAATAATCTAAATCTTAACCCTTTTCATCATTTTGGTTGAACAACAGCAGTTCTGGAAAATTATCCAGACACAGGCCATCACAAGGGCTCTTTCCAGCTATTCTGAGGATGCAGAACCAGTGTCCCACTTTCATCCTGCCCCTACTCCATCTTCCAGAAGTAACAGAGCCCATCTTGCCCTTCTGTAGGTAGGAGTGTCACTTCTGCATTTCAGGTATTTTCTTCTGTTTGACCTTTGTTATTTTTCAACAGTAATTTAATGCCCATCTTTCCTTTGACTGCGGTCTGTTCTTTATACGCAGATTTAACATACTCTTCTTTTTTCTTTTCACTTTTTTCCTCTCAGAGGGGGAATGATACTGTAGTTTCTAATTCTACATTCAAGATATGAGTCTTGTTGCTGCCCACAGTTGTAAACTAAGATGTCCTAGAAATATGGCTTGTTTCCACTCTTTACATTTTCAATCACTTGGACAGAATGGGTTCTATGCTGAAATAATTAAGGAAGTGTAAGTATTTAGAAAATCATAGTAGTTCTGAGTAACAGTCCTAACATGATTTTGTATGTAAAATCTAGGAAGCTGTAACACCAGAATTTCTTCAGGTTTTGCACTTTTTCATACAAACAAGGATAGGAATAGTTATAAGAAAACTCTGTGCAGGGTTTGCCAGTGTCTCCAGGGATTGAAGAATCTCAGCTGTCGCCTGATTCAGTGGATCATGGAAGGAGATGGGATTCAAATGGAAATGAGAGAGCTGTGAGTGAAGACATGGAATGTCTGGGACTGGGATGCTATTCTCTCACTGGGCATTTTGTCTTCTAACATGATTTTTAAAGCACAGATCCCTCTACCTGGCTAACCCTAAAATCTAATCCCCCAGGATTGTGGCTTCTCTCCTATAATGCCAGTTGCCAGCTCTATCTGCCAACAGCTGGCTGATTAGGACAACTGGCTTATTCTGGTAAAGGGGGTCAGCAACCAGGAAAGAGCCCTGTGCTCGGTACATTACAAAATAAAACATGAATCTGGAGCTTAAATGACAGTCTATTCCCAGTAAATGAGATCTGACAAGTCTAAAGAACATACTGAAAGTGTAAGACCTTATTCACATGCTAGTCAGAAAAAACTCCTCCAAAGTATCTATCCTTACCCATCTGTCTTGAAACAATTCAATGCAAACACAAAATAAATAGAAGAAAAAACACTGCTAGAGAACACACACTCCCAGTAATAACCTCTGATCACTGAATATCATAACAGCAGAGAGAGCCCCGTATTCCCTGTGTTTTTTGCTACAGTGTCCACAATAAATACAACGCAGAATAAGAATCAGTAGGTGTTTCTACTGACATTACTTCTTTAAATAGTGTCCCATGCATATGGATTGAAAACAAAAAAAATGTGGGGAAAAGTTGCTGGGAGTTCTCTGTACTCAGCAGAGCATAGAGAAGGTGTTTATTGTTTGGTATCCTCTCTTATTTTTCTTTTGCAAATGCTCTGCTGTTTACATTGGAAACAAATTAGGTGCCATTCTAGATTTTATGAAGAGCATTTCAAAGGGAGATACAAAAACGGCATAAATTTAAAATACTAGCAGTAAAATAAAAAAAGAAACAACCAACCAACCATATAAAACAGCTTTTCAACTGTTAATAAACAGCATAAACAACTTTAATGTCTTATAATTGTACCAAGAGTGGCAGCTAGCACTTCATCCTCACAGATCTCCAGGTACATTACCTACACCGTGTTCCCATTTTATTCCAGCAAAAGGAAATAGCCTTTGCTTCAGCCAGCAAGCCCTCTACTTCTCCTGTGCTAGAGTAATTAAAAGCAAAGCTGTAAAATTTCTAATTCCTCTGAGGATTTAGTGAAATCTCACAATTTTTTTATTATCTTTCTCCAATGTACTATTTATAAATCCTGCTTCTGAGACCTTTTATCCAAGCTATTTGTAAAGCAAATTGAGTTTGCAGAGTAATCTGGCTCCACCAAGTGACGATTCCTGTGATTGCTAGTCAACACCTGAACCCAAGATAACACCAATGGGTACTAAATATGAAACTAATTTGGAAGCATTGGGATTTCATTAGAGAGCTTTGAACTCGAGTAATTCATACATTTTAAACTGATTATTTTGTTGTAGTGTAGATGATAAGGGAAAACATTGAAGCACTGGAAAAAACTTACTTCCTCCACTTCTGGATAATACTGAAATTTTGTTTTACAAAAGGACCCATGCTCTTTGATAATGCATAAATAATACCCATGAGAACAACTGTGAAGGGAGGCAAATGCTGTGCAGAAACATCACAGAAAGTCTGCTGGAATGGGGGGAAGGTGTGTGAATGGTCTTACTACGCAGTCTTCTGAAAGAAGGTGTTTCAGAAAGCTCAAAACCAAAAATCACAGGTGCAAGAAAGGTATTCTAATATGGTTTTTTGCCTACTATTTTTGAATGACAGCATATTCCGAGGGTCTTTTAAAGCATTCCAGAGTGAGGAGGCTGAAGGGCAGGGATAAACCTTGCAAAGCCAGACAATGAAACTGAGATTGCTTTGGATGCTGCCTGCCTCAGCTTTGTGAGCCCACTCAAAGACCCTGGGCTCAGCTTTTGCAAGCTCACAGGGGCATGAAAACGTAGATCTGCTGAAACTTGAATCTATCATGAGACAGTTGAGGTGTTTTAATATCATTCTTATTCTTACTGTAAATTTTGCTACAAACAGTAGTATTTCCTTTATCATCATTATCACTTGCAGTTTTGTTATTTTTGATGAGGAAGACTACGGAATAGTTTGCAGGCTGTTTTTTTTGCTCAGAGTTCTACTTCAATTTATGATTAGCAAAGACACAAGTAAAATGCCTTTATCCAGAAAGTATTGTATGCACACACGGGGCATACGGACTATTAGAAATTATATTAATGTCTTTGGCATTATAGTCCTCCCTAGGTATAGAGGAGTTTATGGGTTATGGAACACAGACAGTATTTCTTTCACTTGTGTATTCTCAGTTACATTTTCTTTTCCTTTGAAAAGACTGGATGAGGAGAAAGCCCCCTGAGGACAATGGAGTTAACTTAGTGTACTCAAGGGACTGAAAGTCAGAGGGACCACAAGAAGGAACTGATGGGAGATTCACAAAACAGAGCAGCATGGTTCTGGAAAGAACTTCCTAAACAGGACTACAGAGAAATTGTGGGTACTCAGCAGCCAAAATCCAGGATCTGTGAAGAGAACAGTGCATTATATTATTTCTATCAACTTAAGTTGTCTTCAATTTTCTTTATTAAAAAAAAAAAGGGGAGGAGGGGAGGGAGTAATGCAATTTTTTTGTTTAAATTGTGTGGGTTCTTTTTAACTGAGAATTGGTTTTGGTCTTTTGGGGAAGGTTATTATAAGATGAAAGTCTGAGGCATTTCCACATCAAAGCTGTACTCCACTCTGCATTGTGTCACATGAGGGAACAGACAACCTTACAGACCAATGGAAGCTGACCGTGTCCTATATCATGGTGTTATTCTGAGAAAGGACAAGGGGCTGTGAACAAAACAAAAGTGAAAATCACCTCTGGATCTGAACAGATTCCTTTCCAAGTACATTTTGAGGTGCTCCTTGAAGCCAGATTTTTGCTCAGATTTTTTGTCATCTTGTGTTAAAGAAAATAACCCTGTTTTTTCCCAGATTGAGATCTGGTTTCTGTCTTTAGCATTCTGGATCATTATTCCTTTGGAGTTACAGACTCTGTACGATTTATGGGATTATGTATCAATCAGTGAGAAAAGCAACCCTTGAAATCTTGAAAATTTAGTCTTAGTGTTGCTATTTCTAACAAACAGTGGCAACATCAAATTCCACTGGTTCATAGGAAGACATCAACTCAAAGGTTAAAATCATGTTTATCCAAATTGTAAAATGACTGTTCAGTTAATAGCAGCTTAATCAGGAAGCAGAAAGGAACAGCTAGGTTGAATACAATATAAATAAAAAGAAGAAAGTAGAACTTGGTAAAATCTGTGCTGAAGGCTGTACTGGAGGAAAGAAATAACCAGCTGGAATGCTTGGGGACTAAACTGACAATTTTGCATTCAAGTTGCAATTTGGTTCAGCATTTCAGCATCCAAAATAAAAATCCAAAGTGAGCTTTCACAAGGCAAGAATGAAGTCTCAATTAACCATTACCAGTGCAGACACATCGAAACATCAGCTGTAGCAAAAGGGCTATGGCAAAATAAGAGTTCCTCACCTCTTCTTCACTAATAAGTATTTTATGGTAGACTACAGAAGACCACAGATGAAAATGTGAGGCTCTTTATCATCAAATAATGCATAGTTAGAAAATTTAAATAACAGAATTAAAATAGGTTGGCAGCTGGGGAAAATGGAGTTATTCAACATACAGGCACTCGTGCACACTAAGATTCTAAATTATGTGCAGCAGTAACTTTCTCCTACTTCTAGGACTTCTGTGTTTCTACACAGAAGTTTTACCATTAAAAAAAAGGCCTGTGTTATCTATAATTTCTCAGGTGACTCTGTGTGTCTGTTTATATTTGCTTTTCTGACAATGAAGAGACAGTATCCCTAAGAATGAAACTAGGAAACCCACAAATATCTAGTTTTATCTAAACATACATAAGAGGAACCTTGTCAGACTCCTGTGACAATTTCCATATACTATTTCCAAACCAGGAAAGTAGGAGAGTTGTGTGGGAAGGTGACTGAATGTTGCGTGGGCTCAGTGTCTGCAGTATCATTTTCTCTACATCACATGCATAGGAAACTGTCATTTGAGCAACTCTGTTTAGATTAATGCTTATTTCTTGTTAAATAATTATTTTGTTCCAATTTCTCTCTTGATATTTCTACAAATTTGCTTCATACTAATGGATTTTGGAAGTCTTCTATTAGATCTTCTCTCACCCTGTTTATACCATAACTTGCTGGCTTAATTACAGTGGAAACTTACTGATTACATTGAAATTTGTGATGGAATAGCTTAATCATCTTTCTCAGTTGTATTCAAGCATTTCAATATGATTTTATCATGGCAAACGTAATAATCTATTTCTATGGATTTAAATACTGTTAAGATTGAAGGAAATTTGTTCATAATATTTCTTGTATATTCTTACATTTTAAAATACTTGAATCACACAAAATAAACTAAAAGAACCATGGAACATCCATTAAAACACACAATCTTTTTTCAACATGCTGTGCTTCTTCTTTATTATACAATCTGCAGTTCTTACCCTACCTATTTTATCTGCATATAAATGTAAAATACCAATATCAATATATTTTCATTGTGATTGCTCCAATAAAATTGAGGGAAAATATTCTGAAATGAGAGAAAAACAAATGAAATCGTGGGAATGAAAATCTGTAGCACTGGACACTACAATACAGTTGCAAAGTAAGATAATAAAATGAGAAAAGTTAGAGATACAGAGAAGTAGAAGTGCAAAGACATCAGATCCCAGAGAATCCTGCCACTGTTCTGCTTTTCTGAAAGTCAAAAAATCATTTTCATGTCCAAAGTTCCCATCAGCTGCAATTCAGTCGCCTTGTCATCTTTTTTAACACTGCCACGCCATTTCCAGCTTTCTCTAGTGACAGATTTCCTTCAGCTGTTCAAATAAACATCAGAATTAGTGGCAAGCTAAGCTACAGAAACAAAACAACTCCAGCCCTTACAAGCCCTTTTAATGTCAAACATTACATTTTGCCATACAGTTATTACTTTTGTTGATCCTCACAAGTGCCAGTTTTCCAAGTCCCTCATTTCTTAAAAATAAACAGCAGCCTTAACACGAGCCAAGATTCACTATCAACGAGGCAAGGAATGATGGTTGGGCTACATTGCTTTGTTACTGCACTGACCACGCACTTCTTGCCTCTGCTTTCTGTCTGGTATTGCCCACAGCATTTTTCACAAAGCTTTTAAGTAATAAAATGAACCTGATTACCATAATATGGGCAGAGTACCTACAGCAGAACCAAGTGGACTGCTACTGGATAGCAATGTTTCTTTGTATATCCTTGGTTATAAATTATATGTAACCTTCTCTTCCCCGTTCTCTGTGGTGGACTGAAGTAATTAAAAAAGTGCTTGCACAGAACTTGTTGTGATAGAACAAGGTGTCAATCCATATCTATGTCTTCTACCTATGAACAATGATGAGCTCTTTGAAAGGCATTCAACCATGACCCAAACCTCTGAGAGCTGACTGCAGCAATATAACCCCAGCAGGAAGGAAAATTGCTTTTCCACACTTCATAAAAATCCTCAACTGAATAATCTGATCTAGAAGCAGAGATGGTGTCTAGACATTTTGTCCTTGCCTGATGCCAGCATGCTCTAGCCAGTGGGCATGCAGAATGCTGTTATTAATGTCTTCTCTCTTCCACCCTTCATTATGTTCTAACAGTGGCTTTAGGAGCTAGTACCCACTCAAATAAATACTTCTATTTAACGTGTATAAAATCATCATCTTTAAAGAGAAAGATAAAAAAGATCAGCTCTAGTCCCAGGCTTGTCCATATAAACCAAGGCCCTCTCCACTGACCTCACAGTACCCATAGAGGGGAGACACATTAGCATGGGAAGCTGGTGGCACTCTGCTCCATCAAGATCCTGGTTTTCTGCACATATCATTGTATGTTTAATATTAACTTCTCATTTATGACATCTGAATTAGCACTAAAAAAATCTACACTGAGATACGCTCAGGGTATCCATGAATGATTTTCTTTCCATCAGGTCAGACTGTACCATCACCATCATCATCAAGATTCACTACGTGGATAAGAAAACATGTTTTTGTTTTTATCTCTTTATGCCACTACTTCACTAATGTGTCTTTGGGCTATTTGTTCACTGGGAAAAAAATAGGTAATAATTAGTGCAAAGCCACAAATTTACACAAATATAATTAAAAAAAAAAATGTTAGCAAATACTACATTTAACAGATAATAAAACTTGAAAGCTTTTTAAAAAACTACTTTATTTAAAACTACCCAGAAACCTAGAACCAGTAATAAGCCACATCAGTAATGTGAGACAGAGGTTGGTGTGAGATTTGCAGGTAGAAAATTTGAGGTGGAGGTTGCTGCTGACTGTGTATTCTATAACTGCTGCATATTGGAGAAAGTCAGCTGTAGTCAACAGATGGAGTGAAGAAATTAAGATCCGTGTTCAGTGGAAACATTGAGAAAATGTTAAACGTTTATATACACATTATTGACTCATGATTCCTCCTTTGCTCATTATACCCACGTCGCTTCAAGATTTCAAACTGCTTCTTCTATCGTTGCAATAGTGCCATGGGATTGAGGTACCTTCTGGAAAATTCAGGATTTTCCTTAGCACTGAAAGGAAAGGTTTTGTGGCAACTTAGAATAAATTGTGTCCGCAGTGTAAGGGACAGCTCTATCTGACCCATATAATCATCATTCCATATCATTTCCTCTCCAGAATACCTGTCATGAACAGATCAAGCAGAGCAAAGTATTTCTGAGAAAGAAAAATATAAAAATTGTAATTTGAACATGGTTCTGGATAGCTTAGGAAGAAGAGAGAATATGCTACTAATAACATATTCCAAAATAGAAGTGGTCAGAAATCTAGCAGCTTAGAAGCCTAATTCGACTAAATCTTTCTGAAATGTGAAAGAAATAGCACATATTGACATACATAAAAAGTAAGGACACCTAGATGATGCTCACAGTTCTTTTTAACTTTGCTGAAGGACAAATATCAATTGGCTCGTTTTCAGAATCTTTTAAGTTCATTATTTCTGCACGATTTTCAGCCTACTTTGGTCAAATTCACCTTTTTGCTCAGATGAGTCCGTGCCACTCCTTTTCTGTTTTCAGGGAAGCAGTGGGTGCCTCAGCCAGCACCTCACCATCCCCAAAGCTCTCACTTGCCAAGTATTCTTAGACTCTTGATATGACACTTCCAAGCTGATAATAGCAACAAGCATCCTACTCAAAACTGGTTAGAACTGAACAGGATGAAGGCAGCTTACAAATGAGCCATCTGATGGTCAAGGAGAAAAGCACTATGAGGCAGCAAGAGTGCACAAGTTGCAAGAAATGAGAAAAAAGATGGCCCAGCAAGTCATAGGAGTGTAAATTACTTTCCCCAGCTCCAAAGGTAACAGAAAAGCACGACAGCCCTGTATGCCACTAACCTGTCTCACTCTCCAGCTAAAGGAAGGAAATATTGTCAGTATGTGGGAGCCACTTCTAAGGATGTTCTCTAACAGAGAACACTTTGTACTATTAACTAACTTGGTTTTACATATAATAGTATATTTTTCTTTTCCCCTTCCCTTTCTTTTCTTTTGTCACCACAGCATGCACTGCATTGCACTCGTGGTAGTTTCCACCCCTGTATCTTGCTTTGATAGAGGTAGTGATATATGAGCTATTATCTAGTACCCTAACCTAACTAAGTTGCTCTGATGCTTAAAACCAGGTGGTTTTAAGACATCATCACTGGTCAGCAATATTAAATACAATTAGAGGAAGAAAGGTGAAGGGAGTTTTTTTAATCTTGAGATAGCTATAACTCAGGAAAAAAAATAATTAAATATCAACAAGGAAAGCAACCTCCTTAAACTAAAGCATGGTCCAGTTAATCTCAATCAATGTATTTGTGTCAAGCTAATGAGCTAGTAATGGCTGTTAGATTTTACCAGCATTGCTGGATACTACCACTTGGACAAATGGACCACTTGCTACTTGGACAAATGCAAAACACCTGCCAGCTTTAAGTGAGAAAAAGTGCAGGGAAGGCATTATTTTTGTTTAGAATAGCTAGTGCTTATCTGGGGAAAAAAAAACCCAAACCAAAACAGGAACTCCCCAAACTGCCAGCAGAAGCTGAGTTCAGCGAGATAATTTCATCCCATGTTCAGAGAGAGCTGTTTGCAAGGGTCCAGATGAGGCTGATAGCTGCTGCTGAGTGGGGGAGTGTGCTCAATTATTGCCTCTTAAACAGTGAGAGGCCTGTAGGAAGTGGGTGCAAGGTTAACTGTGCAGTACCAGAGAAATGGTATTTCTGCTGGGTGATTTTTTATACCCAGTGCTTTTTTTTTCCCCCAAGCCTGACAGATATTTTTATCAGATTTGGGAGGGGCTTTAGGGGGCTTGAAGGATGGGCTGGTAGTTGTTTGATAGACTCAGCAAGCAGACAGAGAGAAGCAAAAAGATGTAAAGGGAAACTAAAATTGTGTTGCTCTGGTGTTGTGTGACACTAGTAACTGAGTAGGAGGACCTGATGTATTTAATTTGCTCATAAGTTTTCATGCTGAGTCCTAAAGAAATTGTTGTTTTCTGACATGATCTCGTGTCTCAAAAGGAGATCATCACACTGCGTAAGGAACTGTGTTTGCAGGACAACTTACTGACGGAAAATGCAACACCAACTTTAGCAGTATCTACTGATGAAGTGAAAGAGTGAATTAAATTCTACTTATCTACAGTATGGTAAAAACTGCATAGATGAGGCCAGCTATTCTGAGCTGGAGAAACAAAAAATACATCAACTTCTAAGGAGTGGGAAAGAATAAGTGGATACATACCAGGGACTACAATTTCTGTCATGATCTGTGAGAATTTTTCAAGTTTGAAATCAGCTTACCACACCACAGCCAAGTGGTAATGAATAAAATTAAGTAGGCAGGAGTAGCTGTTAGGAAAGAAAAAACGTACTAGCTACAAAATACCAATTTCTGAGATAGAAGAATAGCATTTATTCGACTGCTAATAAGGCAGCACTTAGCTGATTCTATTCTTCTGCCATATAAGTCAGTGTTTAATCAAGTTCAGCACTCTACGGTCAATATGCATAGCTGTTAGCATACACTAACCAGTCACAGCTGCTACATAAATGACACAAAAAACCCCAAAACACCCGGGGGTGGGAGCTAGATGAACGGTGGCCTCAGGCCTGGCCCTGCAGCCTGCAATAGGAGTCAGGAGCTGTAGGGGCAGCACAGGAAAGGTTCACCTCGATATTCCTGAGCCGAGCAGTTGCTGTACGTACAGTAGTTAAGAGTAATTATTTTTATCTCCCCGTTTTGCTGTTTAATAAACACCTCTTGTTCTCCACGCCTTTCCACGATGGCGCCTGAAGGGAGCGCCCGCCCGGGGGAGCCGCACCGGAGCCCATCGGGCGCGTCAGCTCTGGGTCCACCTCCAGCGACAGTCGCGTATCCGAGGTCTGAGAACCCCTCCACGTCCTCCGGTACCGGTACCGGTACCACCCCCTGAGCCGCCTTAGCCGTTAGCTTCCGGCACCGCCCCGGAGGGGGGGCGGAGCCATGCGCCAGGATGGGGTGACGCCAGACGCCGGTTCCACCAATGGGAGGGCGCGGCGCTGAGTTTTGAACGTCCGGGAGCGGCACCAACCGTCCGGCCGCGCGCGGGGCGGCCCTGCGGCTCCTCTTCCCCNCTTCATTCTTTGGCTTACAAGGCCAATGTTTTTATAAACTATTAGAGTATTTTAGTAGTTTAGTATTTTGTTCTCTAGGGTGCTTGTGAAGGGTGGGAAGTGCCTGTCTGCGGAGGGACGGCTGGTGCGTCCGGGTGTGCGGGGAGCTGCGGGGGCAGGGCTGGGAAAGGCGGGTGTCATGAGGGTCTTCTGTCAGGGTTAGAGGAGCCGGGGTCCCACTTCCCACCCTTCCCCTCCCCCTAGCTACCCGTCCTTACCTCCCCCATGGGGTGTTTATAGAGGCCTCGGCCTGGTCCCCGCCCCGGGCACTGCCTTTTGCAGCTCAGATCATCGGCAATGTGACAGCAGCCGTGCTGCAAGCGTTGGTTTGTTGCTTTTTTTTTTTTTCCCTTGTGCAACACCTGCTTACTGAGTTCTTTGTCCTTTATATTTCTAGGGGTAGAAGATGGCTGAACACTTGAAAAAGCCCTTCAAAGACAGTCTGAGTGATATAAAAGAACGAATGAAAGAGAAAAGAAATCAGAAATGGTCAAGGCTGGGTAAAATTAGCCAGATCTCCACTGTAAAGTGCAAAAGAGCAAGTAAGATGCTTATATGTCTTAATAGCTCCCATAGGAATTTTTAATTTTTTTTTTTTTTTTTTTAAACAAGTTGAAATACTCGCTGTTCTATTGCAGCCAGCAGCTCCATGCAAATGAAGAGCATCCAAGCAAACAACAGAGCTCTAGCTCAGGCTTTGCAAGAAGAAAAGCTCAAACTGAAAGATGCCCAGGATACCATTCTCCATTTAAGGAAAGATTATCAAGATCTGAAGTTTCAGATGTTTGACTTGCAAAGAATTCTTAGTTTCAAGGAATCACAAGGACTTGTTGAGGTATTTTTAATAATAACTTTACAATTTAGTGAAGCTGAATATCAGACTCTGCACCAGGCCACTGATATCTTTGTGATCTTTATTTCTCATAAATACCCCTCAATATTCACAACGAGTTTTCTCATATTTCACCTAATCTGGTCATTAACTAAATGGGGTTTTTTCTGGCTATTCTTTCTTCTTTACTGAAAATCTGCCTTCTATGAATTTTATTTTATTTTATTGCAATTGAAGATGCCTGATACAGGTATCTTCAGGATTTATGAATCTCATAATACCAGTGAGAAGCTATTACACTGACAGCTGATACTAGAGTGTAACAGCAACAATATTGTTTTCCTTCTTTTGTCCATTTTTAGAGTCAACTGTCAGCTTTGAATGATATAATTTCAAAAGTTTCTCAGAATTTACTGAACTCAATCGATCTCCTTGGCCCAGCAAAGAATTTGTGTTCCACAGGTGTAGTAAGTATATTTTCCTCTTGGGGAGCAGGATTTCTAATAATTCATGTACCAGTTCCTTCCACAATAGATGCAGGGAGTTTTTGAGGTTTGAGTCTTGGTTTGACTAGGTCCACAGTTCCCAGTATGACATAGGGTCCTGCTGGGGGGTTGTGTAGCAGGTTGTTAGTGGGTCTGAAGCTCTGCTACAAGGCAAGTAGGAGGACTTTGACTTTCTTGGGTTTTGTGTCTTGTTCTTCCTGGTTCCTTCCTCTGTCTTCTATTTCTGTGATTGGGCTGGTGATGAATATGCTGCCTTGACCATATGAAATCCCCTGGCACTTTGTGTTAGCCAGACAAAGTGTCAAGCACCTCTTTGGCCTTTCTTGTGGGTAACTTGGCTGTTGTCTGAAATTTATACATGGTGTAAAACTTGTTTCACCTATTCAGTCACAGTATGATCTATTTTTGTTGACAGAGTCAGCGAGTGCTTTCTTCAGTTCCTGAAAATAGTTCCAGTGTCATAGGACAAACACATTCAGTGTAAGTATCTTTTATTAATAAAACTTTTTTATATTTGAAAATTCTGTTACAGAAAGCTTAGTTATCTGACTGGAAAAAGGGAAGAAACCCAATATAATGAAGTAGTTTATTGTCATAAATTTTACTGTTGTAATATATTACCTTTGGTATCTTCTCTAGAGGACCTCTACAGTGTGCTGATGGAGATGATCAAGTACTTCCCAGTGGGATGGAGGCTGATAGTGATAGAAATGAACTGGTTCATTCTGTGTCAGAGATCTGTGAGGAATCTGACAATGCCATTTCCTTAATGAAAAAAGTTCCAGACAAAGGTAAATAAATCAAAGCATCAGTTGTTGCTCTGAATCAGGAAAAAATTGTTTGATTATAAGCTTAAAATGTAACTGTCTAATAATTTTTCAGTAATTATCATAAAGCGTGGATATTAATGTTGGCAACTGGTAAATTTTGAATGAAGCTGCCTAGCAAAATGGGGGAGAAATTTGAATATGTTTTGTCTTCTATACAGCTGCAATCTAGCTTCATTAGCTACCAAACAATTCAACAGAGTAAAATAATCTTTAGTAATGCATTATCATTTATGAAACTAAGGTTTCCATAGTAAAATACACAGGAAAATGAATGAGCTGTAGAAAACCTTTCCAAACAGCTTAGAGGAAAATCTTAATGTAGTATATTTAACTGCTTTCTGTCTGTAAGCTTTATTAAATAGAGATTATCTTGATTGCCAAATACGGGATTATACAAATCTGTGGAGAAAATTTCTGAGAATAGTCTTAAAGTTTGACAGGTTCAGAATTTGCACAAAACCTTCCTGGGTTGTTGCTATTTAGCTTTAATATGAATTTTTCCTCCTCAGGGCAAACATCAGATTTTCCTCTGAGCGACGTAAGGCCAGAGCTGCAGTATGTTTCTTTAAGTGGTGAGGATGGATTTGGTAACGTGGTACCAAAAAGTGTGTCCACCAGGCCACACCAGTCAAAGAGGAGGAATCACCACGTACTTGGTGCTGGTGTCTTGGACTTTTTGGAAGAACCTTATTCAACAAGAGACCTTTCTGAAAAGGATGAAATTAGACTTGAGGAAAGTCTAGAGAAGTGTACTGTAGAAAACATAAATTCAGATATTTCTCTGAATGGAAACAAGGTACACTTAAAGGTGGTGTTGAGACCGATCTGTTCTGAAACTGCACAGTTCAGCTTGGAGAAAAATTCTGTTCCTGAACAACATGAGTGTAAAAGCAGAGAACACTCTCAAGCAAGGAAAGAGAAGCATCAGAAGAGAAAACCAGAACGGCCTAAATATACTTCCAAACAAAGACAAAAAAAAGGACAGGGTGAAGAGCCTTCCAAAGAAAAGCTGGATTTCTTGGGTGGCTCCAGTGATGCTTATGACTTTAATTTTGAAGAGTCTGTCCATCTTACACCTTTTCGACAAAAGAAGGTGAATGACACAGATACTAATGTGAGTGACAAAGAAGACTTATCAGAAACTACTACTACTGAGTCAAGCAATGCTGAAGACGATTCAGATGATAGCCTTTATGAACCTTATAAATCAAAAAAAAGGAGAAGTTCAGTGGACAACAAAGAGACATCACCAGTCCATGTAAGGCCAAGGTCTAAAAGATGTATAGCACGGCTTGAACTGAAACTCCATAATGAAAATGAGATTGCAAGCAATAAATCATGTGACAAGTCCATTAGTAAGTGCAGAAATTGTTCTCTAATTGGTTTTGTTTTTATTGAGAGATAACATTCTTTAAGGGATTGAGTATGGTTTTTATTGTTGTTGGGTTTTTTTAGCTTTTTTAATTAAGACAGAGAGAATAGTGACAAGTCATTAGGTTTTTTATCTGCCTCTTTTTGTCAGCAGAAAATGGAATTAAAAATGTAATTGGTCAACAATGAATTAATACTGTATTTTAGATGTGTTCAAATATTTATTAAAGCTGAGGGGAAAAGAGAACATGAGTTTAATTCAAGAGAGAAGTGGAATAAGGAGTTGCATTTTGCATTGCATAGTGTTTTTTTGTTGTTGATGTTGTTTTAAATAATTTTCCAAATTAAAATACTGAGTATTGAGTCTGTACTGCTCCTCTTACATACTTAATTGGAAAGATTACTTCACATCTATTACCTTCATTGACATTCTTTCTTAAGCTAGCTTGTCTGAATTGTCTTAAATGTGCCTTTTTTCTCAGGGCAGCCTTCTGAGCCATCTCGTGGGCATCTCTGTGATGTTACCAATACAGCTCCATTGCTCTCCAGCACTGGGAATGCACCCGTTGTCTCAGAAGGTGAAGGGCCACGATCTCCCAAACGCAAGCGAAGATGTACTTTATCTGTGAGCTACAAAGAACCAAGTATTACAGGGTAGGTGCCTTACTTTCCACTATAAAGTTCACTCTATTCCATGAAATGGAGGATTTGAAGCAATTAGTTATATATTAGAAATAAGTTCTTGACAAAATATTCAGTGTTCTGATACTACTATGAGGTAGTTCATGTGAAAGTTAAGGTTTTAAGCGAGGGGGAACAAATCTTAATTTTGCTTTTTTTTTTTTTTTTTTTTTACAGGAAACTCAGGAGAGGAGATCCATTTACAGATACAGATTTTCTGAATTCTCCAATTTACAAGCAGAAAAAAGAGTCTAACCGGCGTTCTGTTAAGAAAGAATCTCTGTCCAAATACAATGAGAAATTTGTTGGTTGTCGTTAAGATTTCCAGGCATGATGGTAAAACTGCTCACTCCATGACGAAATGAAAACCAGCTAAAATACTGTTACACAGTATCTTAGGAAAATGCAGTTATTTCCATGTGTCTAATATTAAGGATATAAAATTAAGGGGGCTTTGTCCAGTGACGTGTTTTTAGTGATAGAGAAGACACGACTACTTTTATAACTAAGGTGGTTGCATTCAAATTCTTTGAGAGGAGGGACATCCTTACATAAATTTGTGAGTATATCAGAAGTATCTGTTGGAAAAATGGTGAATATGTTTTTATAATTTATACCCTCACAGTGTCTGGTGAAGATGAAGTTTAGGCGGTTAAGATCAAATGTGGGTTTGTGGGTTGTTTTTTGTTGAGGTTTTTTCTCTAGTAACAATGTTTGTACAGATGTTGTTTATGGAATGGCTGTAGTTTCATATTGAAGCTCATAATAAATATCTTAGCAAACCTGTGGCAGCTGTTTATCAGGGATAGTAGAGCAGCCCAAGGGAGAGGTGGTGCATCTGGGTTTTTTTTTGGATTGAGTAAGTCTGTGGCAGTGCTGTAGTTCCATAACTGCAGGAAGTCTTGAGTCTCAACTGGTATTTCTGGAAGTGTCCAGGAAAAAGGCTAAGTCTCTCCTGACCCCTACTTGTGATCTTGGGAGCAATACACTTCCACATGATGTGGCACAAGATTAAATCTTAGTGGATGGGGAAGGAAAAAAAAAAAAAGTCTTGTACTCTCTAATTGCCTGAGGTATTAGCGAGATGCAGTGTTTGATTATGGAATGTGAACTAAGTGTATCATCTGAGTTAACATCAAGGAGATTGCAGGTGCCTACACACTCAACATGGACTCCTTTGCTCCTGTATATATTGTGTCTTGTGAGTAGAGGACTTCAGTAGACAAAAATAAAACAGAACTTTTGAAAGCTCAGTCAAAGAATTGTTTGGGTTGAGGAGAGGGGAGTGACAGCCCAGTTAGGATAGAGCTGGGAAGGCTACTTGGAATGGTCAGAGCTTTCCACATTGAACTCTCTGCTTTGCACACCACCCTCCTAGTGAGCCCAGAGGCTTCTCTGCATATTTTCTAGTGTACCTGAAAGCTGCATTGACTGCACTCTGGTAGTTTCAGTTGTGAAATTGTGTAATTGTATGTATTTATAGTGCAAGAGCTAATTAATAAAAAAGAGACCAAAATAAGCAGGGTTTTGTACATATATAATTTAAAACTATTCTGTACCAGTACAATATATTAATTTTACAAATGTAAAGTTTATCAGCTGTTAAAGCATTTGCAAAACCACGTATCCTACCATAACTTTATTGCACAGTATCTATGAAAATATTAATTCTTAAATTAGAAAACAAATGTTTCAATATAGAAGAGACAATCTTGATTGAAAGACGGTAAGAAAATCTACTCTGAAAATAACAAAATTTCACAGGATACCAAGCTTAACGGGTGCATCTGTAGGCCCAATCTACAAAACAGGATTAGAGCATCCAGTACTGGCTATTAAAAAAAAATAATACTCACTGTACCTTTTTTTTATCGATTAAAATGTAGGTCAAACTAATCTCATACAAAACACTATGGCAAGTCTCGTGTTAACATTTTGAAGACCTTGTGTACCACATTTACTACTTCCAGGTAGTTCCTGACATCTACTTGTGATTTAACATTGCACAGGCATTTTGCAGAAATATATTCTTTGACACAACACAGGACTGGGGTCTTTTCAGTCTTAGGACTGAATTTTACCAGTTTAATGTCTGTAAATATAAATCACAAAGAATGAAAGGTAAATTGTTTTTCATAAAAGCAATTACAATTACAGTTACAAACTCTAATTAGAAAATATCAAGTGACAACTTTTTGGCCTGTACTGAACTCTATTAGGAAGTTAGGTGTACCTTTTAAATGTAGTGTAAGCAGCAAAATGTATATTTAAGTGCTCAATTTGAAGTTATACTAACATGAGTTGTAAAATGTTAATATGTTCCTGGGTCTAAATAATCACAGTTAATAAGCATTTACAAAGAATCTTGGTAGAAAATCCAGTTTACCACAGAGCCAAGTATGTAAGCTAGAAGCTGTCATATATTGACTTCTTGTGTACAATAGTCTTATCTCTGCTGAATAACCTAAAGAATTTATCAGTGAAAAGTAGTAAATAGGGTGGTGGATCATGAATGCATCAAAACCTTAACTCTACTAAGACAATTCAAATCCCTAATATATGCAAGTCATATTTTCTCAAGTTATTTTGGATACTTATGTCCTGCATAAGCCAAGTCACTATGACATTACACATCTAGCCAGATTTTTTTTTTTTTAATAGTGGTTATGAGATTAAAATTTGCAGGTAAAATATTTATCAAAACCCAAAATGAATAGAAAAACTTGCATCTACCAAAGGCTACAGACAGTCTTTTTTTCAAAACTGGCTGCTTTTCCCTCAGAGCTTGTCAATCAGCTGAGTGTTTCTTTTAAAAAATAGTATCTTATAAAAAGATTCTACAAAGAAACGAGTGTTTCAGAACCCCTCCCAACTGTTTTTCTCTGTTTTCTTTTTTACTGGAAAAAAATAATAAAACTTTATCAAATAGGTGCCGCATTAGGTAAGCTCTAACATCTTTTGTCGGGGAATTTTCTTCATATTCCCAAACATGTGCAATTTCCCACATGTTTTGTGGGGTTTTCTGAGGCTGTAGCTGATAAATTTACTGTGAACATACGGTGGTGGGCACACAAAAGAAATTTTCCATAATTAAATACATTATAAAGCATTTTAATAAAATATTTTTTGTAACTTCAGTATAATACATGTTTGCAAAACTAAAAAGTTTTTTTTTAAAAGTGCTAAGTATTAAACAGAAGTTTCTTGAAACCTTGAAGTCCCACAACTCAGAAATAACAGCTTCCCCTGCCCAATAAAGCAGGCACGCTGGTTGGTTGTAAAAAAAGACAGTGTCACTTGTCAATTAATCCAGCTTCTTTAATTTTTGTGTAGAAGAATTTCTCCAGTATATTGGCACATTTGTAGTATTCACTCTCAGGGGGGTTGTACTCTCTGCAATTTGTAAAGACTCGCTGCAAGTCTGCCATGAATAATTTCTTAGACACGTAGTACCTATTCTTGAGTCGCTCACTCATTGTTTTGAGATCTGTACAGGAGAAAAATAGATTAACAGTGTTTGATTCAAATACTTCCTGTATGCAAAACCCCTTTCGACTGATCTGCCACTTAACACAAACTGGCAAAGCTAGGATTTGGAATTCCTAATTGCCTTCACCTAAGGCACGTTCCCTTTTTTTAGCTTCCACAGCAACTGAGTGCCTGGAACTAAGCAATGTTGCACTCTTAGAATGTCTGTAGAGTTGTTTTTTTTTCTTCTTTAAAATAGTAAAGCGTCATTCTTTTGTGTTCTCATGCTTCTGAGCTTTCAGTGGGTAGTAGGTTCCCTAACTCTCCTCTTAACAGCTCTGTGAGGCAGAGCTTGCTGTCAGCTCTGCCAGAGAAAAGCCTTGGGAGCAAAGAATTCTTGCCTCACAAAACACGTTAACCTAAAATCCTCACTTCTGTGTGAACACAGCAGAGAAGAGACATCTGTTTATACAACAAGTAGTACTTGGAACTTTGAAAAAAAATTAAATTTGTTGCATACACTACATGCATCTTGAATGCAACTTCAATGTTTATAGTTACGTATCCCCTTTAAAAAGTCATGTGAGAACAAACCTCTCCTGATCTAAACACATCATACAAAGCACTTATTTACAGACCATTCTTTAAGAAATTTTTTCCTTTATACTAAAATAAGTAATTCACAAATTTCATAAATCTTGTCAGCATTCGCCACACAGTCACTTTCTCAGTAATCCTTATCAGGCATCTAAAAATTTTGCCTACAAGTGTTACAGGAGTGGGCACAGGAACAGAAGCCAGTGGGAGGTGTGCTGGATGCCTTGTTTTTTCTCACCTCAGATGCTCTTTTTTTTAGCAATGCTTGAGCCAGGCTTCAGCAGCATCTTTGTGAAACCAGAACAGAAGCGGCTGAAATGGTGACGACTGCTGCCAGCAAGTATTGCAAAGAAAGCAGAGATCAAAGACCTCCAATGCAAAGGAATTAAACCTTAAAATTTAAGGATACAGTTGTGGGTACCTTCGTTTTGGTTTTGGGTCTTTTGTGTTTTGTTTTGTTGAGAGATCTGACTTCAGTAAAACAGAAAAAAACCTTGTCAAATTGACAAGAGATGATTTATGAAAACTCTGAATGCTGCTCTCAAATACCTCTTTCAGTGCTATATAACTTGCCATTCACTAGAGCTGCACAATGTTTTGCAAAAGCAAAGACTCGTTCATCTCCCATTAAGTCTGAAATTTAGTTGCCTACATCTAACCCAGATATCCATAGTCTAACTCTCGCATCCAACTGAAAAGGCTGCTTTAGCTCACCCTAAAGCAAACATTGTCTGTCTGGTCAGTTAAAAGTTTGGCTCCATCTGTCACTCAACCATAAAGCTTTGTATTGCAGATGAAAAGGGGAAAAAAAAAACCAAAAACCACACCCAAGCCAAACTATTTCTTGAAAATAAGAAGCTGAAAAAACACTTAAAATGGGAAGTGTTTATACATGACAGCTGACCTTAGAAGGTAGTAAAAAAACCCCCGAAGTACAGCCATACATCTTAAATATTGTATAATTTAGTCTGTATGCAAATGCTGTATCTTCTATGTGATTAATAGGATAACAAAAGATAATACTGTTTCTTTTTAATTGAACTTATGTCACTGTTTTTTGTACAGTATCAGAATGCTGGCAGTCAGAGCAGAAAGAAAGCAGAAGCTGATCATGAACCAAAATGTGGTTCAGTTCTGTGGGCTCCTTAGCTGAAAAAGCAAAGCAAAACTAAGCGAAATAACTCCTAAAATAAGAGGTGCTTCACTCACCTCCAATCTAATACTCCTGAAAAGGGAAAAGACAGACAATATTCCTACTTTAGAATCACCAATCCAGACAGTAAATTCTTTGTAACCACCATGTGGATTAAATGGCCATCTAGATCTAGTCTCTGCCCAGAAAAGCAGATGGAGAAAAACTGCCACGGGAGGGTGTCAACATTCTTTTTCTTCATCGCTAGAAAATATGTTTGTGTCAGGGATACAAGAAGCCAGCTGCCATTTCATAAAATGCAAATATATTTGCTATTCAGAAATGGTGAGCCGAATATAAAAAATCATTATGGCAAACTGGTATAGACAGCCTAGGACCCTATGCAAAACATTTTCATTCTCTGAGGAATTGATTGATAGCCTGCAATGAACTTGCATTTCATTCTCTAATGAAATTAAACAGTACAGAAACTGTAATCAGAAAGATGGAAGTGAGTATTGCATAAAACAATGAAGGAGTGCAGGATTTGGTTTTAAACCTGCTGCAATACAAATCAAAACAATCATCTGTTTGGCACAGCACTGAATTGTCACTGGAGTTACAAGACCCAGCAGTCAAAAGCAAAGAAAATAATTATTAGCAGTTGTGTACTTCCTTTGCAACTAATCCTGCATGAACAATAGCTGCAATATTTAAAAATCAGTAAAATAAAAAAACCCACAACTTTGGATATTTATTTGGTAGATCTAAACATGAATATAAAAGTTACCTTGCAATTAGTTCCATGAAGCATTTTCCTAAACTTATACAGGAGCTAAATGTTAAGACTTCACTAGAAAACCTCAGTACCTCTGAAAAAGATTTCTCTATGTGATTTAGAAAGCTTGAATCTTTTTCAAAGCAGATGAAATGTTCAGGTGTTCCCAACAGTTTGCCTTGAGATTTTTTTTTTTAACGTATCAGTAGGATCAGCAATGATCAGTTACCACAAACAAGAACATATCTGTACAACTCAGAGTTTAAGAGCTTGCTAGGGCTCTCTAGGGCATACTAAGATTTCACATATATACACTACAGATGCTTCACAAAGGTCATGAAGCAGTCATAAATTTCAAATGATGACATCATACTCTTCACACTTCAGAGCTGCAAGCTATTCAGCTGCAAACAATATATATCTCTTAAGATAAAACAATCAGATTACAATTTATGTTATGTCTCCAGCTACAAAGATTTTTAAACTCTATACTTAAAAAACATTAATGGCATTACCCATGGGAAACCTTATAACTTCATAATATCCAGGAGCTTCTGTTCTCTTCACAGGTTCCATGAAGGGCCAAGCGCTTTGATGGCTCTTTGGTAAAGAAAAAAGTAAGGTATCTAATCTGGAAACTCTATATTGGAAAATATTTAAAAATCTTTACAGAAAGTAAACTAGAACTAGCACTCACCTTCACCTGCTGCAGGATTGTTTTTAATGTGCTGTAAAGTTGATCTGGATCCTTGGGCTCCTTACTTGAAAGAAAATACGAATACAAAAAGATTAGTTTGAATCCCTAATCCTTATTTCTATGATGTGCTTCTTACCTAAAAGGAGCTCCAAAGTTTCAAGCATTTTATGGAAGAAATAAAATGTAAAACAACTACCAAAACTCAACACTCATCTCTTCCCCAGCCCTCCCAAAAAACAAACCCAACCCAAGCTTACTGAACAACTTATCCCTTGCAAATTATTTCTGTTTTTCAACAGACAGAAGGAAACAGAAAATGACACTGTTGAAAGCCTTTTCTCAATGGAGTCTCAAAGCTGCTTCATCATTCTACTTTGTGCAGCACTTACCCTTTCTCTTTTCCACTTGGTTTCCAGCCAGTCTCTCCTGTACACCAACAATATGAGAGATTACATAGGAACTACAGTAGGTTAAAACATTAACTAAGTTATTGCAACTCTAATAAGATAAGAGATTTCAGCACTGCTGTTGTAAAATGGGTTTGTTTTAATAAAAGCTATTCCTAATAAATAAAACCATCTAGCCTACAGCCCCATTCAATTTCCTAGAGACTCTTCCTACAGACTGCTGAAAAGTTTCTAAAATATTCCTGCATGAAAACCACTTTTTCAATAATTCAATACATATTTTACTACAACCTCTGCCAAGAATAATGATGATAAAGTTACCAAGTTTGATTCCCTAGGGACAGAGAATAAATTGAAGAAAAGCACAGTTGCAAAAAATGCCCCTTAAGATGGCACTTAAATGATCTACTTTGTCCTGTAAATCCATGCTTAGCACAGAACGCATCCTTGTACAAGAGTGCACTGTGTATCAGTGGTGCCAGAGAGAAATTGCTGACTACACTGCTACAAATCAAAGAAGGATCACATAAAATTACACACATGTGCATAAGAAATTAGCCTGGGATGCCTTGGGGAGTCTCGAAAACAGCAATTATAATTGAAACACAACAATTGACACAGAAATAAAATCAGCAGACCAAAACAATTACATTTTAATAAAAAATAAATACGTGAGTACATCAGTATTTCTAGTCTTGGACCTTTCTTGGGCTATCCTGCTTCTGTTCTACATGAAAAGAGGTTGATACATACTAATTCCAGGGATGCTTTCTATAGGAATCTGGCGTACTCCATCTTTGAAGCAAGAAAGGCCAGGATACACTTTTCGTATTTGAGCTTGTTTCCTTTCTATGAGCTTTTTAATGATCTGTAATAAAGCAGCAGAAAAAAAACAAAAAATTATTTATTTGCTCAAAAGTAACCCAGAGGATTAATGCAAAGCTGAGATGAAGAGATACACTCTTGCTTCCTAATCTTATGGTCCTTACAGATCCACTGAGGCTGGTAAATGGGGTCAAGCTACCTGGCCAGACATTGATTCTGCAGATGAAGCTATCAAGTCTCTCAGCTCTCTATTCAGGCACAAATCCAGAAGAAAAGGAGTCATTCCTTGCTGTGCTGACCACAAGTTGCACAGCTCCTGGGAATGTGGCAGCAGAGGCAGGGAATGAACATGCCTGAAAGCAGCTTTGGGAACTGATTCTAATTCTAACAGGCAGTGCTTCTGAACTGGCTCAGCACAGCTGAGGTCAGGAATTTCAAGGCAAATATTAAATGCAGACACTTCAAGTCACATGTACACTCCAAAAGTGTAGAAACACCTGTTCACTTTGAAGTCTCCACAGGAGACATAGGAATTGCTTAGGTATCAGTCAGAGATGCTCTGAAGAAGTCTGAAGTCTGAAGACTTTTTTCTCAGGGAAGTCAGAATGATGCTACTCCCTGAAACTGCTATCCTACTCTGCTTGTAAATGCCAGAAAATACTTCCCCAGTCCTGGGATACCCTCTGTTCTGCTTTGAATTTCATTAACTTAATTCTCATTAATTGTCTTTGGTGCTCCTGATCCACACTTAGATGCTTACCTAAACTTTGTGTGCCCCGAATATCTAATTTTCAAAATGGCTTCATAACGAGTAAACAAATGTGCAGCTATTAGACCACCACAGTTCGAGAGACTATTTTCTCTGAAAATACTGAAGAGGGACATATTTTTATTTTTAAGGACCTTCACTCTCCCATACACTGAATATTCTCTCAAAGAAGAGGAAAAGAAGATGACTTTCAATCAAGGTTACAAATGTGAAGAGAAATACACTATACAACAGTACTTTGGGTAGATTCCAGCTACTTTAAAACTAAATGTGAATTCCACCTTAAACTCTTCCTGTAATTCAGGAACTAGTGGCTCTTCCTGATAAAAAACAAGCTGTTCAATCAATAACAGTGATTACTCACAAGTCAACAGGTCACAAAGCTTTGCGTAAGGGGATTTTTTCATATTTTTCAGAATGACTGTAAATGAGCTACAGATCAGGCAGTGCAAACTCACAAATCATGGTCTGTGAACAGTATCCACTGTTGGGTGACATGATCAAAGCAGCCACATAGTCATACAATCTAACTCCCTAAATAAAACCTTAGATCCCATGAAAAACTTCACTTCTAAAAAGAAAGGACTAGAAAAGTGTGATGTCCAGTACTGGCCAGTACCAGCAGCAAATCAAATCAGTACTTAACCCATATTGTCAATATTCAAAATTCTGCGTATGTCCAGAAATCATCTTAATTGCTTTTGATTTAAACAAACAGATGAACATTCTTCATAAAGCTGTGAGGCCTACTTCTAAATTTTCTGCAGAGAGAACAAAAAGCCCTTTCTGTATTTTGAGTGTCGACCAGGCAATTCTAAGATGTCCTTCCAAAGCTGTATATATTTATTGTCAAAGAAGATACAAAAGTGTCCTGGTTTGGGCCAGGATAAAGGTGATTTTCTGTCTTGTACTTTTGCTTTCAGCTAAGTTTCTTGTAAGTAGCTGCACTTGCTGCAATTAACAGCAAGTTTCTCAGACAGTGTCTGCTTCTAAGACTGATAACACTGGATTTTTGTAGTTACAGCTAAGGACTGGTGTGCAGAGCCAAGGACACTGCTCAGCTCTGAGGAACATTTTACCCTGCAGAAGGAGTAAAGAGGTCCCACCTGAACCCCTCCTTTGGGCAGGACCGGACAGATAGACACCAGAACTGACCAAACAGAGTATTCCATCCCATACACGTCATGCTCAGTATATATCTGAGGGATCACGAGGGTCAAAGATCCTTCCTACCCTTCTTCCTGTTCTTCCTGCCCTTCCTTCACCTGTTCCCTGTTTGCTTCAGCATCCTGGGAGGATTCTGTCCGTTCCTCTGCCTGTGGTCCTGATCCGTGCCAGCCTGAATCTGTGTGTTCCTGCCTCCAGCTCCCAACTGCTCCTGACCCCAGGAGTCCAGCCTGGACTTTCCCAGGGCTGCCCTGCAGCCTCAGTGGTGACATGAGAGTTATTGGGGGAGAGGAACGTGGTATCAATTTTTCGTGTAGATTTGTATATTTGTATATATTTAGTAATTTTTCCTAGTTATCATTACTGTTTCATTGAAGTTGTGTAGGTTAGTTTCCAACCCATAAGTCTCTTTCCTTTCTTTGTCAGGGAGGAGAGGGCGATTAATAGAGAGCATCTGTTACTCAGTTTAATTGCCTGGCCAGTGTTAAACCCTGACAAAGAGCAATCACAGATCAATGTGTAACAGCAGCTTTCTAACAGTGGTAGACATGAGATGTCTGGAGGACCAAGGCACTTCATCTCCAACAAGTGGTGTGTCCCCAAGTGCTTTCAAAGCAAAATGGACAGAATCACAGGATCATTGTGGTTGGAAAGGACTTCTTGGATCACCGAGTCCAATCATACACACACACAACAAGCAATAAAACAAAACCCCTACAATCTTGGCCACTAGAGTATGCCCTGAAGTGCTACACCTACATCTTTTTTAAATACCTACAGGGATGGTGACTCAGCCACCTTCCTGAGCAGGCTGTTCCAGTGCCTAACCACTATTTGAGTAAAGAAATTCTTCCCAATACCTAAACTAAACCTCCCCTGCTTCAACTTTAGGCCATTTCCTCTGGTCTTGTCATTATTCACTTGGGAGAAGAGGCCAACATCCACCTTCCTACAACCTCCCTTGAAGTAGTTATAGAGGGCAATGAGGTCTCCCTTCAGCCTCTTCTCCTCCAAGCTAAACATGTGCAGTTCCTTCAGCTGCTCCTCATTTGACTTCTTCTCTAGGCCCTTCACCAGCTTGGCTGCTCCCCTCTGGACACGTTGCAGCACTTCAATGTCCTTCTCATAGTGAGGGGCCCAGAACTGACCACAGTATTTGAGATGCAGCCCTACCAGTGCTGGGTATTGAGGCACAATCACTTCCCTAATCACTTTCTGATCACTGTCTTAGTAAGAGAACCCACCAAGTAAGAGAACTAAAAATCCAAAGTAACATACGCTAATAAAGCAGTCCCAGAGACACAATTTAGAAAACAACTTAAGTTTTTGGAAATGACATGTTGATGATTTGGGCCTAGAATTATATTATTGAAGTTGAGCTTGCCTGAGGTGTAATAGAATACAAGACAAATGTCCACTATCTGCCCACTTTGACAGCATCCCATCCCTGGGGCAAGGTGACACATGTTCAGCAGTACCCTGGCATCTGAAGATTAGCCCAGCCAAGGGAAAAAATTATTATCTGTGTTGTCTGGACATATGGTAACTGTACCAATGAGTGAAGTTAAGAAAACTTGTAAACTACACATATAGAACTAAGTACTGTCTGTCTTGCTGCAAGCATGGGCTAATTAGTTCTCTTGGAAAGAAAACAACTGTTCCATGAAGAGCATTTTAATATAGTAAAAAGTAATGAGCTTTGACTGTCCCCAAAAGAACATGTTATCTTTGTCATTTCTATTTCTTTAAAAACCCAGGAAGGTGTTCTAATACATTTGGAAACATCTTAGTTTATTTTGATAATAAACTGACATATGAAATGTTACAAGAGCTTAAGTAAAGATCATCCCACATAAATTGCGAACAGGGACAGACTGGAATGTAAGAGAGCCCACCCTTGATCTGTATATTAAAACACTGGAAAAAAACCCCAACAATCCTCTTTCTTTCAAGCGCAATAGAGGACATGCAGTATAAACACTCCATTCAAAAATCACCCTCGTGAACACTACTGTCATTACACAGAAAAAAAGAAAAAAAATTAGAAAGCTGCAGAACAAATCAAACTCACATGATTTTGTTTTGTTACTATGTATGACAAAATTTAGCTATGAAATGCTTTTCAAAATATCAATACTTTTCAACAAATCTGTTATTGTAAAGTTAGTAAGGTAGGATTTAATGTTTTGACTGTAAAATTATGGCACTGGGACTTGAATGAATTACTCTAACTAATAAAAGTATACATTCCCAAGGAAAGAAGAGAGCTAACCTGGCACTGTTTCCTAACAGCTGAATAGATTATCATGTTCAATGTTTCATTTCAGCCTTTACCTCTTTCTGCTTTTTAATGATGACAGAAAATTCCGTGTAGGGGATCCTTGGGTTTAATTCACATCCCATTAATGTGGCACCTTCATAATCCTTGATGTAGCCAACATACTTTGCTTTTGGTACTTTAATATCTTTGGAGAAACCCTGAAGAAGGAAAAAAAAGAAATCAAGCTGCCATGATGCCATTTTCCTTTTACATTTGTTTTAACGGAAATGCTATGATGATTTTGAACCAAAGTCATCATAATGTTAAAATACAGGCAGTACAATGGGAAGATTTACAGACCATGGTTCATAGTGTTGTAAATACCTTCTCATCAAAGTCACTGAAAAACAGTTAACTACTGTTATAACAATTAACTACTTATATATATAGGAAAAGAAAGGAGACAGGACAGATACAGATAGAGGACAGATTTTTACTGTGAAAAAATCTACTGGATTTTATCAATAAAATTTTCTGTTTTCATATTAAAGGACACCAGTCAAGGAAAGTTTCTGTTAAAGTCAATGAGATGACAGTAATTTTATAGCCAGGAAAAAAAAAAAGGTTCCTATTAAAGGTTCCAAAATTATACTACAATATTCAGAATTGAAAAACAAGCCCATGAAAGAATTAACCTGCAATGAAAAGCAGTGTAGAACTCTCACATTAGCTGCATTTTGTTCTTCTGTTACATTGGTACCTATAAAACCTCAATAAAAACCAGGAACCCAACCAGAACTTCTGCCTAACAATGTACCACCAAAGGGTTCAGACTTACATAGAGACTGAGCACCTTCAAACTGGGGAAGGGATGTTTCAGACACAAAAAGGGCCTGTCTGCACAGTCTGCAGTATCTCAAGCCCAGCTTTAATTGATTTTGAATGTAGAAAGACTGAATTTTATCAGGTTTATATCTGTATACAGAATCATAGAAAAGCTGACTTTGGAAGGGACTTAATGAGGTCATCTAGCCCCACTCTGCTCAGAGCAGGTCTCATCATTTCAGTTGCTCAAGGTCATCTCTAGTCTTGAAGACCACCAATGACAGAGGTTCCACAACCTCTCTGGGCAACATTTTCCAGTATTTCACCACCCTTAGAACAGGAAGAAAAAAAAATAAAAAATTCCTTGTATCTAGTTGCAGTTTCCCATGATCCAACTTGTGTCTGTTGCCTCCTGTCCTATTTAAATCTCTTGAGAATAGTCTGTCTCCATCTTTGTCCTATCATCTGACCAGATATTTGTCACGTGTTTAATCTATCAAATCTATCTGACAGATGAGACATCACAATCTTTCCTGAACTTGAACCTCATAGTTCAAATCAGAAGAAGCTGTGAGCAGAGGCTGAGCAAGTTCTAGTCTGCCACAGGTAGGTCTGGTCCTACTTTACATGTCTTACAGAGTCAGTGAAGTAACTGAGTAAATGAATCATAGAATTAATCATAGAATGGACTGGATTGGAAAGAACCTTAAAGTCCATTAAAAGATTAAAAAAAAAAAAATCAACTAGTTCCAATCCTGTATGGGCAGCAACACTTCCTCACTAGATCAGGTTGCCCAAAGCCCCATCCAACCTGGACTTGAAGCAGCAGCCAACCCATTTTCGACTGGCTTTTGGACTTGACAAATTATAGGCTATACCATACACCTATATTCAGATGATCCATATGCTGTAAGCCAGCATCTTGACATAAGTTGAACACAGAGCCCATTTTGTAGATAAAAATTATACACATAAAATTGCACTATGCATTTTATCCAACTATTTCATCATGCCTAGTTGTTTAGTGTATCACTGCGAGATGCTGCTTTTCCACCAAGAAATTTCTTAAACTGACTTACTTGTTTTTTGAAGTAGCCAATAGCATATTCATCTGCATATGTGAGGAAGTTGAGAATGTTGTGTTTGATGTGGTACTCCTTCAGATGGTTCATGAGGTGAGTCCCATAACCCTGTGTGAAATGTATGAGAAAAATGTCACTAATAAGCCCCTGGGGACTGCATGTATTAGAAACTGTGGACTGAAGGTTATTACAGACAGGTTTTCATAAAGCAGTCTTTCCTCTAGATCCTGTAAAGATTTTCTTGTAACTAACTTGGTGAGGCATACTCAGGACCAAGCTGTTTGCAAGGGTGTCTTTGTGACCCAACAGGGAACTCAGAATATCACAGTTTCCACTGTATGATCCAGTTTTAATCTTGAAGAGCTCAAAACCCTGACTCTCTCTAGAGCTGAAGAGTAGCTTCAAAGAGGTACACTGTCATGGAAGTTGTAATTCAAGGTGCTTATTTTTCCTTCTAAGATATCAGCTACTAATAGACACATATTTCACCAATAACAAAAATACATACATTGTAAAAACAGGGCATCCTTTCTTAGCCATGTCACTTCAAAACTGCAAAGCAGTAAAAATACCAAAATGAATCCTTCTAGAGGAACCCATTCTGAGACAAGATCTCTGTTTTACTGTTCAGTGCACCTGAAGCAGAAAGAGCCTCTGCCTCTAAGGATTTATGATTTGAATTTATCATAGAGAATAAAAGGGAACAGTGAAACAATTACCATAATAAGCAGCAAAAAATTATTGAGTCCACAATCAAATAAATAGCTATGCCTTTCTGACTGCACACAGGAATAATTTCCATTTTCCTTCAGTGACAAAGTAAACAAAAGGTTCCATTTATTTACATTTACAAGTAAGCTACAGCCTTTCCCTTCTGCTTTGAGATGAAGAAGTGTTAAATGGAAAGGAAAGCCCATAAGAATGTGCTGTTCCTTCAAATGTTCAAATTTTAACACCATGGAGAATAACTAGACACTTAAAAAATACACACAGAATGGTTTTGGGTACTTTGTTCTTGAAAACTGGGGACATTTTTACTTATGTACCTAAGCCAGAAAAATAAATTAGAAAAAATACAATTCTGATTTAATTCACAATAGCCTGAAACATGGAAGTAGCCAGATAAAAGCAAGTTAGGTAAGTGCCAAAGCTCAATACAAAAAATTCAGTAGTGACACATTTTCTTTAAAGTCTTACCAGTCTAGGTATAAAATTTGAACATTCATTATGACTTTCCAGTTAGTGTTTGGAGCATCTGGTATCCAGACTTTATATTGAAAATTAAGGTTTCATATATGTAAAAGTCATGTGCTTTATGTTCACTTGTTAAAGTGGCACACATTATGCATGGGGTCAACTACAAAGAAGTGGTCTGATGACACATTCAGTGGTTCAGCATCATAGAGCTCAGAAGTGCTCAAGATAATGAAGAGACTTTCTAATTGCAAATTTGAGTTCTCAGCTTCTTTGAAAAGGACAAATATTTTGAAACAAAATTTTTAATGCAAAATTTTAATGCAAAATTTGCATCCTTAGATGCAAACTAGCATTTAACTAGTTTGGCAAAACTAGCCAAACTCCAATTCCCTCCTCATCAGCAGGGTGAAAGCAAAGGCCTGTTAGAGATTGACATTTTATTTATACTTGAAACATTTCATTTCATTCCAGCATCTAACCTCTGACAAAAAACGTCAAGTTCATGTCTCAAAGAAATTCCAGTTATTATGACAACAAATACTTCAAACATTTTCTGCTGACCTAATATTTTTATAACCTTCACAGGATTTGCTCATTCTCACAAACATTTCCAAAGTAAAACAATCCTAAAAGGAAACTAAGCCATGCACAGGAAAATTTAAAATTATTTTGTAACATGGTATCAAACTATCTCTAAAACAATCCAACTTTTAAGTATCATATATAAAGGAAAATAGCACCCATATTTCTTGCTCCACCTCAAACCAAATTAAAACAGGAATGTATTTTTCCCAAGAGGAGGCAGTTCATCCACGTGTGAACATTTAGGTTTTCTCTGCTACCTGATGGTAGGAGCCACATTACTCAGATAGGAATGTGGGAAGGCAAATTTTCAGAAACAGTCAATGGATGCAGTGAGGCACCCAGAGGGTAAGAGAAGAAATGGTTCCTTATGTGTGCATATGCAACCTATAAAGCACTGAGGGGTCAGTTTTATTTGCACTATTATTCGTAGAGAATTGTAACACTTTGGGCTGATTAATTTGTGTAATGCAGATTTTTGCTTTAGGAGAATGATAACATCTTTTATGAATTTGTCAAGCCTAGAACAGATATAACTTAAGCATATTCTGTTATTGTTTGGACTTGCTAAACACTGGAAACTTTTATGACAAGCCACAGCTAAGTGCAGAGCAATGCTCCTCTCTAACATCAGAGATGAATAAAATCAAGTATAGCTCAAGTATGAACAGTTGGCACAGGCTTTCAATCCCACTGTGTTACTCTTCCACATTGACAGCTCTTCCCTTTAAAACAGGGCACAATTTCTGCATGTTCAACTGCTACAAGCGCTGAAATTAACCAGCATCTCAGCTGTTAACAGTTTCAACTGAAAAGCAAAGCTACAGCACCATCTACAGGCAAACCTCTGAATCAAATGGTCAAATTTACATCTTGCCTGTATTCACTCAGGAAAGCAGGGCGACACTCCAAGAACATTTTGTGAAATTAACTCAAAAAACAGAGCGTAGAATAGACCATGTGGTCTTTTTGAGATGCAAAACTATACACCATTTTTAAAATATATCTAATTTTGACTGTAGTCATGTAATGCCAACAAGTGGCTGAACACAAATTACTGTTACACACAGCACTTAGTTCAACCATGAGGTGTTACACTACACAGACCAATTGCTGATGGCAGAGTAGTAAATAGTCAAAGAAGGGGAAACTACTGGCCATGACTGTTGTACTGAGAAAACTTTATTTCATTAGTTAATTACCAGTAATCCTACTATTATGCTGGTGATTCTAAATCTGGGCATTAGTTTAGTCCTTGTGTATTATATGCAGAATCACCATATCTTTCAAGGACTGTTTGGCAATCCAGCGATATATTCAATGTGACTAACAAAATCAGGAGCATTTGCAGTAGTGAACAGGACTCAAATACATTTCATAAACTCTAGTAGAGATTTATTTTTACCTTGACTTGCTCATTGGAAGTCACAGCACAGAAAACAATCTCCGTAAATCCTTGAGAGGGGAACATGCGGAAACAGATACCACCAATAACACGACCATCTTTTATTAATGCAAGGGTCTTGTGTTTCCTGAGGAGACAAAAATAAGTCACTTTAATTCATGTACATAGTACATAAAGTGCCATTCCCTTCCTTTTTTCAGAAACTTGATTCACCTCTTTCCGTGATGCTCATGCAATTGTATATGCCTTTGTTAAGTTAGCTGCTCGTATCTGTAGAAGAGTTACTAAATTTACCATAAAATTCATCATTTATACACCAAGGTCCTGGCCTTGCCAAGTAGATAACAGGGCAATGCCCAATAAATAAGAGTTGTATGGCTTTCACTGAATCTATTGCTGATATTTATTCCACTGTGCAGTTCTCAGGATGATTTTACCCTGACTAAATTAGAAATTAATGGAGTTACAGGAGAGCAAGTCCTCTCTAAGGGATTCCCATTACCTTGCATGCACTCTCTATAGCTAAGCTATCAGTTTCAAATGCAGCTGATGAAGCAAGAAATGATATTTTGTATTTCTAATCACCCACTCCTAGTAGAATCAAGACCAGAACAAATATCCATTTCTGTTGTACTTACATTCCAGGCAAGAAAGACATAATGAGGCGCAATCTGAACTCCTGCGCCAAGGATTAAGAACTTCAGTGTAATCCTCAAGGTCTGGTAAGATTTACACTGCACCTGTTCTCCAGATTATTCAGTACATGGACTCACGTAAACTTTATAAACAATATCGCAAATTTACAGAAGGGGAGGGGGGGTGCTGGTGCCAAAAGTGATCCCCTTCCAAAAATGGGTGGTTTGCAGAGGAGTTATATGTTATGTGCCACAGTTGAAGATTTTCTACATTTCCTTCTTTTTCCTGTACTTATTCTGGTGCTTTTTATTTGTAGAATCACAGCAGCAATGTAGTAGCCTGAGCTTTACTTATGTTTTGAGTTGTTTAAGCAACAAAATTCAGTAAGGATGGCTATTTCAGAAATAAAAGCATTAAAGGCAATAATCAGGTAACTAATCAAAAAGAAATTTGGAGAGACAACTGTTGGGCTCCAGTATCCCCTACTTGATGCAAGTTTGTGTACACCCACTACTCAGCAGAGGTCCCCAGTGTGTCCCTGGAGATTCACAGAAGATAGTAGAGTTCTCTTGGCTGTACAGGTGATGTGCTTTGCTTCCTTTGGGTCAACTGTTTGCCACATAAAGAAGGACATTTTCTTGTTGTAGCAATATTCATACCTCTTTCTCACACACAGACTGCTCTCCAGGTAGATATCTAGACTGAAAAGCACATAAAAACAACCAACAGCTGCTGCCAACCTACTAGAAGAGTCTTTCCTTCCCAGTAAGGGAGGATCAAGAGAAATATGTGAGAAAGCCATGACTCAGCATCATTACCTCACAAGTTTGCTCTGATGGTTGGTGATGAGATGCTTATGTTTTCTTCAACCAGTAACCTGTGCTTGAGATGACAGTGCTGCTAAGGCTCCTGAACTCAGACAGAATCCCAGTGCAGCCTCTCTCCCAATCATCAAGTGTCTTTTTCCCCACACAGAAAGGTAAAAAGGTTTGAAGTGCTATTGGCCCTCAAGAGAAGAGTGTTGTTCATCTCTGAAGAACTCAGGAGAAGACCTCAACATCAGTTTTCTGTGTCTGAAGACTGAAGTCCTGTCCAACAGTTCCCTAGCACTGGGCTATTTGTGCTTCAGGGACTGCAAAGACCCAGCAGAAACATTTGCTGGCACTGAGAGGGAATGCTAGTGAGCCTAAAAGCAGAGAAAATGGTTCCAGAAATGTTATGCTAACTGCTGCAGCTACAATACTGGGCACAGAGTCTGGTATCACTGGTGGTGGAAGAAGGCTTTTCCACATACTAGGCTGGGCAGTTGGCTGCAATCAGCCAAAGCTCAAGGCCTATGCCAAACATGCAGCAACGAGCCCAAAGTGGAGGCACTGCAATGTGTTGGGGTCAGTCAGGCGGGCCCTTTGGACAGCCCTAGGCATGGGTATGGATTGTTCAGAGGCAGAAATGTTGGGAGCACCTACTGGTCAAGAGGAAGCAGGCTTTGCAGAAAACATAATAATGGAAAAGCAGACACTTCTGAGGAGAACCCCCCTTTGTGCTTGAGTAGCTAACTCAGTCAGGACACCAGTAGAGGTCCATGTGCAAACCTGTGGATGCTGCTACAGTTAAGGCATCTCTCTTCAAGTGCCTGCAGTGTAGGGTTCCACCCAAACCAAGACAAGCTTGCACTGACAAAGAGAGAAGTGATGTGCTTGGGTGAGGAGTGATTTGTTCCATACTGACTTAAATGCTGCTGCTCTTTAAAAATTCTACAGGTTCTTCTCATTGAAAAACTTCAGTCTCCACTGCGTTTGTTTCATAATCCCCACAGAAATGTAGCAACCTGCAAGTTAGTGTAGGCCTGGAAACCACTAATAAGCACCACAATGACTTTCTGACTTCCAGTTCTAACATTCAAAAGCACAATATAAGTCAGAACCTTCACTGCAGGCCCACTTCCCACATCTACAAGCCTCTTGTCTTTAATACAGTCCCGGAGATGGTATGTGGGTACAATCCCATTAGATTGGCCAGGAGTTATAGGGGCTTTAAGAGATAGGAAAAGGATAGTAAGGGCAGAGCTTCCCTCCATGCCACCTTGGCTGGACTCTTCCTACACCACTGCCTGCACCAACACTGGGCTCTCTCCATCTCACCCACCAAGCCCTTCTCCAGCAGTACTCACGGATCAAAGACCAAGCGTGTGATGTACTCTTTCGGCATTCGAGGCAGCTGATGGGAGAACACGTTCTGCAAACCCACCAGCCACATCATGATCTTCTTGTTGGGCTTCTGATTCAGGGAGTTGCCAACCACGTGGAATTCAATCACCCCCCTGCGCTCCTCCAGCCTCGCTGCCTCGTCCCGGGCCGAGTGCGCTGAGAGGAAGTTGGTCTGCACCACACAAAAAATGAAACAAAACCACATTCCAGAGATTTCATATCCTCTGGTGGAACAGTCTTAAGGAAAAAAAAAAACCTAAACCCTCTCTTTTTTTCCCAGACATCTTTTTACAAAAAATAAACTTGCCAATGATGACCTTTTTTTCAGAAGTGACACCACCCAATAAGCTGGATCTAAGTCTAAACTACAGCGTACAAAGGCTTATTCACCCTTCTTTTGTCAAGGATTAGGTAACAACAGCAATGATTATTACTCAACAAGTTCTAAAATTCCCCAGGGGACAGCACTCATCCAGCTGAAGCCTATAAAACTAAGTCTTCATATTTTCTTTAGTCTAGCCAGCTTGGAGAAAAGTAGTGGATTTGCCTACACATAGTGCAAATCACATGTTTAAAGGTGGTGCAGGGAAATTCCGTCTTATTTTTTTCACTTTAGCAGTCCTTTCACCCTCTATGCCACTATCATAAGAGCCTAAAAAGAACATTTTAATTCCTAATGATTTTGCTGTTACATACATATATAGTAATTGCATCCACAAATCTAAAAGGAGAAGAACTTATACAGACAATTTAACTTTTTTTTTTTTTTTTTCCAAGACCATTTTGCAATACCAAAACATCTCTGCATGTACACACTGTTTACTTTTCAGAGCAAGTTTGGCTGCTGAGTTTCAAGTCACTGCCAGCCCCAACAGCCAGATTGGCACAGCATTTGTAATATGCAGAGCCATCAGTCACAGTATATAGTCTGAGTAAAAAATGTAGGTGGTTCCAAAGCTTCAGAGCTGCTGGCAAAACATAGCCTGGTGAAGGGAACAGAAGGAGGAAAAGCCAGCCAAAAAAAAAAAAAAAAGACAGTAATTCTGTACATGGCACAATTCTGTTTGTTTTTCCCTTCCAGCAGAAAAAAAAAGAGCAACTGTGGAAGACAGAGCAAGTAACTGTTTATATCAGCCCTTCTGCACTAGACAGATTTTAACTTCTGCTGCAAGATATGAACCCCATTCACCTCGTTTTACGAGCTACAATCCACAATTAACAATAAAAAGCATACTTTGGGACTCTACTGTAACAAAAGTACCTTGCAACATAACCTGGGAACTACTTTTTTACTACTGCCATTTTCCAAGTCTCTTTGCAAACAGTACACAATTCACTAAAAAACTGTAGAACTATTCTTCATGTTAATGATGCATTTCATCAATATTTTTTGCTTACCCAATCATAGTCTTTGGAAGCCTCTATTTTTCTTACTGACAGCATGGTAAGTTTTGTTGACTCTTAGCTTATCATATTCTACCCATGTGGTACATTTATTGAAAACAGATCACTTGCAAACAAACAAGGTCTATATATTTCTCACCTCTGGCCCGAGCATTGCTGCAGGATCTGTAATTGTTGACATCACTTCATTGATTAACTCAATAGGAATATCTCCTACAACCCTCGGTCTTTTTGAATCCTCCAGAGAATAGGGTTCATTATTTTTTCTCTTTTCCCCTATAAAAAAACACGGACAAATTAGAAACAACCCAACTGTCACAAACTAGCACTGTGAAGTCTAGAATTTCTGTTGTATTCTTTTTTAGTATACCCAGTTCGGGCATTTATTTTTTTTTTTAATTCCTATAGAAAGGGAGAAAGAAATGGAATCTGAGCAATACTTATCACTCATACAATTTTGTCTTTGTGCTGGAATATTATCATTAAGGAGGATGAACATACCACTCCTTCTCCTATACCTCTGTAAATTCACAGTAAAAATATTTGCTTTTCTCTATGCCTCAGTATTCTATGCAGCAAAATTCTGTGCTGCTGTCTTGGAAGATCAGTGCTTTATACACAAATTATAGTGTATACTTCTGGACAATGGAATTAAGTTTCCAGCCTAGATTTCTTTCACCATTTCTGTAAACCAAGCAGCATATACAGTCTGACACGGGACATATTTGACTTGGAAAATCCATATGAAGTTTCCAAATCAAGACATGCCATGTAATTATTAACTGCCAAACTAACTGCAAACCAACATGTAATATAGCAAAAGCAACCAGCTAAACAAATTCATGAAAGAAGCCTACCAAGGACTAGTGGGTACAATAATACTGATCGAGCCAGCTGCTAGTTCAGGATTTATCCAAGCAGCAAACTGCCATATATTAGGAAGGCATACAAACAGGAATATCACTCCATTTGTTCCTGTATCCTTTCCCTAAAGAACTGCTACTGATCATTGTCAGAGACAGAATTAGAATTTTGCCTTTGTGATTAGGAGTGAGGTTAAGTTGGTTTGGTTTTGAATTTTTTTTCTCTTTCGGCTAAGAGAAAAAAATCCAAAGCTTTAAAATCTTTTTTAAACAACAGGGTAGTTTAGAGCCCACTACACGTACTTTGTTTTCTCACACCTATAGAACTGTAAATATCTGAGGATCAAACTGTTCATTCCCCTTTTCAGTCTTTTATGTAGTACAATTGTGAAAATAGTTTAGTATTGTTCTTTATTTCTTATTTCTTAATGAGTTATTCATATATGAATGGACCTGTCTTCTTATTTCCCAAGGGATTAATTTCTTATTTTAAACCAAATATTTTTCAAGCAATTTATCAAAAGCTTACTAGAAATCCAGGTATATAAAACTTTATCCAAATGCTCACCACTTCCTTCAGATACCTACAATGCTAAGTTCTACAAAAGACACAAAATTTCCACACATTGCATCATTCACACACTTTTTTTATTCCATTTTTAATCTGTTTTCTGGCTGAAATAGGAGACTCAAAATGGAGAGTTTCCTGAATCCTCTTAAAGCCCTTTAAAAACTACATATCTTTTCATACTCTCAAAAAAATATAATTTTTCCAGTGATTACTTACAAGCCATTTTGCTGATCTGTAATAATAATAATAATAATAATAATAATAATAATAATAATAACTTAAAAATCTTACACGCATTCCCACTTTTAAGACCATTTCCCAACTTGTCCCTCAAAGAAAGCTTAGGGGCCACCTTAATTTCCTCTGCAGCAAACACTGAAGCTAAAAATTCATTCAGCTTTTTCTGCTTCCTTGAGGACTTACTTTACATGACTTCATGATCATCTATCTTTCTGACCTACAAAGTCTCTTGGACAGGCTCATTAATCCTGAGGTGCTGGAAAAAGGATTTATTAGGAGAATTTATGCATTCAACAACTTTTTCTCCCCTGGAGTCTTTTTTTCCTTTAACATGATCTCATTCAGGTTCTAAATTTAAACTGGTTGATGCATTTGCTCTTTTTTTTTTATTGGTCAAATGAATGCAATTTCAGTACCTGAAAAAAAAAAATGTAATGGTCTTGTTTACTCTGCCTTTCTTTTAAAAAAAAAACTTTTTTTCATGAGTTATAATACATGTGCTGCAAGTAAAGTGCTTTCCAACAATCTCTGATACCTGCAGACCTTTCCTGGTTTTAAATGAATTAAAAAAAAACAAAACTAAACTGAACTTTTTTTTTTTTTTCCCAAATACAGCCATGTCTGCTAGTTAAACATTGCCATAGTGGAGAAAAACTAGGCATGTGTGTGTCTCTCAGTAAAAACATCCCAAGGTCACCACTGCAGAGTGAAGTCAATGGTCACTATATAGTGTAACTACTGACCATGCTGACAGAAGCCAAAAAGTATGTCTCCCTCTTCATTACCTAGATTTGGATCAAGAGCAGAAGAAACTTTGCAAGCAGGACTCATATTCCCACTGTTGGGTTGCTCCAGAGATGAAGGACTTGCACTGTATGAAACAGATCTTGCAACAGGAGGAGGACTGATAACTGCAATGGCATAAAAAACAAACAAAAAAAATCAGGACATGGAACCTATTATGGTGCTTACTTCAGGATTGTCACAACACTGGGTCCAACTTCATACCCACCACCTGAGAGGCAACAGCTAACATTGTCATAAAGAACAATGCCACCGGTTTCCAGAGACATTAAAGCTTTACCTCAACATATTTTTCTAAACTTTTTGTTTAATGAGCATAAGCTGGGACAACAAACTTCCTTCACACACCTGCCAAGCCCCCTGGTGTTTAGCTTCATGAAAAGACTTTTTTGTAGGGGTCTACTGAAAAGTAAGGTGTCATCATACAGCTTCAGCTGTCCATTTTAACAGTGTTCAAAGACTGGTTGGGCAACTCAAACTTGATAAAGGGAAAAATTGTTGCACCAGTTAAGAGGATGAAAATTATTTTTAAAAGCCACAGACTAACATCTCTCCCTCTAGGATTCTTTTTTAAAAAAACACTCAAAAAAAAATCTGCCACAGTGGAATTTCTCTACAACTGTAGGAAATTCACTATCAAACAAAGTGCTGAAGTGATGTTTTTTTCAACTAATAATAAACAATCATTTCAAAATAGTGAACTCTTACAAAGTATTGAATTAAATATTTGACAACTGAATTCCAAGCCCCTGAGCTGCATAACAGTTTTAAATGTTTTTGAGCAAGAAGAGGAGAAGATGAAAGTGAAAGAAAGCCATTCTCAATGCCTCCCTGCAGTTTGAGGGATGACTTACACCCCAGTACCCTAAATGAGAGGCAGTGAGTAAAGCTGCAGAATAGCCAATGAGGCACATATGTAAGAAACAGAGAAAGGTAAAAAACCCCAAGTAACTCAAAGGCATGTGTGCAAAGGAAAAGGACACCTGGTGTGGAAGGTCCCTACTTTCCTGTTGCTAGGGAGCTGGAGGATTGGCATGGGTTCTCATGTCAGGAGATCACTGCCCAGAATGTGACCACTGCGGCCATTTACCCACTGACCACCATTCACCTGCCCACACTGGGTGCCCTTGTGTCTCCTGAACTACTTCAGACAATTTGCCTCAGCACCCAGCCTGCTCCACTGGCACCTTCAATTAGCTGGACTTCATCATCAGAAAGGGATCTTTATATGAGGAAGCACCAGAGTGAAACACCTGTGCTTACTCGAGGCAGACTGATTTTGGCAGAGCCTGGTATTTACGAAGCTGCATATCTAAGTCTCATTCCTTAGAATTCAGGACTTGTGCAACTTTATCTTTATATTCAAGTGCTCTCTTACCCATAAATAAATGCAAATTACCTGTCTGGATTCCCAGCTGGCTGGTTCGGGAACTAGACACCATGAAATCTTGATCCCAAATAGGAGAATTCTGGCTGTACACTTCTTCTTCCAGCATCGACAGAAACCTAGGCATAAAACCAGGTGAAATATTGACTTAACAGGGTAATACAAAACAGGTTCTTTTTCAGAATAAGCACTTCCAACATATTTTCATTGTTAATTTAAAAATATTTAGTGATTCAGTAAGAAAATGCTGTTGGCCAGTTCCTTTTGAGAAAGAACACACACAATCACAAGCAAGAGTACACATTAAGTATCTTAATTCAGTGTTTTCATTAATTAAAATTTATTTTTTATCATAAGCAATATTTATCTAATTTGCAAATGCAGAAAGAAACAGTTGAAAGCTACTTTTACAGAAAAAAACTGTGCACTGCTATGAAAGCTGTGAGTTGGCAGAGGTACCCATGTTATACAGTGACAAAATATGTCTGTTTTGATAAAGTGATCTGGTGTTTTGCATAGGCACTTGCTTTTTGTATCTTACAGCTGTATAAAATCCCAGTGTTAGTTATTACAATGCTCTTAGGAAGATATTTACATGCTTTTAAGTGTGCTACCGTGACATTTAATTGCATATTTGTACTTGCATAACAGTATTTTTAATCTTACTTTGGTACACTTGCAGAAACAGCGTGATTTTAAACCTCTTCGGGTATTATTATATGTATAAGAAATTCCACAGACCAGACTATGCAGCACATTTGCCTTCACAGGGCTAATATGCTGATTCCCTTTCAGAAGCCAGAGCTGTATGTACTACACTGCACAGAAGGGGTTTGTGCCCAGAAGTTGACACAGCACATTTTTACTCTCTAAAGTCATCTGTATGTGCAGACACCACCCAGCTGAAATGAACAGAACTGTTGAGCAAGTCTTTTCTGAACAGGATAAGGATTTTCAGGATTAAGTCCTACTCTTATATAGGACATTTATACCTAAGAACAGCAATATGTGGTGATTTTCCTGCTATCTATACAGCTGATAACGGGCAAAAAGTTTGTAACAGATGCTTGACCGTCTGTGACAGAGCAGAAACACAAATTAAACTTTTGCAAAGGCTGTGTTTACAGACAGCACAGAGGCTCTGCATTCAGATCCCTTGGTGACTACTTCCTATGAGATATAACCTGTGGGTGCTCCTTTTTCCCAGGAAGGAGTAGCTGGCAACCCTGCACTGAAGCCAGGACCCAACTCAGTGCTCTGAGCCACAGCTCCTTAGTAGAGCTCACTGCCTAACACCAGCAGAGAGACAAATGCTTTGGACAAGTACAGCCCGTAAAAGATTTAAAATGCTATTCATATTTCCCACAGGTCATCAGCAAACAGTACTTGTCTGTCTTTTTTTTCCCCAAAAAGAATATTAAAAGGAACTGCAGTGAATAATAATACTTTTCAAATGACTTTCCTATGCTGTAAAAGGCAGTAGGAACATAGGAATTTATGTACACCTCCTTTCTCTGCAAATCTAATGTCCAGTACTCCTTGTATCAATACGGTGTTGAATCCTTTTTTATGCCTGTTTCAGGGCCAGATCATGATCCTATTCCCAGATATAAACATTCCTGTATCCGTAACAGTCTGTCCTAGAGACAGTTTACATTCTTCAAAGTTGTAAAAAGAGCAATAAATCCTGGCTCTACCCAGCTTTGGAAAGCTCACGTTGTTTTTCATTCCCCTGATCAATGTAGACCCAGGCAGCAGCTTGCATAGCATCAGTGCCAACAGCTCTTCTGTAGGTTCAGTTCCTCTGTTGTTAGGAGGGATAGAGTTTTAATATAGACTACAGAGCCAAGCCACCCTCACAAAATAAGGATACTTTTTAAGTGATACTCTATTTTAAGAGGAAACATATAATGATTGATCCCATCACCACCACTCTTAACCACCCATTATCTGTTTCAATGTAACGACTGACGAAGCTGAGCATGTCTCCAATACCCTACCTAGAATATAATTAAAGCTGTGCAACTGTGAGAGATCATCATCAGTACTGGAACAGATGTCAAGATGAAATTCATGAGTTTAGGATTCACTGATGCAGCTTTACACTAACTATTCTCTTCTTTGTCAAATGAACATGTCTTTCCTGGGGGGTGGTGTGACTACTTTGTTTCCTATTACAATGTTAAATTAAATTCTCAGGTGTATATATATTGGACTCCAGTCCAACACTCCTTTTTTTTAATGCTTCATCACAAAAGCAAAAGGGAGCATTTCGGGAGATCTGGACCTATGTTGCTTCCCAGGACTACAGATAAAGCAAGTATGTGAACAACCAACCTGCATTAAGCAGGCAATAAGCACAATCCCCCAGCAAGAAAAATAACCCTTCTTATGAAGTAAAGTAAAGCCCTAAGACAAAGCAAAACAAGCAGCTCTGTATATAAAATACCCTAGTTCAAGCTATGGCAGAAAAGAAAGATGCAGTATCTATTTGTTCTTGAACAAAAAGAGAAATTATTTTAAGCTGCGGGTCATTTTTCCATGCTAAAGTTGCATTCTAGTGGTTAACTTCGAATGGAAGAACATTGTGACCACTTACTTTGGAAAATGGGTGAGGATTAGTGTTCGTTTCTCTTGAGGAAGTTTGTCTTTTTCTTGCCTAGCCTGCTCCAGCAGTTGCCTTCTCATTACAGTAAAAACAGAGCGAAGCAACGTCCTACCAAACACCTGGGTGGTTTCATAGCGAGGTAGACTGTCACAGAACTGGGGGACATTGCAATAACAAAGCCACCTGTAAAGGGTAAAAAAACTAGGCAATTATCACCATCTAACATAGGAATTAATGCAACAAAAATCACGACTCACATCATTTACAATGCTGCTGCTGAGAGCTAGACAACAGTATTAATCAGTTCCACATCATGTCTGGACAGAGTTAAGCAGTGTTTACACTGCTCAGTTTTTTAAAGACATGACAGCCAGGTACTTTTAAGTCTCCACATTTTCTTCTTCTCTGCAGTCTTTTTGAAAAAATGCTCTCATTCCAGATAATAATCATAGTTCACATAAATTCAGGTTGATTTCAGGGATTCTGTCCACAGCTCATTCATTCAGCCTCCTACATCTCCTGCCTGCCACTCCACAAACCCACAGCCTGGCCCATTTTCTTTAAACTTCTACATTTCACTGCACAGACACAAAAGGGGGTACACTTTTAACTAGCTCCATCCCAATCCAACTGGACTCTCATCCTGTTATCCCATCAGCTGGCTTCTCCCCATTACACTCTGACTTGATACTCTTCCTTTTACCAGTAACACATCCACCACCCTTGTAAGGAGTTTTGCACTTAGAAGCACATGTGAAAACATATCCTGCTGTGCCACTCCTCTTAGAAAAGGGATCATGGTACTGAAGAGGTGGATCAGGAGTACAGTGACTATGTAGGCCACGATATCTCTTAATTTTATGAACTAGATTTTGGTATCTGCATGTAAGTGAACAGATAAATGCTATCTGTAGCTTTAGCAGAATCAGACCACAACAACTATGAAAATTCCAACAATGAAAAGTAAATGTTAAGAACTGGATGCAAAGACCGTGCTGATCCTGCATGTATTTTCTCATCAAAACCCAAGGCAGTGGCTGTCTCAAAACACTTTCCCAAGTCTTGTGCCTTAATCTTTGTGAACACAAGAGTTGCAAAGGAGTTGTGAGATACAGTTGTTTGCAGACCTCCACTCCTTGTTCTTGGCTGATAAAGCACACCTCTCAAAGCACAAGTATGCATGTGAAACTCTGATACAGTTTCACTAAAATCATCCTGTTTTCACATGAAGTCAGCAACCTGCAAGAATTCATGAGGTGCACCTGCAACAGCTTCCACGGCACCCTGAGCAGTGCCTCAAACGTGGTGGAAGGGAGAAGCTCACACTGACAGGTTAGATCAGATGGAAAGAGTCAGCACCTTGGGTCACAGGGAACCTTAGGGACTATAGGCAGGAAGGTTTGAGAAACCACAAGTGACAAAATTGCTAACAAAAGTCACCAACCATGGCCAATGCTAGCTGTTGATTCCTAATAAAAGTTGACTCCAAAAAGCCATGGCTATCTGACATCTTTATCACAAACAGAGGGCAAAGAGCCACCAAACATGGTCCTAGGAGCCCCAAGGATTACCACTAACTCTCCTTTAGGCCAGGTAGTTATTTGAAGCAACAGGCCATCTGAGAGAATCCCAGCTGGACACAGGCACAGCACAATCTGCTGTGTCACCAGCCACCACCTCAACTCACACAAGGCTTTGCCATTCTCCTTCATGGAAATAAGGTTTGTCAGAGGACAGGCCACCAGGAATGAGGGCAGGAGGCAGTAATCATCCTCAGCCAGGAAGTGTTCCTGGCAGTTCCTGGGGACTGGTGTGCTGCCAGATATGCCCAACTGCTGCCCATGCTCACAGACAGTTAACTGCTGCTGCTGAAAAACACGTTGCACTACTGCTATATGAAAAGCACAATTAAAAGAGACCTGGCATTTTATCCCAGATCTACTTCCTGCGGTGACTAAGTCATGCCTTTGAATTCTGACAATGTATCAAAAGGTCATATGAAGAACTACCACTTTAAGGAAACTAACATTATCTCTTCACCTTTTAGCATTCAAGCACTTTTAAATTATTTTAATGTTCAAATATTCCATGATTCAGTTTCAAATTGTCATGCTTTGCAATGCCTAATATCTTCCTCCTTGTGTTTTTTTAAGTTGAATCACAACTTGCCTGAATTTTTAGCATACAGAATAAGAACCTGCCATGAGGATTATTATCTTAGTCAGACTGCGAGCTACTTTGCAAACACAGGAGCTGAAAAAGAGTTGTCAGCTATAATTGTTTGCAGACCTCTGTGTTCTTGGCTGATAAAGCACACCTCCCAAACCACATGGATATGCGTGAAACTGATAGAGTTTCACTCAGATTACCAGGTTTTCAAACAAACTCCATGGCTGCAAAAATTTACAAGGTGGACACATGGTACACAGGTACTGTTCTGTTCCTGTGGTATGTACATGCCGTATTTAAGCGAGACTTGTAACAAGAAAAAGTAGTATTACCTGGTATAATTCACTTTATATCCTGCAATATCATCATTAGGTGACCTTAACCTTCGCTGGGAAGGTGTCTCCAGGTGCCAGTAGTTGATGCGGTTCAGAAACATTTTAGCCAGTTCCACTATTGTTTGCCTTTCCTTTGAGGGTAAGTGGCTAAATTTGTACTGCACAAAATTATTCACACCCTAAAACCAGAAGAAAATGAAGTTCAATTATTTAGCTATATTTTTTGTAGGAGTGCCCTTGAACATTCCTCACTTAACATGTATTAACCTTGAACTTGCATTACATTGGAAAGAAAGCAAGTACTGGAGACTTGAACTTGCTCAACTACTTGTTTAGCTGCCACAAGCTGGTTCTCCTGTACACAGCAGCAAGTACATCCAGATGGTCTTCTTCTATCTCCCTCCAGCATCTGACTTAAAGGGAGAGAAGGAAAAACTCCTTTTCCTTACTTCTCAAAGTAAAGACTTAGTCAGGGAACAGAGAAAAATCCAGTAGGAGGCATTCTTCTATATGCTTGCATATGCACAGTTGTGCTGATAACGATGCTGTATGATTTATTTCTTTAAATCAAGTATCACCTACAAACTGCTGAAGCCACTTTTCAACAGTAGACTAGGACTTGTGGACTTCTGGTTAAGTTCATGTCTACACGTCGTATTATTTTCTCATGTGCCAGAATTTCACAAATCTGTCCCCTCACTGCACTTAAGTATGCTGTCCATTTAAAATAAAAAAACATTTAAGATAGTGAAAATGCGTGAAAAAAAGTCCTGCAACACATATACACTATAAAGCAATTATAATACTGCTGCTTTGCAAATAATTTTATGTGATGGAGTTGCTGAACCACTAAAAACTGAACTGAAAATACCAGTCTACTTTAAAGGAGAATTATTTCAAAATAAACTGTAGGAAGAACTATGCTCCTATCTCTACATTTAACTTTCCTAAGCAAATGGAACAGTATGAAGAATGTGACCAAATAAAAGTATGAAACTTTTTTTAATAGTTTATTTTAAGGACTGTGAGTGTATTTAGTTTGCATACACTTACTCATTGTTTACACTCAAACTAAAGGAGAGCTTAAGATGAAGGCTTCCCAGAAATTCAGCAATACAGTATTTTGATTTTCCTAAGTTATAAGAGTGAGAGTTGCATGGAAATAATTACTACATGCAACAGACACCACAATTAGAATATCCTGTTTAACAATAGAGCATCCATTCATCCACAGATAGGAAAACATGAAGCTCCTGTTTTAGAGAGGTATGTGAACATCTGCATAGTCTCACTGGGGTTACTGGGCCCACTTATGTGCCAAAAGTGCATTCTCAAGAGCTTGCTTAACCAAAATCTGAATTTGTCGTGTGTTCTTTATCCACTGAGAGTTACAAAAGCCTCAATTATTCTTTGGTTTCGGCCTGGGTTTTTGTTGTGTAGCCTTTGAAAGAGAAAGCTATGATCTCACTGAATTGGACTGTAACATTTTCATTGCTTTACAGAAGACAAGAGCCATTTTAATATTGGATTTCAAAACTTCAACAGGATTTTTCATCACTTGTAACAAAGACGTATTAGAACTGCCACACATAAAAGTAGTATTTAAAGTTTATTCCCTAAAACCACAAAAAAGTCAGTTTCATTAAAGCATAAGATGAATGATGAGAGAAGTCAAATAACATAACTATTGTACCAACACCAAGGGAGATGTCTCCTACTCCCCTACTTTGCTCTAAGTAATATACAGGACTATTTGCAAACTGCCTATCATGCCACATTTTCAAAACCGGTGCTTACATTTAAAAAAGAAGAAAACAAAATCCAATGCAAACAAACAAAACCCAAACAATGCAAAACATAGCATAAGAAACCCAAACACACAAACCAAATCTGCATTTGGACTGTTTACCTGTTCAATGCTAGGTTTCTCAAATGGGGGACTTTCCAAAGATCCTTCTACTACAGGTTTTCCCATCTGTAAAATGCACTTCCTCAAAAGCTGTTAAAAACATACAAAATTTGTTAAAATTAGCACATAGGGTCAATGGAATTCACAGGTGCACAAAAAAGTGCAAGCAGTGTTGAAAATCTTCTGGTTAGACATCTGCTTGTTCAGTCATCTAAATTTACAGATACTAAACTTCACTGTAAATTCACCTACTCTGAAATGCATGCAAGAGACTTCTCTGAGCAACTGTAAGCAGCTGAGTTAGCATCAATGTCAAATGACTTTTCCCAACATGTAAGTGAAGACGGTGAGGCTTGCAGGTTGCATACAGAGGGGACCCTGGATCAGCTCCTCAATCATCTGGATGACTTTTGGAGTAAGATACAGTAAATTGCAAGTATCAGAATGTCTAGCCCATAGTTAGCCTCTAAAGCATCACACTAGAGAAAAAAAATCTCACCAGATAAAGTCAATGCATGCATGAGGGTCAGTGAAACTGGCTTATGCATATGAGGGAGCAAAAAACCTGAGACAATACTACACAAGTTCAACTTACTTTGAACAGGTAGAAATAAACTTGCTTGGTGTCTGCATCTTCTTCTTTGTGGACACAGGTGAACAGATACTCCACATCCAGTACAATCCCCAGGAGCCTATTCATTTCTTCTTCAGACACATTCTCCAGGTGAGAAACATGAGCAGCTAAAGAAAATAAGAATCCAAACCTGTAAAAAGCCTCCTGAAAGAACCAAGAGCACAAGTACTCCCAATGGCAAAAGGAATGGTCCTCTAATAACCAATTTAAACAGAACATCTTATCAGAGGTAACTGAAATATGTGTCACATTGGAGCAATTTGTAAAGGCAGTCCAGGGGTGGTAATTCCCACAGCAGAAGACAGCTGGTTGGAATCACAGCATCTGTTAACACTTAAAACAGACCACACAAATCCTGCCCGTATTAGTATATTGCAATTTAGAAATAAATACATTTTTGCCTAAGAGCTATGCTTTTGAGACAAGGTTTCTTGACTAAGGAAAATTAAATCAATAATTCATATAAATTAACTGATCCAGTTGCTGATGCAAAGACCACCCTACTCTGTGAAGACCAAGAAAAAAAATCAGTTTCATAAATAAGCTTTTTGATTTAAAATGGAAATTATTGGCTAAGACTCTTCCATAAGCCCCATGTAAATTGTTCATGCTCATTTGTTCAGAAATTTACAAAAAAAGCATCTTTCAATGTATTGTAAGTTCTAAGTGACAAACTCCCTTTTATCATCTCCAAAGGTAAATACAGTTCCACATCTACAATTTTCAAAAGCTTGAGGCTTGTATGCATGAAGCAGGACATTCCTTTCAAGCTGGTTTGAACAACTGGCCCCAGGAGAGAGAAGGCAATTTAAAAAAGAAAGTCCATTCACAGAAAGAAGATATTTGCACTTGAAAAAAGCTTCAATCTTGGCCAATGTACACAGTATACACATTCTTTCCTCTGAAAGGACAAGACAACATCCTTCAAAAGAAAAGGAAAATTATTTAAAAGGTTGGGCATATTGTTTTTTCTGTTTTTTAATAATATTATCAAACAATAATAACACTGGAACAGGTTGCCCAGGAAGGGGGATGAAACACCATCCCTGGAAGTGTTTAAGAGGTGTAGATGTGGTGCTTAGGGACATGGTTTAGCACTGAACTCAGTAGAGTCAGATGAATGGTTGGACCTGACAATCTTGAAGGTCTTTTCAAACCCAAATCATTCTATGATTATATTATCTTAGATATGCCATTGTGATTAGGACTAATAAGAAATTTTCAACCTAAATCTGATTCCTTAGAGGGAGAGGAAGTGCAGAGAAAGAATACTTGACTTAAAAATGATCACAGTTGTTGGCCACCCAGCACAGATGGCTTGCTTTGGGAAGTTTGGTATGACACCTGCCAAAATGTATAAATTCAATGAATTTGTGCAGCTTTAAGTTAAAAAGACACCATAGCTCAGGAGAATAAAAAGATGCCAGCAATTATTTCCACTTAAATGAGCATTTGTAATATAGTGTCTTAAGTTCTGAGCACATGCTCAGAACTGAAAGGGGAATGGCTTTCTTTATCTTGCTCCTTGATCCAGACATAAAGGCTCAATAATCCCAGCTATCTGTTCTGATCTTGCAAAAGTAACAAACAGAATCACAGGAATACCAGTTAGAAGGGACCTCTAGAGATGACCTAATCCAACTCTCCCACTAAAGCAAGATCACGCAGAGCACCCTCCTAGATGACCATTACATTATAAATTGGTAAGATACTAGAGAAACCCTGCACCTGCCTAATAAATCTATATAACATCAGGATAAGAAGCCATTTCCATAACAATACTGAAAGCTACCCTTAATACTTAGTGGCTGTATTTAAACAATTTATTAAATCAAAGAATTATTACCCATTCAGTGAATTTAAAAGTAACACAAGTGTATTAAGAGCATGTATTTAGTACCTGTTACAGTCTACTGTACAGTCACCAGTGTTTGTACATCAGCCCAACAAACTCTTTTTTCAGATGTTCACATCCCAGTCCCAAATTCCTCTGGCTATTAGTAAACCTTTGCTTAAAATCAAAATGTGGTAGACTGACATCAAACACTGTGTTACTCTTTACAAGATTTACACAATCGTGCTCATCTGCACTGCCCAACTGGTATAGTCTTCCTCAGTTCCTGGTACAGTTGTAAAAAAAATTAAAATATAAAAAAAAAAAAACCCAAAACACAAATATAGGTAGCTACATCATGCAGAAGAAGGAAGCCAAAAGAGCAAGAGCAACGCAATGATATGAAGACCTGAAAAATAGCAAGTTAATTATTTTAGTTGTGCAACTTCAATTACTAAGTACTGGACTGCATGAATTAGGAGCAGTTAGAAACAAATGAAGAAATGCCCAAATATGCTACGTGAAGGTGGGCAGCAGGAACAGAAGACAGTGCTGGTGAAAAAAGGGAGACTAAGTGCATATATAGTGTACTAACAGATTAATTAACCCGTTTTAAAAGTGACTCAAGAGTGAAAATTATTACCAACAGGAAAATGCACCCTGTTAACACAAGAAAAAACAATCAAATATAAAAGAGAAGAGAGCCTCTGACTACATAACACCTGGTCTTGAGCATGGTGCAGAATGAATTCACCCAGCACCCAGTTCAGCCACCACTTCACAGTGTTACAGTAGTGATGCAACACATCATATTCATTTAAATACATAATCATTTAAAACCAAATACTGGGTCAAGCTGTGGGACTGAGTCACAAACAAAAGAATGTTAAGTTGGAGGTGAGTAGACAGAAATCAACTACATAAGCTAATACAAATCACTAAACAGACTTACGAGACAAAAAAACTGCACTGGCTTGAAGGTTGAACCATACCCCCAAAAGAGATGTCTCAAGCAAGGCTAATGTCAAGGATTACCTTTGGAGAAAAATAATACATTTTTAAAAAGGTAAAAACCCCGAAGATCCTACATTTTACATCAGGTATGGCTTTAACCACTATAGGAATTTCTACATCACTATTGCAAAAACTAAAAAGAGAAAATGCAGCACAGATGATATTCTGAAGGCTACACACCTTGTAATCACTCTGGTTTTAAAGGCATTCAATAGGAGCACACTAATTTAAAGGAGAAGAATAGGAAAAATTGTCTTGGAAAACACCACTGCAAGACATATTTTTGCCAGTGGGAGGAGGAAGCAGCCAGCAACTAATTTCAGTTATTTTACATGAGACGTCAGCCTCATTAGCTGCAGTAGACCAAACAAGAAACTTTACCTTTCCTTAAAACAGCAATACATAAAAATGCAGTTTGTTCCATAGGGTACATTTCACTTGTACTGGTTTTACAGCACTGGTCTTCCCTGATCCCCTCGCTACTGAGACATTTAATATTTTTTAATAGACCAAAACCAGCCTCAAACTTCAGAAAAGCTGAGTTTTACTACAAAATAAATTCCATAAATTCTGCTGAAGAACCAGGGACAGACACAACATCTCATAAGATTTTTAAAAAAAAAAAAAAAGGAAGGAAAGAAAAAAAACTTCCATCTTCAAAGACCTGGAATGAAAGGAATGGGTAACACAAGCTACCCTGACTGCATAACCAAAAGCAGCACAGAGAAGCTGTGTGATGGAAAGCTGAAACTCACTTGGCTAAAGCAAGCAAACTTTCTGTGATTATTATGCGTTTGTGAATGTCCTCCTGCAACCAAACCCAGATATTTGGGACATCAAGAAAGGAAAGAAGTCTGCTGAAAAGCACAGAAATAGGTCAAATGTAATGAGAGCATAAAAAGAAAAGGCAGCAGAAAGAGAAATCAATCCAAATTTTAAAAAAAAGCAAGCTTATTCCCCACAAAATACAGTATTATTTTGAAAAGCAAAAAAATAAAGGAACCAGTGTGAAGGTTTTAGATTTCCTTTCTCTTATTTCACTGTCATAAGTTCCGGACACAGAAGTTAAATAGCAACTCCTTCTTTTCAATTAGTTCTGAATTTTAAGTTGGGGTTTTTTTTCTGTATTTCCAAGTGTATACAGAGAAAATCAAATTCTATTTTGGATAAGCACAAATTCTTAAAAAACAATACACTGATTTATCACTCTTTTTCAAATTATCATATATTATTAGTCTGGGGAAAAAAACAACAAACAAATAAAGAAGAAACCCACCAAAGCCCCATAACAGTATTTAACTGTGGCTTCTGAGCAGTTGTTTCCAAGATACACAAACTGTCTGCACAAAAATTTACACAATGCTAAGGCGTACAACCTCAGAATTAAATTCTGGGATATGGAAAAGGCACAGCTCTTTTTGTAGGTAAGAGTACCTGCTTTAGCATTGTTCAAGAATATTTTATTGTTTATTCTTATAGTAAGAATATGTAATACAGCCTACAGGAGAGAGTCATAGAATGGTTTGGGTTTGAAGGGACCTTCAAGATCATCTAGTTCCAATCCCTCCCACCATGAGGTAGGGACACCTCCCACTAGACCAGGTTGCTCCAAGCCCAAACCCAACCTGGCCTTGAACACTTCCAGGGATGGGGCATCCACAGCCTCAATGGGCAACCTGTTCCAGTGCCTCACCAATCTTACAGTAAAGAATTTCTTCCTAATGTCTAACCTAAATCTCCCATTTCCAGATTGAAACTGTTTGCCCATCATCCTATCACTACATGCCCCTGGAAAAGGCCCCTTCCCAGCTTCCCTGGAGGAACCTTCAGGTACTGGAAGGCCACTAAAAGGTCCTCCCAAGAGCCCTCCCTTCTCCAGGAAGGACAACCCCAACTCTCTCAGCCTGTCCTCAGAGGAGGAGTACTCCAGTTATTTAGGCTGTAAGTAGGGCAACTGACTTTTTAAAAAAACAATGTGAGGTTAATGTGTATGTTACACAAAGTACTAAAATTGTAACATGAAGCTTAAAAGTGCATTTGCATTTTAACAACTCAATGTCTGGGCTGTTGGAAGCTGCACCTCAGTTATTTTCTTCAAAACATACATTTTAGGGTTTTTGCAACATTAAGCTAGTGTCATACCAGGTCCTGCTCTTTGGCCACAACAACCCCATGGGGAGCTCCAGGCTGGACACAGAGTGGCTGAGAGCAGTCAGACAGAGAGGGACCTGGGGGTTTGGATCGACAAGAAGCTGAACATGAGCCAGCAGTGTGCCCAGGTGGCCAAGAAGGCCATTGGCATCCTGGCCTGTATCAGGAACAGCGTGGCCAGCAGGTCCAGGGAAAGGATTCTGCCTCTGTACTCAGCACTGGTGAGGCCACACCTCGAGTACTGTGTCCAGTTCTGGGCTCCTCAGTTCAGGAAGGAGATTGAGGTGCTGGAGCAGGTTCAGAGAAGAGCAAAGAGGCTGGTGAAGGGACTCCAGCACAAGTCCTGTCGGGAAGGGCTGAGGGAGCTGGGGGTGTTCAGTCTGGAGAAAAGGAGCCTCAGGGGAGACCTCATCACTCTCTACAACTCCCTGAAAGGAGGCTGGAGCCAGGGGAGGGTCGGGCTTTTCTCCCAAGTAACTACCAGTAAGACAAGAGGGCATGGATTTAAGGTTAGATATTAGGAAGAAATTCTCTGCAGAGAGGGTGATCAGGCATTAGAATGGGCTGCCCAGGAAAGTGGTGGATTCTCCGTCCCTGGAGGTTTTTAAGAAGAGACTGATGTGGCACTCAGTGCCATGGTCTGGTAACCACAGTGGAAGTAGACCGATGATCTCAGAGGTCTTTCCAGCCCGTCTGATTCTATGATTTATGTCTGATCACCACCATCATTTCTTGACCGTGGCATGGCATTTTCTCTTCCAAGTGGCCAGGAGTGGGGAGCTGTGGGCACAGCCCCCTGGGCCTGCCGGAGAGAGGCAGAGGCTTACCCAGGGTGTGGCTGCAGCTGCGGCAGGGCTCGGCCAGGCTGACACCCGCCTGCTGCAGCTCTGCCCGGGGTGGCGTGGGCGGCGGGTTGGGGTTCTTCCACCCATTGCACTTACAGGATTCCTCAGCCTGAAACCAAAGCAAAGGGGTATCAGAAAACACAGGACAGTGAAAAGTAACAGTATTAATTGTAAGTGACTTTTCTTGGTGTTTTTTTTGTTTGGTTTGTTTTTTTTTATGTTTGGGGGTGTGGTGGTGTTGGTGTTGCTTTCTTTGGGTTTGTGATTTTTTCTTAGTCTACCATACAACTGGACTTTATTTTCTAGAAATAACCAGAAAGAGAATAGCACCCCAAATAGAGAGATTAACATGGCTCTTGTAAACAAACTGTGCTTGGAAAAATACATACACCAACTCTGGCCAATTTCTTTACAGAAAGCCCTTGCTGTAGCTCCTGGATGAAATAAGTATTAACACATTTACTGGTGTATCAACAAGCACAGTTCCTGCCATCAAGACAGTTTTAATGATTTAAACACAAACAGGCCAACACATTTATGACAGCCTTATCAGCTATATTGGGAACAAGAAATCATATAACTAAAACCAAGCTCATGACAACCCAAGCAGGGTTAACTAAATACTGAAATAAGCAAAACAATAACTGCACTGTTGGAGAAACCTGTCCAAAGCAAGGCTTGGCAGCAAAAGTAAGGGATGGCAGAGTCAGTGATACTACCAACCCAACTTTTGCTGCTTACTCTGGAAAGCCTATGTATGTTCACCAAGTGTTAAACATCACTGATAGACTACAGCTAAAAGAGGTGATTATGAAGGAAGAGGTTGTGCTTGGGGTAACCCTATCTCAAATAATTCAGAAGTTCAAAGTCCCAATTCTAGCTATCCAAAGAGCGGCTTTGTTAGAGGGGATTTAGTTCTGCATATCCAAAAGATCTTAAGTTGTTTTGATGGTTAAGTTCTTCTAACAGTATTCGTATCTTTATGTGAAGATCTAATCAGAAAGCAACTGTGCTTTTCTACTATTCAAGGATCTCTGTGCACTGTGCTGTAACAAGATACTCATGAATTTGCACTTCCAAGACCTCAGTGAGGAAAGTATGCTCACTGCTGTATAATATTTAGGACTGACACAACTTCAGTAGGCAAAATGGTGATGTTAATATATACAGCACTAACGTACCATTTTTCAAAACTGAATCTGAATATATTTAATACAGTTCTATTTCAGGAACCCATTTAATGGGTATGTTTCCAAATCCCATTTTACCTACAGAAGAAGCACCCAGGAGAAGCAGAAAGGATCTCAGCTTGACAGCTCCTAAGACTGACAGCTTTGTGGACTGATGGCAAATTATTCTTCCAAACTACTTTCAATATTCAGCAACCTGAGCACCAAAAAAGACTGCTCCCTGCAATCTGCTGAGCACCACATGGTATTTTTACCATCTCTAAATCTTAAGTCTTTATCCAGCTGGGCTCTCGGCCCCAGGTGCCAAGGCCTCTGCCTGCACCTGGGGCTGTCTGGCAGCTGCAAAGGGGTGTGAGTGGCAGTTTCAGAAGCCAGAGCTATGAGGATGACTCAGAAATCCACCTGCATGAGCCTAGCAAAACCACTTCCATGCATTTCTCTTGGAAAGGGGACAACCTGCATTGCCTGAACTCCCTGGCTCTCTGCACTCATTGTGTGGGTGCAGGCTGCCTGCCACCCCCATTCATTTATAATATGGCATCAGGGAGGCTTCAGTAAGAAATGGAGGGAAGATTAAAACAATTTCTTTTTTTTCAAAGTGTCATAAAATGCAATTTGTATGATTTTATGGCAAATTTGATGCTATTTTTCTATCATGTTTTCTATGAGTAACACAATTGGCAGAGAAGTGAAGAAGGCCCGATGTTATTTTACAGCAGAAACCATCTCCTGCAGCTTCACAGGCATTGAGCCAGTTTTACTTCTGTTTGTTACCCAGACTTACAGGACCTCTTAAAGCTTAATGACTAGAGACAGAGTTCAGTGATTGAGTGACACCTGCGAACCAAGGACTGCCCTGGTGTGGTGACTTTGGACATCTGTGAGATAATTTGAAACCACTTTCAATTAGCATCTCGAGTTAGGCAAAACCAACGCCAAATGAGCCATCCTCATTTGCTCTGTGGGAGAGGCAAGATTGCCATGAAAGTTTTTGCAGTTAAGACAAGGATAGAAAAACTGTCACTGAAAAAAAAAACCAAAACCCAAACCAAAACACCTGTCTGAAAATGAAATTAGTGCTGCCAAGGAAAATTCAAGAGGCAATCATAAAAGTGGTTGTCAAACAAAAATTAATATTATTTTAGGGAAGTAAGACTTGATCCTTTCTATGCAACTTTCTATACAAATGTTCAACACTGTAAATTACTGACATAATATCTTGCTTATTATTAATTGCCTTAAATCATACCACAATGAAACACACACACAAAAAAACAACCTTCAAACTAAGCACAAGCTTTTTATGGTGGAAGCAATATTTCACAGAAGCTCACCACACGATGTTTACTATCAAGCCTAAAAACTATAAACAGTGAGTCACTACACAAACTTTAGTGTCACACAATAATTAACAGGAAAAATGCAAACAAACAGATGTACCATTGGTGATAACAGCTCAGTAAAACTGCCAAAAGTAAATATCAAGCCGCCCACAAAAGAATAAAAACAGCATGTTCAACAGCAGATTTTTTTCTGCCCTCTGCAGTATTTCCTTCCCAGATCTTTTTGAAGCAGCTGTTAATTTGTATTGTTCAAATTATTCCAGAGACCTTTCTCTAACTACTAGGGTGGGGCTTTTTTTTAATCTCTCCATAGAACAACAGAATTAGCATAAATGTTCTGTTAACCAAGGGGAAACATTAGCCTACAAAAGGCCCTCTTTAAAACTATGCTTTCATTGTTGATGTTGACAGTGCAAGTATTTTGCAGTGAATATACAATGTGCATTCCTCAGTGGCTTACGCTGCTGAGTTGTTTTACATCTTCCACAGCATTTTGTTCATTCATTCCTTTCTTTCACTATCTTCAGCTTTTTCCTTTCTGTCATTTCTTTTTTAATGTCACCTATCTGTTTTTCATTAGAAAATAAAGTATACTTCACCTCCTGAAAAACTTTATTTAAAATCAAAACAGTTTTGAGGGGAGGAAGGAAAAGAAGCATTTGAACAAGGACAGCCAGTCCTTGAAGCCTTGTTTTCTGGGACATCTGCAGAGCTTGGATAAAGCCACTGGAGAAAGCTGGGGACTTCTGCCTTGCTGAAGCCTGCAAAGTAATGACAGTCACATTTGCAGGCCCAGGGATCATAAACACTGTATCTTTGCTGGCAGTTTTGAATAAAATTGGATAAATACAGTCTAATTGTACAACTACACAGAGTTTGTTGTCTGTCCCCCTTACAAAAAACAATCAAAAAAGACAAACCAACAAAGAAAAAAATAGCAGAAATTATGTACATTTTGCACTGTACAATGCAATTTCAATCATTTTTGAGCCCCTCCATGTCAGATGGAACATTACAATGTGGGAAATCAAACTGACTGATAGCTCTAAGCAGTGAAAACTTCCTGCTTCCTTTAAAATGCTTCCTTTAAAATACTGAAGATACTGAAAACAGGTGAAAAAATTGACAGTGAAAAAATACAGCACATTTTAACACATATTTTTAGCATTTTTATATAAAAAGGAAGCTCCTGGAAGTTTAATGGGGCTTCAGGTTTCTAAATAATAATGACAAATGAAGAATGTTCCAGTAACTTATGGACTAAACTATTCCTCCCCTTTCAGATAGTGAAATGAGCACATGTGCCAACTTCAAGCTAACTTCAATACTAAGTGAAAGACCCTAACAGTTAACAGCTGTTGTGCTGGGCACTCTTTCCATTCAAAATCATGCAGTTTGGCCTGCCTGGGAACTGAGATGTGAAGCAGAGTGAGCCCATAATATATACACAACATTACAGATCTATTTCCACCAAGTATAATCACTCTAGAAAAATATTCTTCTTCTCAACACAAAAACCATGTAAAATACCCTCCAAGCTTTTTTTTTTCCTGTAAGCAATAATATCAAATAGGTGTTTTTAACAAGAACATCACACAAAGCACAACAAATATATTGATGAATTCAAAACATCTTTTTTCCTACTCAAATTTTCAGCTACTGGAGTTAGACACTGCTGGAGAGCTACTCACATGTATTAGGAAATTAGCCAATTCATTTGTCAGAACAAAATAATCAGTACAATTTTCAGCTCTAAGGACATGCTCTTAATGTATTAATCAATCCAAATATTTCATCCCCTGTATCTTCCAGTTTCACTTACAGGAGGGATGTAGGCTCCTACACAAAGCTTTTATTAATAATAGGGACCCAAACCCAACCTTGTAAAGTTAATGGTAGATATCCTATTTATTTTAAAGGAAAAAGCTTTACTTGGGCCTGTAAGGCATTGTAAACCTGATTCATGCCACTATGAAAATGACTGAATGAAAACTTTAGATGTGTTTTGTGTGTCCTACACATTTTTGCAGAAAACAACTCTAAGGAGCTGTGTTCACACTATGCAGAGGCCAGCAGTTAACACGGCCAAGTCTGCCTCATCTTAGCCTGCCTTACAAAAGCCAGGGAAAACCAAAACAAAACAAAAAACCAAAACATTACAGAAAAGGGGATGCATATTTACCCTATGAGCTCTTTTTTATGTACAGGAGCAGGAAAACTCCACAGAGGTCACTCTAGGATGGGTAGTGCCAGCAGCTGGTCTGGAGCCTAGGATACAGAATTTACTTGAGCCTCTGCCACTTGCTCACCTGCCACAGCACCTCAGCTAAATCACCTCATCATAACCCTTTTCACTCTCCCCATGTTGCTTCTCTGAAGCATAAGGCTTTTCTTCAAGGAGGCATTATTCCCTGCTACTTGTGCAAACACCTTAGGCTACTGGGCACCCGGACATTACTGTAAGTTACATACAATGAGAAACAAACAATTTTGCAGAAAACTTGGGAGCACCAAAATAGTACACGTCAACTTGTTTGAAATAATAACCCCCAGTGAGACTGGAGAGAGAATTGTATTTTCACATACTGTTAACCGACGAGGAAAAAAAGCTAAGGAGACTTCCTCCTACATCTTCATTTAATATATTTATGCATGTAAGTTATACAGTGCTGCTTTATACAAAAGTGCTTCAAGCTCGCATGCCTCACGCTCAAATTCACACTGGACAAAACTAAACTGATGTATGCAGCCATTCATACGTGCACAGATACACGTGGCAAGTGCCAAATATGAAACCCTGCACAGCATACAGTTCTACTGTGCACTTCCAAAAGTCGTGGAAGCTGTGCCAACTCCTAATATATTTATCTTATTGTTCAGACTGTGCTTACTTCACACACACGTGCACACGCTTGGCCATATGAGAAGGTTTTTTACATAGAAGAGCCTGTTCTCTTCCACCCCACCCTTTTCTCACAGGGAAAAAAGTCAAGTGGAGCAACTCAACTACTCCAGCTCTCCTGTCCCAATTCTTTATCAGGAAAAAGAAACAAACCCCACATTTCTCTAACCTCGGCAGCAGCTCCCTAAACCTCACTCTCATTCTGCTCAGAGTATGTGCACACTAAAGATGTCTTTGCCAGCAGTCTTCTCTGTGTTTCCCATAAAGAAAAGGGATCACTGAAGAAGGACCAGGAGGTCCCTCTTGGGAACTGAGCATCTTACTCTTTACAAACACCTTCTACCCTTTTCTGCTTAGTATTTCTGCTGTCAGCGAGACTCACCTCCTACATGGCCACTGACCCCTCCATCTTACTGCTCTTCATCTCTAGCAAACACATGCTCCTTGCTTCTGCTACTCCCAGCATCTTAGAGATTAAGTTCCTAATAAATTCCACATGCTGAAGCAACAGTATTTTGTGAAGAATTTTACACAGGAGAAGATGATCAATGCTAAGAATGCCATTACATATTTTCTGCACCCCAACTTGTTCAGCTCTATGTAGACTGACACAAGATTCCTGTATGGCCACTACTGTCCCTTTCAGAGATAGGTTGAGTGTTCGCCTTCTCTCACTCTCATGAACAGAAACACAAAATAAATGGAACAGAAAGTCACAACCTGAAGTAAGAAAAATTTTGAAGTTACACTTGGCACTGCTATAGCTTCTTGCAAATTACTGATATTACAAGCCAAGCAGTGTAGTTATAGAGAACATTCCAGGTGCTCAGGAAGAAAAATAACACATTTTTCTACCCTGCACCATCTTTCCCCCTTTATCCCACATGAGAAGCCACTTGCTTAGTTTACAAGAAGCTTCCTGTCTGCCTACTTGCTCCTGTTTTGAGACGTGAAAGTTGCCTGCCACTGAATTGATGAAGAGAAACGATATATAGCAAAGGCAGGTTCTGCATTTACATCTGAACAAAGAGCAGCATGTAGTGCTGTGCCTGTGCCTAGATCTAGGGGGGAGGCAGCGGTGCCCTCAGCCATGGGTTCTGCTCCATCCATCACCGGAGTGTCTAAGGGACATGCACCCAGGACTTCCCACAGAAGAGGGCCAGCGAGGACACCTCAGAAACATTCTGGCAGTACAAGTTGTCACCACACTGTACCCCACCACCAGAACCCTGTGAGAAAAAAAAAAAAAAGGTCTGGTGACAGGCTTGCCCTCCTCTCCTCTCAAATGGTGCTCATCCCCCTTCCAACAAAGCACCTGGAGCAGTGCATGTGTGTAGCTGGCAAGTCCATCAAAAAAGCAAAGGATTCAGGAGGAGATGAAGCTGCCTGCACTTCTTCACAGCACAGCTGCCTCTGTGGGGCAAAACACAGGAGAAGGATTTTGCCCTCAGAAAGATCATCTTTAGGTATGTGAGAACTAATCAGGGAAGAAAAAAAGCAATTCACACAACACAGGCTCCTAGCAGTGGGAATCTTACGTGCCCCACAGCTGGCTTCATTTAACAGCTAGTGAAAGCTAATCTTGGTAACATTAAAATATGGAGGCACTAAGGGGACTGTGAGAGCATCCGACCATGCCACCCAGCTGCAGTGAGGACTGCATGTTTTAAGTTCATTAGCTGCTCATTTATCTGACTGATTGTGTGTAATGTCACCAAAGCTGAAGTAGAGGTGCCTGCACATTTGGAAACAGCTAAGAAACTGAAATGCATGTGTGGCTTCCCTAATTTGCCCTCACATGACAGGATTGCACCATACCTCCACTGTACAGCTAAAACTCCTCACACTACCAGACAGGACTACAAAGCCATAATATGACGCTTCCTTATGTACATTAGCATGTACATTATGTACATTCCTTATGTGCATCCCCCGCCTATCACTTAACATTTGCCCTTGTGAGGCTCCAAAGTAAAGGAGGAAAAAAAGCTGTTTTCTGAGAAATGTGCAACTATCTCCAACGCTGAAAGCATTACTAGTAGATTTGACATCAAACCTGGCAATCTGAAAATGTCAAACCCATTGTGCATCCAGGAACTGCCCTGACAGCAGCGGCACAGCCACTGGCCCGTGCTCCCTGGTTTTCCTTCGCATGTGTACACGCACGGACGACGATGCCACTTGTCACAGCCCTCCGAAGGCGGGAGTGACAGCTCTGACCACGCTGCCCCGGTCTCCCACGGGCAGCAAGCCCTACTTCTCCCACCGAAATTAAAGCTGCAGGTGGAAGGAAAGTGCTGGAGAAGGTAAATTCCGGGCAGCTCTCTCGACTACGAGAGGAGAGAACCGGACAGGCGCTATGCAGGAAAGCCCCACCTAGGGCTGGGTACCGGCGGGCCCCGGTGCCCGCTGCCGGGCCGGACGTCGGGACAGCGGTACGTGACCGGCTGGGACCCAACTTTCCCAAGGCCGAAGGCCGCGCCCCTTCGCTACTCTGCCAAAGCGATTGGCGACGGTGCCATCTTAGGGCAGCGTCTTTTGCGATGTCAACAGCTCTGTGCCAAGAAGCCGCCGCCGCGCCCCGGACGAGCGACAGCCCTGGCCTCGGGGCGGGGGTGCGCTCCTCATGAGGACCCGGGTAGGAGCTGGGGACGGCCGCGGCCCCCCGGGCAGGCGAGTGTTCCCGCTCCCCGCCGGGATGTTTACGCGGCGGGCAGCTGCGGCAGCGATGTTAACCCAGCGCTCACCGCCGGCACCGGCAGCCGCCCCGCCCGCCGCCACTTCCCGCGGAAGGACAGACAGACACCTCCGCTGCCGCCGGGCTGAGGCAGGAGGAGAGCGGTGCGCGTTTGGGGTTTATTTTTGTGCTCATCGGCCGGAAAGCTCCGGGGAGGCAAGATCCACCGGCACCGCCAGAGCCGACACTTCCGCGGGGAGCGCCGAGCTGCAGCCGGGCCGCCTCCCCCGCCCGGCACGGCCCTTCNATATTTTAATAGACCGTGAACTATTTAGCTATCCCCTAAAACGTAAGACAGCATAGGTTTGTTCCTCCATCATATACAAGCTTTACATCTAATTAAGTCTTATGTAGAGCATCCCCTAATATACCAGGCCTGTCGCGATCCCCCGGATGGAGACGTGCTTGTCTAAATAATCTTACTTCCCACCTTATTCACCGTCCCTTCTCCAGCCGCAAGAGAAAGGGAAAGCAAGGGACCCATCTCCCGGCCTCCACTTCCATATTTCACCAGCAACTCGAAAGGAACAACCCTGCCCTTGCAGCTGGACCCAGGCAGATGAAACCCCCCGCAAGAGAGCCCGCACGCCGGGGAAGATCCCCGCTCTCTTCTTACCACCACGGTCCTAGGCCCTGCCCGGCCCATCCCCTCTAACCCCGCCGCCACCTCCCCTCCCCCGCGGCTCCCTTCCAGGCAAAGGAATAAGGGGAAGTGGGAAAATCGGGGGCGCCATTTTGAGACGGGACGGGAAGAGACCAAGCCTCTCCTCCCCGCACACCGGGCTGCCCACCACCGCAACCCGCACCACGGCCCCTGTGTTCCCGCAGGGCCCGGCGGCGGCACCAGAGCGGAGGCCGCCAGCAGGAGCCCGAACAAATAGACGACCCCCTCTCGCCTCCATAGTGACGGGGCTGTGGGGCC
>JAAWXA010000002.1:33135731-33165742 GCA_038090715.1 Florisuga fusca | reverse complement strand
GGGGGGAGGCGGGAGGAGGGACCCACCGCTCCACGGGCGGCTCCTGCCCCACCGGGCGGGGGATGGGGGGGCCGGCACCCGCCTTCCGCCGCTACGCACCGCGGGGGACGCGCCCGCGTCCCTGCCCCTATCCCTGCGTGGGGGCTGCGCGGAGCGGGTAGCGCTTGGCGCCCCCGCGGAAGGGTGTTGGCGGCTCCCGCTGTGTGCGGGCAGCCGCTACGGAGCCGGCCCGGCCCTGCGGGAGGCGCCGAGGAAAGTTGCCCTAGAAAGGGGCGACGTCGCCGGCTGAGCGCACCGCGCCGAGCCCGGGGCGGCGGTGCGGTGCGGAATGGCAGCGGTCTTGACCCCAGTGAGCTCCGCGGTGCTGCCGTAGCCTCAGTTCCCTCTCGGTGCACCACTACTTTGTTTGACTTTACTACTGTATTTCCCTGCTGTGCGCTTTGCAGCCGCTTTTGCAGGGTTCGTGTTTTCCCCGATGGTTTCTAGTTCAATATATAAATACCAGTTTAAAATACAGGAGGATTAAAAAACTCTGCTCGGTTCCTCATTTCATGGTTTTGGGGCTTGATTGTTTCCCCTCTCGCACCCACCCCCCGACAACAAGTGTTGACAGCAGGTCAACTTAGGTTTTAAAAGGATTACCTTTTTAATTGAAAGCTAAAATTAAAATTAAGCAAGTGATCCCGCCGCACAAACCGCGCTCTGTTCACGGGAACAAGTGCCTCGGTTTTGAGGCTGTTACGCTCCATTGCGTTTATGTAAAAACGCGGTTGAGCTGTGAAAAAAAAAAAAAACAAACCACAAATGGCAATTCTATCGCTCGGCGCCGCGGCTTGAAGGGTTGGGATTGAGGTCGGGCGTTCGCGTGGGGATCTGCGGCTCTTTCGCGTGTAAACTTGAAGCAGCGATACTGAAGTTTGGAAGGGTATCCCAGCATCTGAAGAGCTGTCGCAGGGCCTTGCAACCTTGCACATGCCAAAATGACTCCAGACTTATGCAACGTTAGGAATATTTATTATTATTATTATTATTATTATTTTACTTTGGACGAGGATTATTTACTTTGGAGTGAGAAAATACTTTCCCAGTGGTCTCCCTCTTCCCTCACCTTCTCACCTCCTGAGGTTACATTCTGAGTTGGCACATTTAATGAAAGAAAAAATAATAAAACGCTGCAGTACTTTCGTATTTTTTATTGCGCTTTTTTTTTTTTTTTTTTTTTTTTTTTTTTAAATTTTGGGGAGGTGGTGAGGGGCGAGGTTGAGAGTCGGGACCTGCACCCCCGGCCTCCGCCCGGGGACCGGTGGTGGCTTCAGGGCTTCCCCGCAGCTCTGACAGTGGCCCGTAAGATGGCTGCTGACATCCCCGGTGCTTTAAGACCGTCTCTTAAGGTGGAAGAGCCACTTGCCCTGGTCGGGAGCTGCCTCAAGCTTTGCAGCAAACTGAAGTCAAAACAAAAAAAAAAACAAACGAATCCATTTTCTTAAATTTTTCTCAAATTTAAGACGAAATTATTTAATTTTTTTTTTTCAATCATGTTTTAAAATAACAAATATCTGCTGTATGGTATATATTTATATTATATATATTAAAATAACAAATAGCTGCTGCACTTAAGAGACTCTTGCATTTTTTTTAACGCCCTTTAGGCTTCTACTTTCTTCCTAGATTTGAAAATGAAAGTGTTACTACTTAGTTTCACTTTCAGCTTTCCCATTGCTCTTCTTTGGTAGCAAATACTACAGAATGCATCTGGAACAGCATATTGGCTCCTATGGACCACTTAATATCCATGGTGGAACGTAGACTCCTAGTTTTTCTAGGACCTACTGTAGCCTCTACATCCCCTAATATGTTGGGTGGTTGTGGGTTTTTTTCTTTTTTCTTTTTTTTTTCCCCCCCAAATCACTGTTGGTTTGTTTTGTTCTGGTTTTTTTACTTCAGACAGTAAGCAAATGATAGTTAACCCAGCAGTAAGTTTGCACACCCACATAGAAATGAGTGGCAAGTTACAGTTCTGAAAATACTTCTACTGTTCCCTCACAGGTGAGTACCTCCACTGATGTTAAGGTTACATTTATGTCTCAAATTGCACGGGTGAGTGCTCACAGGATCACAGACCTGGCAAACAACCGTATTCTTTCACCTTATTCTTCAAGATCCTTTAGAGCCTGATGAGTTTTTACTTCCATCACCATAAAATCAAAGCTGAAAGTTGTTATGAAGCAGATATAGATTTGTTGGAAGTGCCAAATGTTTGCTGACATTTCAGGGTTTGTCTGTGAGGATCTAATGGGAAAAACACTGCTCTATTGCACACAGGGAGGCACTGATTAGTATAAACACCAATACTTTTGCTGCAGTTCCTCCTTGAATCTTCAAGAGCATGGCTGTCTTACAGTAGCCTGTCTTTTTTTTTTTTTCCTTCTTACCTTGCTGCTCACTAGGTAACCAGAACAGTAAGTCTACCAGCCGGTGGCTACGGATACAGTTACTATAGTAACATTTATAAACACTGACTTGACTACACATGCAGAACTACAGCCTGCTACTGCAGAAGAACCACTTAGAAAAAAAATCACTCTTTAAATGCAAACAGGCAAGTCTTTCTCTTCATTTTTTTTTAACATTAAGACTAACTTAAATTATTGCTCTCTTTCTAACTTTGTGCAAATATATTGTTTAAAACAAAGAAAAAAGCTTGACTTAGTCTTAAACTGCTCCCCTGACAGGTGAAACATTGCATCTACAATTTTGGCAAGAATAAGAAATGAACAGATAATTTGCTGTCTGGAAACATGGGACTATAACTTGGGCTGTGTTTTTTGTGGCAGCTTCAGTGATTATAATTTTTATAATTTGGCCATGACAGGTTAAAGTACACTATGAAACAAAAAATTATTCTGTGCCATATGGGTATATACATGTCATTCTCAATTTCATATGCCCAAGATGGCATTTTCCTGTTGACTGAATGTATATGCAAGTTCATATTAATTTTCTAATTGTACTGCATGGAAACCTGCATTTCATCACAACAGAATCACTCTGGCCCGTAGTTTTCATCATTAAACATGGACTAAACATGGACTAAATTACATTCAAACTCACAAAGCATTGTCTGAAAAAACCTTGCCTCATCTTTCAGCTTCTGTCCTTGGGGGCAGTCAGTGTGTTTGCACAAGCTGAACTGACTGACACTGGGGTTTAGCAAGCCCTGGTGGGAGCTGAGCTGCCTGGCCTGCTCGGCTTGCAGACTCAGGTGAGGTGCCTCATGACTTCAGATGACTGTTCATCTGCATCAAATTAAGCAAACCAGGAGCTGGATGAGACAGGAGTGACAGCTTGTGTGATTCTCCAGGTCTCTCTCAGGCTGCTGCTAGCCCCGAGGAGGTGCCTGCTCAGAGCTGTGGTACTCCCAGGAGATGTGCATCTCGCCTTTGTTATGCTCTTGCTCAAATTCACTGTGAACACAGTGAATTATACTACATATATATAATATAATTATTATATTATATATAGGAGTGTGCATTATATTCCAGCAAAGGGGGCAGCTGCATTCTTGATGCAGAGTCACAGAAGAGGAAATCAAATTACAGTTCAGGGTGTGCCTGATGCCTGTTTATTACCCAGTTGTCATTCCTGGCCTATCTTGGTTATGTGTATTAAGGAATGACATTAGGCACATAGCAGGCTAATGCTGAATGCACCTCTCTGACAGAGCTACCTCTGCTTGAGAGAGCTCAGCCTGCTGCCAAGCTCTGGGAGCCCACCCCTACCCCTCATCCCCATCTCCTAGCCTAGTCAAATTGAGTGTGCCCAACCTAGCCCTCTCTCCTTTTTTTTGTTTAAGATGGGACTTTCTTCCTGCTCTCCCACCTGGTTTTGTTCTTGCCATTCAATGCAAATGTGAAAAGCGGAGCTTTCACCCCTCCAGGGAATTTCTCCGAGTACAAAGTTCTGTTGTGTCCTTTCATTAATGCATTCCTTGTGGATGAAGTGGCCTCCCTTTTGGCCACCACACATTCAGGACTGCTATCAATATTTTATGAATCTCTAGAAGTATTAACAGTACAAAAGTTTTGTTCATTATGACGTCTCTAGCATCTTGTCAGCTTCCCATGGTGCTTACATGTGACTTTTAATAATGCAGATGGCACACCTTCCCAATAGGCCTTTGTCTGTTTATAGGGAACGTCACACCCCAATTACCCACTTTTTAAAAGAAAAAATGTGAAAAAAAATTGAGATGATGTCATTGCAATACCCATGACTGTTTAAGTAACACAGACTTCGAGTTAGTGATGGAGCACTTAGCAGTTTTCACTCACCTCTTATCTAGGGGATGGTCTTTTCCATTGCCTCCCATCCCACACTGAGCCCAGAGGGCTTGCCATCCCCAGTGGGTGCTTCACAGCTTCTCTACCCCATGCTGGCATTAGGTGGGTTACAAACTGCTGCCTCTGCCCCACCAAGACAGACCCAGCTACCAAGAAGAGGTGCAATAAATCCAGAGTGTAGAAAGACCAGGTTTTGCCATTTTTTACCACTTTCATTGCCCAGTTCAACACATCCTCCCAGCTCAGAAGCTGGACCTCTGCCCAAGCAGACAGTGTCACAAACTATAATTCTCACCTAAGAAGTCCTAATGATGGGGATTCTTTCCATTTTATAGGATGACATAAAACCAGTTGGCCTGGAATCCCAGGATTCCAGTTTTGGACAACACTTAAATAAGGAGACTAATTGTCCTAATCTATTCTGTAATTATTTTAATTATTAATCACTTCCTTCTTTCTTGCCTATTATCAGGTCTAAAGGTAGGAGTGTTCCCAAGTCCCAAAGGCAGGGTCTGCCCTCAGCATGCTCCTGTGACTCACTGAGTTCATCTTTTATCTCTTCCCACACCTTTCATAATAAGACTTCCTTGAAGCTGCATCATTGCTTCTGGGGATACAGTAAGTAGGGTACTACACACACCGGAGCTGATTCACTTGAGAGAAGACACCTTGTTCCTTCTGCAGCACTCCCTCTGCAGATGGTTTAGGAAACTAAGAGGGCCAGCCTTGCTAAAAGGAGGGCAAGGTGCAGGACACATCTGCTGTATTAACAAACAAGTTTGTCCTTTCAGGTGGAGAGTTTTTCAGGTCTTATAAAGGATACATAAGGTTTTTCACATAAGTTATATGTCCTTTGCTGCTTTGGTCATCATGTAGATCGTGTAGAACTGGGACATGGTAAGGCAGTCCCTGCACAGGTGACAGTGACTGCAAGCACTCTAACAGCACTATCAAGAAGCACCATGACAAATGCTACAGCCCCACTGGCCCCCTGGAGGGTTTCCTTGGCAGGGGCCAGTCCCAGTGATGGCAGAAGTCCCTGCCACAGTTTTGCATTCCAAACCAATTTTTCCAGGGGTAGTGCTGCTGCCCTACTGTGTGAGGGGCAGAGGGGAAGGAAATCAGTCAGGAGTGGATCAGGGCTGAATGTGTAGGGGCATCAAAGCCACATTGTGGCATCAAAGCCATGTGGGGAAAGGGGGGACCCAAGAGGGAAGTGTCAGCTGAGGCATAAACACACAAAAAAAAAAACCCATGGAAAAAGTAAAACAGGGAAGAAGGAAAAGACAGGCAAGGGACAGTGCACATGCAGCAAGAATTTGCATCACTGAGGCCTGTTTATATATATTAGCTGATAATACTGTGATGAGAAGCTCAGGGAGACTGTGCCCTCCATTTTACATGACATAGCCCTTCTCTGCCTCCTCCTGTGCCCGCAGGCAGGCAGACATCTTCTCAGTGCTGGTTTCAGCATCAGTATTACAGTCACTTTTTTCTAAGACCAAAAGTATGGAACAAATACTACTACTAACAAAAATCTCCCAGAGGAAGGAGTTCAGGACTACAGATGGCGTAAGTTAAGTTCTGACTGGACAAAGGTGAGGGAGTGAGGGAGAAGCACACTCTGCTTGGAGACAGGAACAATTTGACAGAGTGGGATGACTGTATATTGAGACTCCTCTTTGGATACAAATCAGATTCTGGGTCCTCTAAGCTTAATTAGTGACATCTTTACTAAATAAATAATGAGACTGTAGCAGCAAACTGCAGAAACAGAAAACAATTTCCCTTCCTATATGAACAGTGAGCCCTTCAGAGTGCCATAGCTAGAGAGGGTTACAAGATTTACTGGGATGCTGGTACCCTCTGCCATTCCAGCCCCTGCCTTCTGTCTTGAGTTCTGCCTCTTACAGACAGGGCAGCAAACAGCAGGGAGGTGAAGCAGCCTCCCTTTCCTAGTAGCAAGACTAAGCACTGACCCAAGAGGCTCTTTGCTCTGTGAACACAAATAGCAAAATGAAAAAATTTTAAGCTGCTGGGTTTGGGTGGTTTGTTTGGGTTTTTTTTGTTTTGTTTTGTTTTGTTTGTTTGTGTGGGTTTTTTTGTTTTGTTTTTGGTTGTTTTTTTGTTTTTTGTTTTGTTTGTTTTTTGTTTTTGTTTTCTTTTTTTTTTGTTTCTTTTTATTTCATCTCAGAGCACTGAACAGGGCTGAGTTTGGGCTCCCTAAATAGATGCAGGGGAACTGCAGTGAGCTAGAAAGCTGAATTTTATCTCCTGCTCTCTGAAGGGGAGTGCACTTCAGCTTCAAGTATTGTGTTGTCAGTGCCTCTCCGTTATCCTTTAACCTGACAGCTTGTCTCTTATCTGTTCCTGCTGAGGGAAATGCAAGGACAGACAGACTAATCTTTTCACTTTATAATGAGATCAACAAAGGAAATTATTAATTTTTAAATTTTTACTAAGTTTTCCCCTCTTTACATATACTGTATGAACAATACCTTAAATTAACACCGGGGCTGCCCTTTTAATAATTATAAACAATATTATTGCAGATGAATGGTTGTAAGATATCTTCATGTTCTGCATGAATTATTATCTATATTGGTTATTTACACTTTGTAATAAAGTGGGACTATTTTGGTGCTCTGAAATTTTGATTTATTAGTGCTTACACCCTGCTACAGAGATATAAACATCTATAAATTATATGACTATTAAGAATTAATTTTACTGAGGTCAAACATTTTGCTGAAAATTTTCAATTTCCTGTCTGTAATCCAAAGGGGTTATATATATACTAAATGTAAAATGTGTCATATTTAAAAGGCTGATAGAAAGCAGTTTACTAGATTTTCTGTATATGTTAGCCCTAACTTTTCTCAGACACAAATGCATCACCATATTTGTACAATCTCCTAGTCCTAAATTCCAATTATGCAGAATAAAGGAGAAGGGATCTGCTCCAGTGGATCTTTTGCTGCTATTTTAATCATGTACCTCCTTATTTTGCCCCACTAATGAGGTGCAGCATTTCTAAAGGAGGCTGATGCTCACCTCTTGTGGAGGGAGGGACTCTTTTATAAACTGGTCCTCCAGCAGATTGACAGCTGTAGCCACCTGCAAACTCACCTCTGTATACTACAGTGCCATGAGAGGTTTTGATGTGGCTCTGCTAATACCTCTAGTAGGTATCATCCTCTACAGAGGAGATTTAATTTTTAAAATTGTATTGATAAAACAATCATTTTGTCATTGACGTTTCGTCTTACACTCCAGAGGTAGTGCAGTCAGAGAAGAAAATGTTCCTCCCAGCGGAAGGCCTGGAGGAGGCAACAGCTTTAGAACAGTTACTTTAAGGTGTGGCTGTGTCAAGTTTAAAGAGAGTAGCCCAGGAAATGGATGTGGCTCAAGCAGTATGAAATTTCACAAGACTGCTCTTGGAGTCTGTTTGTGGGATGTTACCACTGGCTAAACCACCACCGTTTGCCCTGGTGGTGGATTAACAGCAGTTAAAGATTGACTGAAAGCCAGAAATCTCAGAAGAGAGAATACAATAAAAACCTGTAACATTCAATTTTAATTTCATCTGCTCCCTAAGCAATACTGATATTTCCTCTATGTTACACATGTTTTCCTTCCTCTGGTTTTCAGTAACTTAAAACTCTGATAGATATTAACTGTTCATACTTAATTTAAAAAAAATAATCCAAATTGGAGCAAGTTATAGTATTTAAAAGAAGCATCAGTTTGCTGGAGCAGAGTGGAGACACACCAGCATGCACGTAGGTGCTGAATTCAGGGGGTCCCTTCTGCACTGTCAGGCCTCTGCCAAGGACTGCCTCACCAGGACTTGCTCTACAGCTCCAACTCTTGGGTTTACAGCATCAGGTGCTACATCTACGAGTGGTCATGTATTTCATGGCTGTCACTACGCCCTTTGCAAGTAACAGAAAGGAAGTGGTGTCTTTATATACATGTATCCCCATCCCTAGCAGTAGGAGCAGTGTTTGGAAGCAGATATTCAAGAGAATGTATGAGAGAGAGTGTGTTTTGTTCTTATTATGCTTTCTTGATTTAGAAACTGACACATTCAAAAATCTGTCCTACATAAAAAGAATGAGAACACTTCAAAATAGAGCTCTCATAACCAAGAAAAACAATAGAATATTGTCTACATAAATGTAAATTATCTTCTGTGTGCCTAAATACAATGGTATACAATTTTTTTTTTTTTTCTCTTCAAGAGGGAATTATACTCCACTACCATGTCGCAAAAATGATGAATAATTAAGGAAAAGCTGATGAGGAACTACTTAATATTTACAGTTCTAACAGTGTGAAGGCACAGGACTATGCACTGAATCACAAGCAGGAAACAATCTCATGAGGTACAAGAATACCCTAAATTGTGTGATTATCTCTATTTACAAACTTCAAGCTTTTTGAATTTGTTGTATTAAGAGATTTTTAACATAGTTACAATTTTATATAAACTCACATGAATTTCCCACACAATTATGCAATTCAGAGTTTGTAAGAGACCGAGAACAAGACTTAGGTAAATGTAGTATTACCTAATATTGAAATATGAAAAAGTGAAAACCCTTAACATATTCACCTTCTTTATAGAATGACATGGGAGGAAAACTCACAAGACAAAACAAACACACCTGATTTTCAGCAGTACAGAGATGAGGAAGATCATCTGGAGAAGGTCACAACAGCAATTGAAAATGATGATTCCAAGTTAATTTCAGTTTTTTGCTCTGTGTGTCAACAAACAATATACCCATATCATCTTCTTTATCATAAAAAAACCCACAAAGCCCTAGCTTTGCTAGGCTTTGGTAGCCTACACAGAAATACTGACACCAAAACACTTCTAGCTCAGAGGCAGAAACTAATTTCAAAACTGACCAAGACTGCTAAATATTCTGAGACACACAGGCAGAAGATTGATTATTCCTTCGAATTCCTTAATAATAATCATGCTCCTATATCATACTCTGAACTTGCCAATATTAACATTCCTAGTACTTCTAAGAAAGTAAATAATTCTTTAATAAAAGCATTATCCATTTGTCAAGATAAAAATTCCACATGGCAGGGAGACATGGAAGACACATTTATTGTGCTCGATAACTACGGAAATAGGTCAGATACTTGTTTTTTGGGGTTAGTTGATGGCTCTCATGGCGTAACAGCTGCAGAAACAGTTGCAGCAGAGTTTCCACTTTTATTTCTTGACCAGCTTGCTCAAACAGATCCCTCCTACAAAAAGAATAAGGATGAACAGCAAATTCTAGATTCTTTTGCCACAGTAATCAATGCAGATTACAGGGAAAAAGAGAAGATTTTCTCTGATAAGCCGGACAATGACGAGACCAACAAGACTAATACTTACGAATGGATTCACAAAGCATATGCCAAGTCCTTTTGGAGAATGGACAGACTTCTACGGCTGGGAAGGAATGAGGTTTCCAAAGTTCGCTGGAGTGGCTGTTCAGCAGTTACCTGTTTGGTGGAAAGAATCCCCAGTGAAGAAATAGGTGGCACTGAGGAAGAAGAAAGACGACTTTCTGAAAACAACACAGAGAATCCCTTAGCCAGGACAGCCAAAGGTGTTGCTGGGTTACTGCACGTTGCTAACATAGGTATGTACATTCCACACCAGGAAAAAAATAAACCACACGAGTTTTGTTGGCAGTAGATATTTAGAGACAGTATGGAGACATGATAAATACCTTGCAAATTATATTGGTATCAGGCAGTAAGTATTGAGCATATCAAGTAAGTACCTTCAATATTATATTTGAATTAAACCAATTAAAGAATAATGCAAAAGACAGTTGAAATATTCCATGATGCACAATCCACCTCTGAAAAGCAGTAACGACTGTATTTATTAGGTTGGGGTTTTTTTTTGAGGGGGGGGGGATTATTTTGTTTTTTTGTTGGGTTGGTTTTTGGTTTTTGTTTTTAAATCAGGAGGAGGCTTAAGTTGTCATCATTTTAAGACAGACAATCCTAAATCTTCTGATTTTAGATCTGCAGATCCCTTGTGTCATAGACTGATTAATATATGCCTTCTTTTCATTTGTCTCACTGAGACAAAGTGCCACCAGCAGCAAACTGAAAACATGATCTGTGGGGATCATCTGAATTAATTTCTGAAACGGAAATTGGTTGTTACTTACTGTTGTTACAGATCTATTAATACTTGTTTCCTTATGAAGGAGAACCTTGCTTTTCCTTTCTTTAGTGAAGTTGTAACTACAACCTGAAACACTGATACATTAATGCTTCTCTACCCAGCCCTGCTGCAGGCAACAGTAGACAAAATCTCTTGGAGTTTTTAGCAATTCCAGTCTTTGTATGCTTACATTTGGTGCTTCTTCTTACAACTTAAGTTCTGTAAGACATCAGTAAGATTACAAGCAAGATGTTTGCTTCCCAATAAAGGAGCACACAAGCAGAAAAAAAAAAAAAAAAAAGTTGGCTGAATAGTTTCACATGGATTTGCCAGTGTCTTCCAATCTCTGCTTGAAGCACATGCCCAGCACTGTAGCATTTTTCTATTACTCTGCCTAGCATTAGTAAGGAGTGTACTAACGCTGCAACTTCCCATCAACAGGGGTACTCTTCCCTTCCCAGATGAGTGTATTCACAAAATGTCATGATTTCTTCGTAGGAAATTTGTTTGAAATCAATCAAGAGTCAAAGAGCAGTAGGGAAACAGAAAACTATTTGAGAGGCTTCATTTCTTCAGAAGTCAAAACCAACCAAACCAAAACCATATTCTATATTTGGAAAAAACTGGTCCTATTTTTTTTTAATGTTTGGGGGTTTTTTTGTGCTTAATAGTAACACTCAATCCTCTGCCCGTCTAAGGAACACTAAAAACCAACCTCAACAGGCACGGAAAGTAAAATAAATGTGTTCCTCTCCTCCATTATTCCACCATTTGACACTATTGCCATACTTTCTCTACCTCCAACAAGCATTTTTGCAGATACCAGAACTTCACTGTTATCAGTATCAAAGCTGGTAGTTTAGCACTAGCTCAGATATTCTTGCAGGAGATGCAGTCACACCATTAATGGAATTCAGAAGTAACTCACATAAAGGTTATAATATTCTCAGAGCTAAAAAAAGCACTTTTTTTTAAACTTATTGGGGAAAAAAGCATTTTTAATTATGATGAGCTTGAGAGGTAGGATGGAAGGTAAGAATATTTGGTGGAGAGTTCACCCAGCCTAAGTGATCTGGTTCTAGGAACAGGCCTCCATTCTCCCCTCCCAGATGAGGTATTACACTGCCTGCAACTGAAGTCACTGTAAACTCAAGCTCTGCTAATGGGTGAAGGCTTGAAGTAGATCAGAGGTACTTTAAGCCTTTTATGATTAAAGTCCACATTTTTTAACCACTTCTAAATACACATTTATTTAATCTAATACACTTAATTTTCCACCAAATGTATCACATCAAAGAAAAAGATCTGCACAACATCAAGCTTCATTTTCCCCCCAGGAATGTGTTCTTACATACACAGAGCATAGACATGTTCCTTCAGCATCAGGTAAGCAACTGAAGAAGATGGTCAGATATGAGGAGCAGGAGATGGTGGTATCAGCCAGCTTTGTCTTCTTCATTTAGTCCCATATTGATAGGTCAGCTTGTTTTAGTAATTCTTTTGCCCTGTTTTTGGTTTGCAGACAAGAGACTTGCATCCAAAAGCATCTAGATTTTACTCTTTCTTGCAGTCCAATTGCTCCACATGGATTATTATGCCCTTTTTTAGGCTTACAGCTGCTGGTCTTACTCTGAGGGTTCAAAGGAAATTTTAAGACAATCTTCTAGCTCTCCGTGGAAATCAGGAGGAGGGAACAAGCACAAGGAAACATTCACACAGCATAACTTAAGGCATCTACATTCTATAATCAATAAAAAAGGTGTGCCCTTCAGTTTGATATTCTGAATCACCTCCTAGAGAAATCTGTCTTCACACAAACTACTTTTAGCCGTCTCCTACACAAGACAATGCCAATACTTCCAAAGAAATACAGCTACTGTATAAGCAGTGCCTACTTATAAACACTTCTCAGAGATCTGTGCCCTAGTCTGGTCAGAATACAATATAAATGAACACACAGCTTAGCATCTGGAAAGCTACCATCCCACTCGAGTTCCTTCTGCAAGACATCACTTTTGTCCTTATGCCAACACATGGGAGCAGACCAGTAACAAAAAAATGGCCTTCTCCCAGTGTAACCAGAGGATCACAGACAATACATCACTTTGTTTCAGACCTGCTTTCCTTTGGGCTCTGCATCTGAATCTGACAAGACTAGTAACCTGCAGTGTCACAATTTCTAACACTTTTCATCCTCACCCTGCAAATTTCAAAATATAGAGAGAAATAATCTATTCATACTAAAGAAAATAAATGAGTCCTCGACCTTCACATGGTAACACTGAGAACTCTTGTGCCCTTGGGTCCCTTAAATGAGAAAGAGATTTAAGGCATTATGTTAGTAAACTGTAAATTCTATACAACGTCCGAATTATTTTTCAGGTACTAGAAATTTTATTTTTGAAGTAGTCTGAACCTGAAACTTCTTGATGAGTTCAGCCAAAATATTTTGAAAGCACATGTCCTAGGAAAAACAAAAAAACAAGTATATTTGAGAAAAACATGCACTCTTGCTTAAAAACCCCCCAAGATGCAACAGTTCTATCAGACTGTACTTTAAGCTGAGTGAAACGTCACTTAAGACTCCCTGTAAGAGTTTAGTTGCAGTCAAAAGAATAAGGTTCTGGAATAGTCTTTTGAATAATGGGAAGGAAGAAAACACAGAAAATTTTACTGTAAAATAGAACCAGGTTCACTGATAGACATTTGCCCATGGCCACAGATAATTGAACTATGACCTCAGCTTTTTCACAGTCCTTAGCAAAAGGCTATTGGTGTAACAGCATTATCTTAAAAAAAAAAAAAAAAATTAAAATCAGTATGCTACAATTCAAAATATTATTTCAATTTTAGGTAATGCACATGCAGTCTTATGTAAAAATGGTAAGAGTCACTGCCTCTCAACAGAGCACAGCACTTCCAATGTAAGTGAGAGACAACGTGTCCTTCAGAATGGTGGAAACATCAGCACTAATGAACCAGATGGATTAGTAGAGGGGTACCTGAGAACTACAAGAGGTCTTGGACACCACGGAGATCCGGTACTGAAAAGATCTGTTATACCTGTACCTCACACCATGTCTGTCCCTATCGATGATACTTGTCAGTTTCTTATTTTAGCTTCTAATGGGCTTTGGGAGGTTTTGGATTACAATGAAGTACTTGCATTAACACTAGCAACATTCACTCATTATTTAAGAATGTATGAATGTGTTCAGCAACACACAGCCTCTCCATGCAAATCTCAGTATTTGATGCCCCTCACTGAAGACAACTTAAATAACTCAGAGGCTGCTAATGAGCTGCAAGATGGAATAGAGATACAATATTCCAATAAAGACATTTTTCTCACTGACTCAAAAGGCAACCTGGAACAAAATAAGCCAAAGTGTTCTTGGAAGAACTATTTGCAAAGTGAAAATGGAATTCCCAAGGAAAACGATGACCACAATAATCAAGCAGGTTCAGAACTGTCTCTTTTCAGTAACGATGAAGTAATTTCACAGGACAGAGAGATAAACCAGTCCAATTCTATCACACAAGGTGGCTTTGAAGAACTGAAACAGTCTGAGGACAAAAAAGTGTATCAATGTAAGAGTTTTCAGACTGCAGAGGAAGAAGAAACAGACACTGACACTGTCTGTCTGAGAGATGCAAGTGGCAGCCATGAACAGCTGCAAGAACATGTACTGGCAATGGAACAGCCCCAAAGGGATACATGCTTAAGTAACTACAGCTCAGGTCCACAACTGCCAGGAAAAATGGACCCAAATGTACTTTGTAACAAAACTGCAAGTTACACTGGTCAAGAACTGCCAAAGACTCTATCACCAGTGGGTTCTAAACCACCAGCACAGTCTGAAGAGGACACAAAACCAAACCCATCCAATCATGATTCACAAACTGCAGGAAGAGGCAGTGTCACCCCAGAGACACTCTACAACGGTGCAGCAAGCTTCATTAGTGAACAACTGGTAAAGACTGCATTAGCTGCAGGTTCAAGAGATAACATTACTGTTTTGATTGTACTCCTAAATGGATGTGATAAGATACCCCATTACCTCAACATTTAAAAATTTATCATAACTGGAGTGCCACAGTAAATATAGTACAAGCTTATATTTAGCTGTGTCACAAAATTACTTTATAATCATCTTAAAGGCTGACCCATATAGTAAACCAGACACCTTTTCTGAAACTGTGCAAATAAAACCTTCTGAAACTCTCAATAAGAAACAGTATTCAAAAACTTTTTTTTATTCTTCTTAAACCACTTTATTCAAACCTGAGCACCTCAATATAAAACTAAACACTGGTGAACTGTCATTTTTCCTTGCTAAACCAGATAACTGCAAATTTAAAATCTGCACATGTAAGTTTCTGCTATCAGTTCAACATTTAAATAGACTAATTAATCTCTTCTGACACACTTGGTAGATTTCATATAATGAAAATAACTAAAAGAATTAGTGCAATATACTGGACAGATCAAAATAAAATGTACTTTGGAAAACAAAGTTGCAAAGTTCATTATTGACAGACAGCAGTACTTATGTTACAGATACAGGAGCATCATTCATTACTGCTCTAGCCAAAAAGGAAAACTTCGAACCCCCTTTGATTAGACAGGAAAAAAGTTAGCTGTAAGTAACTGTACATTCTGTATACCTTTAAGCAGTTCTTAAATATTACAGGAAGTTTTAAACAAATGTAGACTACAATGCAGAGTACCTATTTACAGTACATTAATATCCAAATTTAAAATCAAGTTGGATGTACGTAATTGTTAGTGCACTATATTTTTTTCTTTTCCTTTGGGGAAAAACAAACTGTAATGGCCACCAATGATCAAAACCAAGGAAGAAGTCACAGACACCAAGTTTGTTGTTGTTTTACTTGAAGAGCTCTTACAGTTTGTAGAAGAAAAAAAAAATGTTAAGTCATAAAGTTGCTCAGAGCAGCTGTGGATGCCTCCTCTCTGGAAGTCTAAGGCCAGGTTGGAAGAGACCTTGAGCAACCTGGTCTAGTGGGAGGTGTCCCTGCCCATGCCAGGGGGGTTGGAACTAGTTAATCTTTAAGGTCCCTTCTAACCCAAACCATTCTATGATTCTATAAAGTTAAATTTACTGGTCTGTACCCTCTGGACAGATCAGAAATGAATCTGAACCTGATTTATCACTAATTCCTTTAGATAAGTAACTGGGTTGATATAATTTACATACAGTGTACCAACTAAAACTCCACTTTCCTGCAAGCATAGGGTTCTTAAAATTGTTAATGCAAATATTACTTGTAATTAAATTATTAAAACTATGGAATGTATAACTAAACAGCAGATACCTGCAGAAACAACTGGTTGCATCAATACTGTGAATAAGTTTATGTAATTTTTAGACCCTGTTTCTAAAAAGGTTTTAAAGCACAACTGAGAATTACAAAAAGACCCAATTCTATTTATTATAACAGTAATCAGTATTGAGGCTACAGGAACTGGCCAATTAGGTCCACAGAAAGTAGTTCTTCTACAGCCCTAATGTAAGTGATATTTTTCAAAACCTTTTAACCGAAGGAAGTTTATTCGGCTTCCATCTCTCCTCTACTGCTGAAACATTACAGCCAGTGCTGGATACATGCATGTTAAAATTTTAGGTCAAAAGTAAACTCTGTATCATGAACTTGACTATTTTATAAGTCTCTTCGCTGTTTGGAAGCTGTGCTGGGCCAGGTTAAGCACTCCAATTCCATGGTTATTAACAGTTAGGAAGCAGAAGAATATTCAGAACAGTTTAAAGCAATTGATGTTTTAGTTACTACAACATTGACTCTTGGGTTGTTGTGTGGGTTCAGTAAGGTCTACTCCTCTTCCTCTGGCAGAGCTGGCTCCTGCATTCTGTGGCTCATTCTTGGGCAATTTTTTTGCTATAAAATCAACAATAAATAAAGAGTTAAAACTGAGACTGAACTAAGATTATTAAATCACCTGAGTACACAGTCAACCACATTCTATATGTATTATTCTATAACCATAGCGATACTGGATCATATCAGATTTTAAAGTGATTATATATTGGTAACAAAAAAATTACTTCCTAATGATTAGCTACCTTATCAGTGATTTTCAAGAGTGAAATGCATTAGTAAATTGAGCAGTAAAATGTATCTGCACAGGTATGCTATGCCAGTAAACGATGGCTCTTGATGGAATCCACCTACACAAAACAGGCTTTAGAATCAGGACGTTAGTGCAAAAAGATACACTAAGACTGAAAAGGCACAGACAGAAATGGGTCAAACTACTGCTGAGCTATCTATCCAGAATAAGTATTTGCATACATCATAGAAAACAGCCCTCAGCACCAGATAAAGCACCTAGCTTCCCCTTCCCAAGCTGTCTCTTCTCTCAAGCTCTTAGGAGTTAATTGACTGTGATAATTTCTTTGTTGTCCTTATAGCTGCAGGGTACCTCCTCAGTCCTGACAAGAAAAATAAGGGTGACAAATGTTACTCTTCTGAGCAGTAGCTCCTCCTAGCAATTTCCTAGTAGAGAGAAAGCTAAGTTCTACATAAAAGAATTTCTGTAGGGGCCTGCCTTGCCCCTGTTACCAGGACCCAGAAACCCTCCCTCCCTGTTCTACAGTTTGGTTGCATGCTTTGACTCCCAACTAATTACTCTGGCCAGCTTTTTAAAGACTAACTTTTCCTAAAAGGAATTAAATGCAAGGATAACAGACAGAAACCCAGCAGAGTACACCACAAGAAGATGTGTTGTGGTACTAGCTAATCTCATCTAGGCTCTCTTTCCCACAAAAGGCTGCACCAGATGATCTTGTTAGGTCCCAATTTCTGAATCAGGACTGTTCTCTGATTCTCTGACAGGACCAGGCATTCACATGGTACTAAGCAGCTGAGACACTGCAGAGGGACAAAGCATCACAGAAAAACGTCTTCAGAGTGCTGTTTTGAATTCTGGATACATGCTAGAACTCTTAACACAATTTTTTGAAACGGGAAGTTCTGAGTGAGCTCTAAAGCAGCTGATTTACAAGCAACTATAGCTTGCATCTCTCAGTTCTCTCCATGTTCTCGTTTTATTTGTTCTCCAGTTTTGAAGTTAATATTCACACATGGTCCTGAGAACTGCATCCATGTTGTGTAAAAGGCTCTTCCAGGTTTCATGCAATACTTAGATCCTAGTCAAGATTTCTTTTTCAGGGTCCACTGCAACACAGACCTTGTTCTGATGCACTGACAAAGCTTAATTTCACCCATCGATGTGAAAGAACACTCACATGGACAAACCTTACAGACAAAACATCCAGGTACTAATGGGACAATTTTCTTAAATTTACTTTGTACACATGATTAAAACAGAGGAGGGTAAGAATAAATGCTAATATATGTAACAAACTACCCCAAATTTACCAGATTTTGGTAATTAATTTTTTTTTTTTTTACAAGATGCAAACACCTTTAAACAAATTAATTTTAAAATTTCAATCAAATAGTGTAATTGGGCATTCCTGTAGAGCCTTTCATGGTTACCTATACCATGGGAAAGGACAGGGTTTTGTATTTAAACACTAGAGCTTAATTTTGCTTGAACTTGAAGCAGTACAAGTTCTTTGAAACGGGTACACAGAACTTGCTGACAGAATTCAAAAGTAACCTAGCTTAGCCATTCCAAGTTAACACGTTTTTTGTGCCCAAAGATTTTGGGTTAGGAAGACTGTGATGGTATGAATTGTACAAAAACAATTCTCTTAAATTCTCAGTTACTTGGTAAACTCACCAATTGCCATAAATATTTCATTTACATTCATAGATGTTTTGGCAGATGTCTCCATGAACAATAAGCTGTTGTCATCTGCATAAGCTTGTGCTTCCTGAAAGGTAAAAGAAGAATGCATTACTTCATTAAAAAAATAATCACACAATCGTTACACATTATACTTTTATTGCTACTAAGTGACATTTTCCATGCCATACTGAAAGAAAGAATGCTTGCTGAAAACTCACGCGAGAATGTTTTATTCATCAGCTATAAAGTAGTTACAATTCCACCAAGCAGCAAAACCTTTAGAAATGCAAACTTAAAAAACCTTACTCATCTACTTCAAATGAAAAAATTTCAGGCAAAGCTAAAAAATAACACCTGCTGTGATAGCAAGAACAAATAAGCTCCAGAAAGTGCCATAAAATGTCAGAAAGTCTATTACCCTGGAAAGAAGGTAGTTTGTGAACAACTTTGAATCTTTCAATCATTGAGGCAGAGGGAGAAGAGCAGTTTCATCATCCTGACATAATTAAATATCTTGCCACAGTAACTCCCTTTCCAGTCCAAACTGCATTCTGAAATACTGTTTATAAAGTTTCCCATTTTTGCCACTTCAGCTGAGAACACCCAGATTCTTATGCTTATTTAACTGCCTTTGCATTCAATATGAAATCTGCAAAAAGGCAAACTATAGAATACCTATGAAAAAATCATCTACAGCATCCTATATTTATGTGTGACATCTGCCAAGATCTATGTAAGGACTGTCAAGCCTGCAAGGAGTCCAGAAATCCACACTAACAACAACCCAAAAAAAGAGTATTTGAAAAGCATTAAGACTCTAATGGTTCAAGAAATAGTCAAGGTGATTTTACTTTGGTAATTGATTTTTATTATACATGTACACATATATTAATAATTTGGTAAATACCACATCTTTTTGTAAAAACACAAAGGTCTTCTGTCACACAGCTTTACTATACTTGACACAGATGTATAAAATTAGAGAACTGAGCTGGTGAATTTTGGCAGAAAAACACCTAAACCACTGCTAACCTTCATAGTCTGACTCCTATAGTTACTATACACAGCAGTATCTTATAGAGTGACACCAAATACAGACCAAAATCATAAGAGAATTAATGACTAATAAATATGATCTTATTAAAATTCAATCAACCATGAATAGACCAGAACCACTTGTACTAATTTATTTTGGAAGTGTTTTTCTGATTACTTGGTTAAACTTTCTAGAAAATAAAAAACATCAGTGAAAACACAGATGTATCTCCTGAACCCAAAAAAAGTCCATGGAAAGTACGATTAAAACTTGAAACACTGCTTCAACAGCACAGCCTGAGCAAGTTGAGTGCATCAGTTAGCTTTGTATCACATGATAAAGGTTTCCTATTGAAAAATCAGAAGGAAAGACTGGTTTGCACTGAGGTACTACTACCTCATCCACTGAAACTTGTTACTGGTAATTTTGTGTAGAAGACAAGAAGTCACTTTAAAGAACAGAAATTCAACAAGGTCTAAAAATATATAAATAATTTAATTATTCCTCAAACTTGATTATTCAAAAATGTCTATTACTATACCTTACTTGTACAGAAACAGCTTTCTCAGTAGCATGTATAATTAAACTAGTCTCAGTTGATGTTTACATTTAGCAGCACAACCTCTGTAACAACTAACTAGGCTATGCATGTAAGCTCCTCCTAGGTTTATTTACTTTCCATTCCAACAAAATGCTATTTCTATAAATAGAAGTTACGTACATACCTGGAAATCCACAGCTCTTTTGTTAGCTAGATCAGCTTTGTTTCCTGCTAAAGCTATTACAATGTTGGGACTTGCTTGTCGCTGAAGTTCTTTGACCCAGTTTTTCGCTCTGGCAAAGGACTCCTGTTAATGATTGCAAAATGATGCAACTGAGTTTTATCATCCTCTGGGACTCACCTATTACCACAGTCTCTGTTACCTGTACTTCATGCAGAAGGCCAACACGAGGCTGCTACCTTTGTCCAAAGGGACACTCCAACTTGCCAACTGAACTTTTAAAATTAAACATTCCTACCTTAGTTCTCAAATGTGCTTAGTTACAGTAATGCTGGAAAGGTAAAGATAGGAAGAGTTTTATGTACACTGAGTAAGGAAAAAGTGGTTAAGAGAGAAAATGGGAATTTTAATTTCTTCTCTAGAAGAATAAAGTTTACAAAAAGCTGGACTGAAAGGGACTCAAAACACTTTCTAATTACTGAGCACTGTTCATCATGGTACAGGGTTTCAGGTTTTTTTGAGGGTTTTAAGTCTTATTTAATCAAAACTAAGTGAAGCTTATCTGGAGTTCAAAGAAAATGGAACCAAACAACCTTAGGTTTTGGTCTCAATGGATTGTGCTACCTTTCCAATCCTTACCATAACTTGCAATAATACAGTATTAAAATAATGTATTTCACTACCAGAAAAATGGCCACCAGCTCAGTTCTGGTGGACTAATTTAAAGGTGGGTTTGAAAATGGAATTGGCTCTCTTTTTTTTTTTTTTTCCAAAATAGTAAAAAGAAAAACCCTAGAAATGTTCTTTTGCCAAAAAAAGTTAGCAGATACAATTTAACATTACATAGTCCAATAGGAAATAAGCAACCTGATCTAGTGAAAGATGTCCCTACTCAGGCAGGGCAATTCTTCTTGCTGACTTTTAAAGGTCCCTTCCAACTCCAACCAATCTATGATTCTATAAAGTTACAAATTAATTAATAGAAGCCAGTAAGAAAAAATTAAGATGCAAGACTGTTAACTTCCAAATCCTCCTTGTGCTTTCCTAAGACAGTACTCACCTCATTTGTGATGTCGTATACCACTATGGCTGCCTGTGCTCCTCGGTAGTACATAGGTGCTAAACTGTGGTACCGCTCTTGCCCAGCTGTATCCCAAATTTCAAATTTTACTGTTGTATCGTCGAGGCATACAGTCTGGGTTAGAAAAGCAGCTACAAAAAAGATAAGAGGTGCTGAAACCAGAAGTCTGCTGATATCTCTATATTAACATAAAACTATGCTCACAGTAATGCAAATATTTCCTTAAATATTTGCCTGTTATCTAAAATATGTCAAGTTTAAAGCAAGCATTAGCAGACAGACCCTAACAGTCATCCTCCAGTTAAAGACATAAAAAATAACTAGAAATATTTTTTTTTGCAGTCGTGAATCTGAATAAGCACAAGCTCTTAATTCTTCTAGCCACATTTCATCCTGCTTCAACAGAGTATACAGAGTACCAGTAATAGCATCCCATCATGCTATAATCCAACGATTCAGGTATTTACAGCTCTACCCTAAGTGATGTAAATGTCTTGATTTGTAAAGTCTTGATTTTCAGCTCCTGACAATACTACAACAGGTAATTGTTATGGGAAAAATAATCCCTTCTCAGAAGTTTGGGTTCTTAAAGCAGCCATATTTTTGACTTTGCAAGTGATCTCAAGAATTAACTTCAGCATAATTTTCACAGCCTGCAGTTTTAGGGAAACACGCATCCATTACCACTAGAGCTGAACGCATTATCTTAAATAATGGTCTTCTAATTACAGCAAACAGTAACTAACTTATTTCAAGTCTTCAAACAGTTACTCTTAACAATGATTTTCCAGTCAGAGTAAGGGACATACTGGAAATGTGGAGGTGAGTACCCACACAGTACAGAAACCCATCCTACAAAACTAAGCTAGAATCTCAGGAATTTCTCAGGGGAATAAAACAGCAAAAAGCAATATTTACTTCTACTGGGCTCTCTTAACTCTCCAGTTTGAACTCATCCATCTGTTCTACTTTAGCTTTTGAAGTTTAAAAAAAGCACACAATTACAGAGGTCTGACAAGCTGTCTTCATCTACTTTATAGGCATGTTGTTTGCTCAGTTACAGCTCATATACAGCAGAAAATGCAACAATTCCAACAATATAGATGAAAGTTTGAGCAATCCAGCATATTGCTTAGAGTATTTTTCCAGTCATGACAGAATGTGAAATACTGCGGACTGTCTTGCCCTTGCTCTTTCCAAAACAATAAATAAATAAAATATTTTTTAAAAAAATTTTAAAAATCTCTATTTGGATGAACTGGAAAATCTCATCACAAAGAATGCAGACAGAATGTAGCTGATTTAAATCAAATGTCTGAAGAAATACTGACCCATAACCCTTACCTACCTGGGATGTTACCCTGTCCCACATACTTCAAGACATCATAGCCTATGAATCATTCCAAACTGCTGCAACTTTCAACCCATTACAGTCACCAAAAGCAAGTCAATCTTGCTTTGTAAAAGACACTGTAACTAACATACAGAAGCTGACTAGTTAAGTGGTCAGGTGCTCCTGCTTCAGGGGTATTAGCATCCATCACAGATGCACAGGCAGGCTAGAGAAGGTAAAGGCTTTGATCATCTAATGTTAAAGCACCATAAATCTCTCTAAATGTCAAATACCCAAGCACCGGTAAAACAGGCTCCTCTTAGTAGCTCCCTAAGCAGCCCAGAACCAAAATAAAGAGAAAAAAACATACATCCTGCATCAGACTAAGGGCTTCCTCTTCAGAACCAGTTCAATATTATATTTTGCCAAGGCAAGGATAAGATGTTCAACAAATGGAATTTCTTACATTCTCTTCAACAGAGAAATACACTATGCTACATAAATGATGTACTCAGGAAGTTAATTAAAACAAGAGTTTTATTCTATGGTGTCTCCTCTTTATTGATAGGATCGTTTCAAACACCACAAAATGTCAAGTTGATTTCAGCAAACAAGCTAACTTTCTTCTATTTTGCAAGGCCATAATAAATTGACAATTAATCGGCTGTGTTAATTATCTGAAAGCCTACCACCCTTAACAATGATACTTTTGTCTTGAGCAAGAGGCACTGCTACACTGCTCTGAAGTGGCAAAAAATACATCACCACCATCCAACATGTGTGCCTTTAACCATACTCCCTCTCAGATGTTTTTATTCCATTTCACAATGCACATAAGCCTCTCTTTGTTAAAAGGCCCCTCTGTATACAAAGAAAATTATGCCTTAGGCAACTACAAACTACAGACTTATACGATGTTCTCTACAGAAAACTTTCTGAATCCCAACATTGCTATATTTAATCTCTCTCTGTATTATATCATATTGTTTCTATTTTATAAAGAAGAGGCCTAAGTTAATACAGATATTACACTAGACTCCATCTCTGGACTTGAATTTAAGCTCATTTAATCTTTGTATAGATTTTTAACTGTGTAACAGGATTCGAGTTATCCCTAGTCCCATCAAGGCACTAGAAAAATTAAAAAACAAAAAGCAGGTTAAATGAATTGGAGATCATTGATCTCAAACTGAAACTGAACTATGAATTTCACTTAAAACCATGTTGAGACTGAGAAGTTAATTCACACAGACCTTTGAGAATGCTCTTCTTATTACCATATAGCTGTATGAGGTAATACAGGCAGCTTTCACACTTCCATCTATCCAAAAGCCTTTATAAAATGCTCAAAACCAGAAGTGAGCATTAATAAGGCTGCTAAAGGGGAAGAAAGAATGGTTCTCCGTTTCTGCTGGCAGAGATATAAGTATATATATATATATATATATATATCTAGCAGCTAGATACAAAAAAGTGATGCAATTAAATTCTCTTTGTACTTATTTTTGTAAGCTTTGTAGATATATTACATCTCAACATATCCAAAGACAACTACAGACCACCAAAAGGGCTTCACAAATATACTAAAATGAAACAGGCTGATTCATGAAAGCAGCAACAGGATCTACTAGATAGTATTTATCAATCCATAATTTGTTCAAGTCTGTATGTGTTATGTGAAGTTTAAATTTATCCAAGGAAGGAGAGAACTCAAAGCACAAACAACTTCAAAATGCAACAGAAGAAAACTGTCAGGAGAGAGGGAAAACTCCGTTCACTGTTAAACAGTGTATTTTTTTTAAAATTCTAGTAGCCAGCACCTGTTTTATTTGAAGTCTCAAAATGTAAAACCAGAACATTAAGTGCTGTGATTGCTAAGAAAGTTATATCCAGATACAGACTGAGCTCTTCCAAATCTAATGCAAATTCAGTATCCATAAATACCATCACAAGCTTTCCAGAAGATGCAGCACTTTATTTTCACATAAACTAAATCCTTTTTAAGTAATTATTAAATGAATTAAGCATGCAGCACAATTAAGACAGCCACACATCCATCCACAAACAAAACCTGACATCAAGCCCCATTTCAAAACAATCCAGTTCAACCACACATTTGCTTTCTCCACTTGCCATGGATGTTTGCTACAGCCTTGAGCCAGCTACCACTTTTAGCTTAGAAAGTTACAGTTCTCAGTTAGAGACAGAGGGCTTGCATTTGATCCTTGCTGTCAATGGCCCATTCTACTACATTCAAGGTCATCAAGGACAAGGACAATATAAACTCAAAAAAAAAAAAAAAAAAAAAAAAAAAAAAAAAATAACTTTCTCACCTCCAATTGTACTTTCTTGAAATTCATGAAACTGTCCTTTTACAAAACGAAGCACCAAACTTGATTTGCCAACTGCAGACTCTCCTAAAAGTACTAGTTTAAACTGGCAAATTTTATTTCCAGCATTTGGCCCATTGGGTCTTGTTGCTCCTCGATTAGCCATGCCCAAATTATAAAGAAGTCCTTTGTTTTAAGCTCTTGAAAGCAAGTTCCAGGATTCAGATTCTCAGCAGTGCTTCTTCTGCCAAGTAACAACCTGTTTATGAAAAGACAGGGGGTGATATTAGATTTACAAACCAAGTAAGAAAAAGCTAATTCACTAGTGTAACATGGATTAGATACTTGTCCTAGTATTTTCCAAAGTAATAAATAGTCAAAAACACAGTTACCACTGCTGTTAAGATGTCAACTATATGCAATATCTATGACAAATGAAGCTGTTATTTTCTTTAATACCTAGTCCTCCCATTAAAGCTTCAAATTAGAACATTAAAATCCCATTATGTTTCTTCCTGCAAGACCTCAGTCTTTTATTTTTTAACATACTAAGACTGAAATATGACAACAGATTCAGACTTTCCCATTATTAGTAAAATAAAAAATTACAAGGAATCTTTTTTTTCAGTACTTTTGCTATTACTAAGCAATATTCTGAAGATAGCATCATTGGGAAGCTAAGAAATTCAGTAAATTGAAAAAATTCAATCACCACATCAAGTTCTCTGCAAGCCTTGTTCATCAATCTGCTTCTATCATGTGTACAAAATGCAGTTACCTTAGATAAGCTTATAGAAGATCCTGACTTAAAAAACATTAATACCTCCTTTAGTTAACAATCACACGCTCAGAAGCAAAAGTATAAAGCCTTCTGGATTGTCTTGTCCAGGAAGAATTCCAGATCACTTTGTACAAACCACCAGAGAACCACCTTCTGATGATAAGCTGTATTTCCAGTACTAATACATGTCCTGTCAGATCAATACTCACAATGCAGATCTTTGCTTTGAAAAAGTATGAACTGTGTATTCCTCAGTCAACCAAATCACCTTTCAAACTCCTTAAAAAAAAAAAAATATCTAAAAATCACAATACTTACTCATATGGACAGGGAAGTTTTTAAACTCCGCTGGTATTACTTCTGAACCTAAGATTTATGTTTTTACACACTTAACAGTAGACATTTAATATTTTGCAGTTAGTCATTGCCATATGGAAGACTACAATAACAACTTTCTGTATTATGCTTCCTCCCTTACAAACTCCTTTCTCTGCAATGAGAAAAATCTTTGTGTTATTTCAACAATGTAACAGTTGAAAAGTTGGTAGTTTATTTCACATTGTAAACAGAACTTGAATACAGATCCTAGGAAAAGTACTTTCAACACCTGAAAGACCCTACTTGCTCAATTTGCTCTATTTCCCATACCTCTCCAAATAATTTAGCTCATTTCAGGTAGGATACTCCGATCCAGTTTTTATCCCTGTCTGTCCTGAGTTGATGTCCTGTTTAATTACTATGATAACTTTAAACCAACAGATTTTATTTTAGTTGTACAACATGAATAAATATAAAATTTTAGATATATTTGTTCTTAGATAAGTTTGTTCTTATAAACATGTGGAAGCATACCACAGTGAAGGAACATTTCTAAGAAGCAAAAAAGCCCCTGTGTACCACCATTAAGCACTGTGATAATTACATAGTAAAATTCTTACTCATTACATTAATTTTGAGTATTTCAGAACACAGGAATGGACCCAGTTATTTTAAAAATACCACACCTTTCAACCTTACAGAATAAAAAAATCTCACAACCCATGCATGGCTGGCTTGTTGGTTATCGGGCAAGACTCTTTATCCCTTATATTTCCTGCTCCACACTTCAGAAGTTGTAGAGCAATTTGTAGAAAAATGCATCAGTGACAAAACTTAATCTCTCCCTAATCATACTTCAAGGGAGAATGCAGCAAGGAATAGCCAAAACAAATAGGTAGCTCAGAATACTGTTAACCATTTGTTTATCTTTTTCCTTTGGAAAAGTAATGAAGAAAATTGAGTTACTTCTTTTTTAAAACGAAATGCATCTGTTTGGTCTATCTGTCTAGTGTCTTTGGATATCCATTAAATAATTAAAACCCCTTTAATCTTAATTCATCCCGTGTTTTTCTAGACTCACAAGCAGCAATAGAGGTGTAAGGGGGAATATCCAATTACCATGCGAGTTAGTGGTAAACTAGTAGCAAGTGACTTGTAGATGACACAGTGAGGAAATCAGCCCACTGCACTGGTTCCTCCTTATGATTACTTTTCAGCTTGCAGCCTCTCATATTGAGAGCAAAAGAAGGCACAGCAGAAAAACAGGCAAGACTGATTTAACTCACATAGTATTTGTTTCAACTGTCCATTTGCAGCTTGTAGTTATTCACCTTTATAACACTTACTAAACAGTAATTACTACACCTTGCAAAACTCCTTTAGGACCCAAAGTCCTAACAAGTTGTCAAGAAAACAACCTAATTCAATTTTTATAGATGTCCAAGGTCTCAGGCTGTACTTACCAGAGAACTTGAAAGTTTACACCCTTCTAACACCCCTCCCCCCTCACCAGAAATCATCCAAGACACTCAGATACCATGTACAAAAATAACCAGCTGTCAAGCAGATAGAACTCACACTACCTGAGAGGAAGGCCATCAGACCCCGAAACGTACTGCAAATATAATAAAATCTCACATCAATATATCTAATAACTTAATAATAAATCCTGCCACAGTCATAGTACCCACTTTTCAGCAGCTCAGGATTAAAAAAAAACCCTAAAAAAAGCAAGACTCAAAGCCTGACAGAGCACAGTTAGGTGATTTTTATACATTATATAAGTTTCTAACACATTCTACAAGTGAACGTGGAAATAATATTTTGAAGCTTCAGATGATACTTAAACTGTTCAGTAAATTCACAACATGGCAGCATAAAGATACAAAAAAAGAGGAAAACATTTTCTTCACCTGAAGAGAAGCAGTCCTACACTTTGTCAATCACTACAGAATGTTTTTGGCCTGTCCTCTGCACATTTGTGTGCTGAACATTGTGCTTCACAAAGATGCCAAAGTAGACCTCAATCATACAGACCCCACACATGCCCCCACCCTCAGGTCTCATTCACTCTCCTGTTTCTTAAATAAACTGTAAAATATTAGCCTTGACTACCCTAAAAAAAGCAACATAGAAAAGAGGAATACTACATTCTGTAATGTGCATACACACTGCAAAGCATTTTTGTGACAAACCACTTTCAAGACAGTTCTGAACACCTACTTCAAGGGCCGTGCTTATTTCTCACCTTTAGCTTTGGTGAACATCTCCAGGAAAAGATCCGCTAATTTTTCCCACCCCATTTTTGTGTGAAGAAAGAAAATTTTCATTCATCTACACAAAAAACCACAACCGTTTCACCTGAAACCTTGAACCAAGCTCTTAAACTAATATACACATATATACACATATATAAATAGTTATGCAATTGGGAATTACTTAAATAAAAATCTGCTAAGGAAAATAATATGAAATTTTCTTAGATGGATGGAAGAAGGGGAGTTTCCATTTCTATGGAGTTCAATGTGAGAACTCCACCCCATACTAAAAGGCAAGGCCCATTTTACACTCTTGGAAACTACAAACCCATAGGTCCTTTTGGAAAGTAGGAAGTTTTTACTCTTCCAAAGATACAGCAACTCCACGCGGAAACGCCAGAACAAAATTTGGAACATATTATTAGAAATGCTTTCCAGTTAATCCTACCAAGTAATCTATCAGATATCATCTTAAAAGAGAAATTTCTATGCTGCTTGCTAGATAGTCTTCATTAATGATTTTATTTATTGGTCAAGTCATAAGTATTTCACTAGATCATGTCACAAATTTAATTATGCTTGAATCTGTGTACAAAATGCCAACAGTTCTTGCCAATACTCACAAAGCATTCAGATCACTGCCCCTTTTAAACTACAAGAAAGCTAATAGGTAAGTATCAAAATAACACTAGTAAGAAAAGATAGCCTAACGAAGAAATTAAGAGAGATAACACTGTTCCTACAATGAATGTGATTAAGTGTGTTATCAAATACAAAGACCACAGAAAAAATTCACAATAAACTTAGAACCGAAGCATTTCCCCACTTTTACATTTCAGAGTAAATGACATTGTTTCTTATCATGAACACACTATTGTAGTATTTTCTAATAAACTTTTTAACATTTCATGACAGAAGAAGATTATACAATGCTGATGTTGCAACCATTATCTAGTTTGAACTCATTAACTGGGCTATCTTGAACATTTTAGAAAGAAATATCAGGAAGTATCTAAAAAGCTTTATTTATTAGGCGTTCCTACAAACCAAGTTTCTTGCTATTCCCTTTCAGGTTTGGCAAAATTAGTGTGGCATCTTAACTGCAGTGTTCAAGACAGTGACACGTACAACTATCAAGAAGCTTGTCACATCTAAGTCAGTTTATATTGAAACATAATGAGACAGTAAGTTAAACAAGTGCACCAGGATAGTCACTGCAAAAAAATCATAGCCTCCCAATTAAAGATAATAAGCACCTCATAAGCTCATATGAATGAAGTATAGTATCAACTGCTTTCTGATAAAGTGGTTTATCATACAGGAAACATAAGTATAGATGACTGTTCTGCAATTGCCTCTAGTCACCTCACTTTGGCTGACATCAACCTTTTCCCAGACATTTCTTACTAAAAAACAGCAACACACAAAGGCAATCTAGCCTGTTTGCTACTCTGAGGAGTCACTACCACCAAACTGGAAAAACCAAATATATCACACTTTTTACTTGGTCTGAACATCACATGGAGGCAGTTGATTAATTTCAGCTGCTTATTTAGCTGTTCAGCCTCCTTTTGCCATCCCAAGGCTGATAGCAAAGGAAGCTGAAAGAGGCCTACTGTAGAAAAAAAACCACACCACAGAAAATGGACCTATTGTTTGGAATATTTTAATAGACCGTGAACTATTTAGCTATCCCCTAAAACGTAAGACAGCATAGGTTTGTTCCTCCATCATATACAAGCTTTACATCTAATTAAGTCTTATGTAGAGCATCCCCTAATATACCAGGCCTGTCGCGATCCCCCGGATGGAGACGTGCTT
>JAAWXA010000002.1:33095429-33124948 GCA_038090715.1 Florisuga fusca | reverse complement strand
AAAAAAATTTGTCAAACTTAGTGATAATCTATGATAACCCTGCTGAAGTAATTTCTGCTGGTAAGTCTGTTCAGGATGCAATATTAGTTTTCCTCTTGAAATATCACCTAACTTATGAATCAATAGAATTGAGAGTAGCTTTTTAGAGAATAGATGGTCTTAATTGAGAGATAAGAGATGCTTTTAATCATAAGCACCAAGAGACATCTTTCCAAAGATGTTTTAACTATAGTAATTTTTACACTCAAGTTTTGATCATATAATTTGACTGTTGTTTGTAATGTGTGGTAAGCACAGAAAGGCCTCACTCTAAAATTTTATAAATTAAAAAGTGGAAAAGCTTGCATAAAAATTAAAAAGTTATGTCTCACAATGTGTATTATATTTAGCTGGAGATTCAGTATAGCATTGATTGTTTGTGCTCCTTCAAAGTACAGTTTTGTTTTGCAACTTTGTATATAATGTCAGTCTAATCATGTAACATCTCAGACTACTTAAATGATCAAACTTTTGTGCATGTGTGTGTGAGGAAATAGCCATGTTGCTGTGTGGATAATTATATCTTGCTGATTTTCTGCCTCTTGTGTTGTTTGTGATATCTTTAGGTAGCTTCATTGATAAATCCACTTCCTAAGACTGATTTTCAACAAAAAATACATGACAAAAAAGAAGCAATCTACCTTAGTAATCGTAAAGCACCCTTGGGCAGATCACATGATCAATCTTCTATGTTACCTGAGGGCTTGGATATAATTAATACTACATTTGGAATAAAAGTTATTCCAGGTAGGAAAAAACATATGTTAAGACATGGTGTTAAAACATACTCCAAACACAAGATAATTGGCAGATTAGTATCTAGCATATATTCTGTGCTTCTGACAATTCCAGTTTAATAGAGAAGTTGTTATTGTAGCAGTTAATTAAATACATGAAAATGTACTAGTATTTTTCAGTTACTATGAAGAAACATGCAACTGAGAACATATGGTAACTAGTAGGGCTTTCAGGTGTGTTGCAGATCTGACTGTGGATTTCCCTGGAGAACTTACCTTCTTTTACCAAAGCATTCTAGTAGGCTTAGTAAAAGCTACTACCTTAACATTTGAATCTTTCCTTCATAGACTGGAGCAAATCACTTACCTGTTGACCACGGAGCTCTCTTGCAAAAGTTACTTTAATCTCAGTTTGTGTTTTGTTTGGTTTTTTTTTCTTTTTTTCCTCTAGTCCCATGTCATTATGCTGTAAGATTTCAATAGATTTAAATGTGCTACAAAGTATCCTTCCATATGATCAGCCTATACTCTAGCAAGATACTGTTTAAAATAAAGAACAAAACAAACAAAACACCCATCCTCGTTACTCCTAACCATATTATTCCTCTCTTTCTAGACTTCCCAGCTGGAGAGCTTATAAATCCTCCAAAAAGTTTTGAGGAAGTGGATGAAGAAGCCAGAGAAGGGCATGACCTGTATGTTGTGTCACACAATGATTATTATGCAGGTAAGTTCAAAGACTGATGAGAGAACACACTAAAAAGTTCTAATTTAAATGAAGGCAATTGTTCCTCTTTGTATCCTCAGCACATACTGTACACTATTTTCTGAGATATAGACTACTGCTTTTTAATACTGCATTAGTATAATATAAATTCTTTTTAAAAGTATTGATGTGAAAAAAATACTTGCATGTGGCTGAGAGAGCATGATGTGTTTCTAGAACAGTAGATCACTTTGTAATGGGTGTGTTAGACAATAAATGAAGATAAGGAGTTGGAAGCCTGATTTATTTTGTGTGCTATTTGAAAAGCAAAGTATTTCCAGTAAACTAGAATCTTATAGATGTCCTCCTTGGTTATTGAGTTTGGCACTGTCTATGCCACTGAGAGCAATCTCGGGCTTAAAAGCTGGAGACCATGAGTCTAGTCTATGCCTGTCCTCTCACTTTTGATTTCTTGCTTTAATCAGGAAATTTCAAGGCATCTAAACTTTATGATGGGGAGCTCAGCATCAGCCTCTGTTTACAAGAGAATTTCAGCGTGCTGACTGGCTCCCTGAAATGCAGGTTCCTCAGCCTACAGCATCCTGCCTGTGACTCTGTCCCACAGCTTCTGTCTCTGCCCTTCCAGTGGGCTGCATCTTCACTGCTTCAGCCTCTGGGGTCTATACTTGTGTGAAGTGGTCTGCTCAGGGATGGCTGCCCTTTATCTCACCAGGCTGCACAGGATCAGAATGACAAATAACACTCTGAAATGTGGTACTTGTATTACTTTTGCAGCCACTGCTGTTTCAGTTCCATCATTTACACTTAGGCAGAGGTGTGTACATTGCTGCTCTATAAGACTGGCATTATAATAAAATTTCCCATTGCACTGGTACTAACAGTTTTGTCATGAAAGAAACCACAGTACAGATATTTGAGTTGTAATAATGTATATTTTATATGGAATGACAACAGTTCTTTTTTGCAGAGAGAAAAAAAGACAAGATGTGAAATTCTGAGGCTTGGTGATTCAGTCAAAAAGTACATCTTGAAAGAAAACATGAACAGAATCCCTTCAACCATTTTTATTCTAAAAGGAAATAATGAACTTGAGGAGCAAAAATGTTAATGTTATTCCTGCTCCCATGTCCCTTGCTTGCTGTTATCCTACCAAATACCTGTCTCTTNAGAATGCGTCTGGCTTCTCCCTCCCCCCCGCCCCCGTCCCCCTTTTTAGACTAAACAGGGCCAATTAGACAACAATCTCGTGAAGTCTTGTCAGATTCCAGTTTGACCAGTTGTCACGGTTTAACACTGGCCCAGCAGCTAAACCGAATGACAGATGCTCTCCATTAATCCCTCTCCCCTCCCAGATGAAGGAGAGAGAATAAGGGAGATACGGGTTGGGAACTAAACTACACAGTTTTCATGAAACAGTAATGATAAATAGGAAAAATTACTAAATTTATACAAATATAGAGGAGAATTGATGCCACATTCCCCCACTAACTCTCACATCACCACCGAGGCTGTAGGGCAGCCCTGGGACAGTCCAGGCTGGATTCCTGGAGTCGGCAGCAGTCGGGAGCTGGAGGCAGGAACACACAGATTCAGGCTGGCACGGATCAGGACCACAGGCAGAGGAACGGATGGAATCCTCCCAGGATGCCAAAGCAAACAGGGAACAGGAGTAGAAGGGGAAGCAGGAAGGTTTTGACCCTTGTGATCCCTCAAATTTAGACTGAGTGTGACATGTATGGGATGGAATACTCTGGTCAATTTTGGACATCTATGTTCCCCAAAGGAGGGCTGCAGTTGTGATTCCTCCCCAAAGGAGGGCTGCATAGCAGTCCTTCGCTGTAACTATAAACATCGAGTGTTATCAGTCTTAGAAGCAGACACTGTCTGAGAAACTTGCTGTTAATTTCAGCAAGTGCAGCTACTTACAAGAGACTTCGCTGAAATCAAAAGTTCAAGACAGAAAATTACCTTTATCTTATCCCAAACCAGGACACCAGTCGTGCTTATTAGGACAGTGGGTTTGGTTATGGCTTATTTTTTGGTTTTATTTTTTAGGCTGGCAAGTTGTTTCCCACTGGTGGTACAGCATCGGGTTGCCTCACTGAGGTTCTACCCAGGGTGAGTTGGTTTTTCAGTTGCTCCGCGTGAAACTTCTGTAACACTGCCTGAAGGTGGCCTAGAGGAGTGCTTGGAGTGGCGTTTTACAAAGATGTATTGTGATAGGACCAGAGGGAACAGTTTTAAGCAGAAAATGGTACATTAAGTTTAGGTGTTGGGAAGAAATTCTTTACTGGGGGGGGTGGTAGTGGTGAGACACTGGAAGAGGTTGCCCATGAGTAGTTGTGGATGCCCTGGAAGTGTTCAGAGCCAGGCTGGGTGGAGCTTTCAGCAGCCTGGTCTAGTGGGACATGTCCCTACCCATGGCAGGGGGGTGGATCCAGGCAATCTTGAGGGTCCCTTCCAACACAAACCATTCTATGATTTTTTTTCATTCTAATTTCACATTACTGATTGTGCTTTGAGAGAGGCCCTAAAAAAAAGAAAAAAAAAAGAAAATCAATGAAACCTTTGTATTTTTTTTTATATCCTTCCTCTTTAGAAACTACTTTTCTATGTTAGTTTCTGTTGCCTGGAATCACAGCTGGTCAGACTGTAAAACACTTCTGCCAGTTCTTTTTTACTCTTAATGTTTTACAAAGGTATGACTAAATAGATGTGTTTTACACATTTTTTCTCTGGTAATACAGTTATAGTGGTGATTATTAGGAATTACAATTACTTCTGACGGCTGTCCTTTATCAGTGATGCCTTTCAGAGTTGTGCTTCCCACAGGCCCTGCTTAATGGCCTGGAAGAGTTAGAGGGTACTGAGGCAAAAATGGATCCCTTAGATAGCAGCTCCCCCTTTTACATGGGTAATTAAACCCCCCCCCCAACTGTGGTTAGAATAGTTTCTGAAAGAGCTTAGTTGATTTGCTGTGAATTAGGCTAAAGATGTCTGAAGTTAATAAATAAAACATATTTTCAATGAAGCATACCTGAATATGCTGTTATCCATCTTAAAAATGGAACCAGATAATTCAAACCTAGCAATTGTCTCATGTTACTGGTATGATAAAATTTAGACTTGGTTTTGTTGATTTTATGCTCAGAACATCATGTCTTACAGCCCTAAAACATCCACATACTTTGTTCTTACTGCTGTGGAATCATATTGAAGTGGCTGTCGTACATTCTCGTTTAATTAGTATTTTGTGACTGTCTGGTGTAATTTGTTTGTTTACTTTTCCTTATCTGTAGCCCATTACTCCAAATACTGTGAGAAAGTTTCGAAATACAACAAATCCAGCTCCTGGTGTTAAAAGAATATTCTATGGCAGAGCAGATGATCCTGACATTGCAGCTCACTTGACACATGGCAGAGAGTCATCTTCTACACAAAGTGTAAGAATGTGACTCAATCACTTTTGTTTAAGGATGTCCTTAATAAGAGGAACTGATTTTCTTCACAGGCAGGGATAAAGGTACATCTGAGTGATTTACACTGCAACATTTCACCACTGTTACAGATTATCTGAATTTTGAGGTCAATTCATTGCGTTTAACTAGCATGATTGAAATAAGAAAACATTTTAAATTCTGTGATCTCATCAGTGACTTAACATCTGCAATGACTACTGAATTATTAATTCCTTTTCAGCATTTAAGTTACTGAACAGTCTTCTACCCACAAATTTTGCTGCATTTTTCTTCACTGATTACAGAACTAAAACCTGTTGAGCTCTTAGAATGACAACTGTTATCTGAGAATGTGCTTACAGTTTGGTGTAATTATTTTATATTCTTTCTTACCTTTGGACTGAAACTGATTTTGTTAGCTAAAAAGTGGTTTTGGGTATGTCAGACAGTTTTGTGTGTATTCTTTACTTCAGAAATTATTTTTGTCATCTCAGCTCAAACTGAAGAGATAATTGGTGATTATTTGAAATTACTGTTCAAATATCTAAAAATAATAGTTCTATTAGAATACATTTTTATGATACATTTAATCAGCGAGGCTTGTAAACTAATAATTTTCCATTTTATAAGCGAAGACGTTAAGGCAAAGAGGAGTTCAGGTCTCAAAAATAGGTCTTCAGGTTGAAACACTTAAGTTTTGATAGAGGATATTGAGTAGGACACTTAGACATATGCAAAATGAAAAAAATTAATCGGGTTCTTGGTGTCCCTTCTCAGAAGTTTTATGTTGATTCGTTTTGCCTGTACTGTCTTTTGGAGACTTTTTCACTTTGCATTTATTAACCATTATCTGGAGGAAGAGTTGGAATCTTAGTGAGTTCTTGAAGTATGGGTTTGGATCAATTGTATTTGTTACTACTTATAAATTTATTTATTTATGTAGCATTCAATAAGTGTCTGATAAGAAACCCTTTCAAGAATCCCCATGACTTTGATGACTAGTCTGAAAAATAAAATTATTTGTCAAGATTAAAATACACTGAAAAATGTTTTAGCATTTATGAAACTTTTTTTTTGAGAATTCTTTTATTGCTTTTGCTCTGAACTTGACCCAAGTTTACAAGTAACTTCTATTGACCCAAGCCCAATGTGTACACTGAAGGGCAAAAAAATTTGTCAAACTTAGTGATAATCTATGATAACCCTGCTGAAGTAATTTCTGCTGGTAAGTCTGTTTAGGATGCAATATTAGTTTTCCTCTTGAAATATTATCTAACTTATGAATCAATAGAATTGAGAGTAGCTTTTTAGAGAATAGATGGTCTTAATTGAGAGATAAGAGATGCTTTTAATCATAAGCACCAAGAGACATCTTTCCAAAGATGTTTTAACTATAGTAATTTTTACACTCAAGTTTTGATCATATAATTTGACTGTTGTTTGTAATGTGTGGTAAGCACAGAAAGGCCTCACTCTAAAATTTTATAAATTAAAAAGTGGAAAAGCTTGCATAAAAATTAAAAAGTTATGTCTCACAATGTGTATTATATTTAGCTGGAGATTCAGTATAGCATTGATTGTTTGTGCTCCTTCAAAGTACAGTTTTGTTTTGCAACTTTGTATAGAAAGTTATGTCAATGTAATCATGTAACATCTCAGACTACTTAAATGATCAAACTTTTGTGCATGTGTGTGTGAGGGAATAGCCATGTTGCTGTGTGGATAATTATATCTTGCTGATTTTCTGCCTCTTGTGTTGTTTGTGATATCTTTAGGTAGCTTCATTGATAAATCCACTTCCTAAGACTGATTTTCAACAAAAAATACATGACAAAAAAGAAGCAATCTACCTTAGTAATCGTAAAGCACCCTTGGGCAGATCACATGATCAATCTTCTATGTTACCTGAGGGCTTGGATATAATTAATACTACATTTGGAATAAAAGTTATTCCAGGTAGGAAAAAACATATGTTAAGACATGGTGTTAAAACATACTCCAAACACAAGATAATTGGCAGATTAGTATCTAGCATATATTCTGTGCTTCTGACAATTCCAGTTTAATAGAGAAATTGTTATTGTAGCAGTTAATTAAATACATGAAAATGTACTAGTATTTTTCAGTTACTATGAAGAAACAAGCAACTGAGAACATATGGTAACTAGTAGGGCTTTCAGGTGTGTTGCAGATCTGACTGTAGATTTCCCTGGAGAACTTACCTTCTTTTACCAAAGCATTCTAGTAGGCTTAGTAAAAGCTACTACCTTAACATTTGAATCTTTCCTTCATAGACTGGAGCAAATCACTTACCTGTTGACCACGGAGCTCTCTTGCAAAAGTTACTTTAATCTCAGTTTGTGTTTTGTTTGGTTTTTTTTTCTTTTTTTCCTCTAGTCCCATGTCATTATGCTGTAAGATTTCAATAGATTTAAATGTGCTACAAAGTATCCTTCCATATGATCAGCCTATACTCTAGCAAGATACTGTTTAAAATAAAGAACAAAACAAACAAAACACCCATCCTCGTTACCTCTCCTAACCATATTATTCCTCTCTTTCTAGACTTCCCAGCTGGAGAGCTTATAAATCCTCCAAAAAGTTTTGAGGAAGTGGATGAAGAAGCCAGAGAAGGGCATGACCTGTATGTTGTGTCACACAATGATTATTATGCAGGTAAGTTCAAAGACTGATGAGAGAACACACTAAAAAGTTCTAATTTAAATGAAGGCAATTGTTCCTCTTTGTATCCTCAGCACATACTGTACACTATTTTCTGAGATATAGACTACTGCTTTTTAATACTGCATTAGTATAATATAAATTCTTTTTAAAAGTATTGATGTGAAAAAAATACTTGCATGTGGCTGAGAGAGCATGATGTGTTTCTAGAGCAGTAGATCACTTTGTAATGGGTGTGTTAGACAATAAATGAAGATAAGGAGTTGGAAGCCTGATTTATTTTGTGTGCTATTTGAAAAGCAAAGTGTTTCCAGTAAACTAGAATCTCATAGATGTCCTCCTTGGTTATTGAGTTTGGCACTGTCTATGCCACTGAGAGCAATCTCGGGCTTAAAAGCTGGAGACCATGAGTCTAGTCTATGCCTGTCCTCTCACTTTTGATTTCTTGCTTTAATCAGGAAATTTCAAGGCATCTAAACTTTATGATGGGGAGCTCAGCATCAGCCTCTGTTTACAAGAGAATTTCAGCGTGCTGACTGGCTCCCTGAAATGCAGGTTCCTCAGCCTACAGCATCCTGCCTGTGACTCTGTCCCACAGCTTCTGTCTCTGCCCTTCCAGTGGGCTGCATCTTCACTGCTTCAGCCTCTGGGGTCTATACTTGTGTGAAGTGGTCTGCTCAGGGATGGCTGCCCTTTATCTCACCAGGCTGCACAGGATCAGAATGACAAATAACACTCTGAAATGTGGTACTTGTATTACTTTTGCAGCCACTGCTGTTTCAGTTCCATCATTTACACTTAGGCAGAGGTGTGTACATTGCTGCTCTATAAGACTGGCATTATAATAAAATTTCCCATTGCACTGGTACTAACAGTTTTGTCATGAAAGAAACCACAGTACAGATATTTGAGTTGTAATAATGTATATTTTATATGGAATCGTTTACGCAGAAAGGAAATTATAGTACCCTGTTCTCATACTGAGAAATTCTAGCAGAAGTACTATTAGTATCAATTGAACAAACTTGTAATTTTGTTTCCCCTCTTCCCCACCTTTCTCGGGTGTTTTGGTTAAATTATTCATTATCTGTTTCTGTGTCCTTTATGCCATCTGTCCACAAGATCACAAACACTGTTGTGGGGAGGGGCCAAGCCAAAAACAAACAAACAAATTTTGACAAATACAAAAAAAAAGAACTTGAAGAGACAGAATGACTGTTTTTTCTGTGACAAGAAACACGTTTGCAGCTCACTTACATAGAATACTTATGATATTATTATAAGTGAAGCTTCATTTTATAGGCAAGACTGTACTGATTAATGAGCAAGTAGAGTAGTATCTTGTTTACAGTGAAGTCAGTGGCAAAATTTCCATTGAAGTCAACATAGCAAGAGTATATCTGAAAGTGCAGCACCTCAAGAAAGTGGTTTTGTTTTTTCTTTTATGATTTTTTACAAACAAATTGTAAAGTAAATGGTACATGTCTGTGCTCAGGTATGGAGGCTATAAACTACTTAGGCTACCTGGTATTTTTTAATTAATTCTGTTTTGTTTGTTGGGTTGGATATAAAAGGACATCCAACTACTACCACCTGAGCAGCTTTTGCTTTTTATTTTGCCTTTTATCTCCACTTTTGACAATGAGGTTATTCCTAACTAGTTAATAAACATGAGGAATACAAATTAGTTATCTTTAAATGAACAGAATTGTTAATTTGTTATTTACTTTTGTTCCTTCATTGTTTTGTCTTAAAAATGAAGCTACTTAGTACATGTTTTTTCCTGAAGAATTTCCTGAGGTGCTTACTTTTTTCACAGGAGAAGCAATAAATAGGAAGTATGACTCTCCAACCCTCAGCAAATCTTTTGTTTATGGAATAGAAACTCCTCACTTCAACGATGGGCGAAAAGTAGCCAGATGCTTACATTGGCTTTGTGATCTACAATCGTAAGTTGTAATGAGTTAGCTGCTTAACTAGTGGTGTGAGTTGTCAAGAAGAGTGAGTCTGCCTATTTGAGGATAGTTTGACATATCACAATCCCATCCTTTGCTATATTGAACTGAATAGAAAATGCAAGAAGTAATTTTCAGAATAGTTTATCCAGACCAGTTCTACAATATAAAACAGCACTTGGCGTGTTGTTAGGATTACTTAAAGACATCTTTGATTTTAAATAGTGAGATTTTTCAATTACTAAATTTGTGTTTCCCTTGTAGAAGAGTTGGCATTTCCTTCAAATATACAATAATTTTTAATAGTATTGCAAAATTGTTGAATGTTGTTAAACAAGTCTGTGTGAGAGCTATATTCATAATTTGTAGGAAGAGAACAGTATCAAAACAAAATGATGATTTAAAAAAATTGTACCTCAGCTTGGAAAAGCCCTCGATCCATAAGTAAACTAAGATACCTCTCAAGAACAAAAGTCACTCACGTTTGCTAAACATCCAGTATCTTTTTCTGTCATGGCTAACATTATAACTGTGTTCTCAGCCCTGCTACTGCAACACACTGTTACAGAAAGGGACTTTGTATTTGCCCTAATTAGGCTGAAAAGTGTGCAAGTTAGTGGAGAGGGCTGTATTATGTCTATTAATCTGAACTGATCAATTTTGCATCAAGCAAATTACAAGCATACTGTAATGCTTAATTTTTTCACCCTGTCTTTGTCAGTTAGGAAGGTTTGAAAGAAATTAGTGTCTCACCTATTATTTGGGATTTGATCAGTTCTCTTATTCTCACACCATTTTTGGTCATCTTACATTACCTTTTTACTTCCTTGAAAAAGGACATGTAACTAAATTGTGTGATTATTTAGCAACATGCATCACTGTCAGTAAAATCATTACTGCTTCATAAATGCTTCGTAAATCTCCAGGGATATGGAAGAGCTTTTTAATTTTAAAAAACAGTGCTTATGAAGGGCTACAGTAGTCCTGAAGTACAGTGTGATCACAATCCAGCTGTGCTGCAGATCTAGGGTTCCTCAATGTATACAAAGACTGTCTTTGCAGATGCTCTAGACTTTTGCAAATTGTATCTGAAGACTCACAAGCAACATTATTGACTTTGGTAGCAAAATTTAATTTTAAGCTCAAGATCAAAAACTTCAATGACTCTGGATAATTATGCCCATAGTACCTGTAGGGACTGAACAAAAAAATGAGCCAATTTCTCCTCTCCCCTGCTCTGTGTTCTAGCTTAATGTGAAAGACACCTGGAGTGTGAACAACATGAAGCAGTATGATCAATCAGGGCATAGGGGTTGCTCAAATATGGGAAAGGTCAGGCCCAGCACTAATATTACAAGACAGATGCAAGCTAACATTTTAATTTAGTAAATTTTACATTGTCCACATCCTATGTGTAAGATGAAAAAGATAAAAGAAAAATACACGTAAGTAGTTTTTAGATTACAGTGCTTCCATCTCTGTGTTGTTTGTTTTGTATGTCAGAACAAACCACTGATTCTCTTCTTAGTTTTCATGGAGGTGTCTGATTCATGTGACATTTTTAATTATTAAACATAAAGATAAAATGAGCACTGCATCTTTTTCAAATTACGAAATAACCAAACAGTTCCTTTATTTCACCAACAGCATCTTAATGTTCTGGTAAATCAAACTGGGCCAAGTTTTCCAGATGGATATTGGCTTGTTTGCTGTTTTTGTAAAGACAAAACTGTATATGAAAAAGCAGATATATTATTAAATTTTCCCACTTTAGCCAAAAGCAGTTTGTTTGGAGATCTGATTTGTCCTAAATGTTCCTATTACTTGACTGGTATGTCTCTGGTATGACTGGTATGACTTTTCTCACTCCTTTTTGTCATTGTCTTAGGAAAGACAAATTAGTATAGAATGTTTTTCCTTTTAATGAATATAAATGTTGAAACTGTTACATTTGGTTGTGTTATATTGCAAAAAGCAAATGTTCTAAACAAGTTTATTAAGGGATGCTTTTCTGGAATGGCAACTTTGAAGCAAAGCACTGATAAATAAGTTTCCGGTGAATTATGGGCATCATCCCTAACTATATAACAGATGACAATGTTTCTTAAAAATAATAGCATAGGTCTTATTTTGGCAATTAATAAATTATTGGACAATTAACAAAGAAATGTGCTTCTTGACAGTGTAGGAGAAGCCATGAAAGTTCCCCCAGACCGTACATTTGGAATGGTGGTCCATCGAGATGAATATGGTAAGTTCAGGGGCAGAATACAATCTTAGCTTGTCAGTGAAACTATGCTGAAGTAATTACTGTTGGTTGTGTAGCATATAATATTCCTTAAACTATAGTAAAAAAACCCAAACAACTAATCAGAATAATAAGTTTTTGAAGGTAGCAGACAGAAAAGAGAATGAAAATAAAAAAATATTAATTTCCATTATGATAAAATGTTGAAAGCTAGTCAACTCAGATAGCTGATGTAGGGATTGATGGTGATATTAGTCGAGTTATTTAATTAGTCAAGACTAGTTAAGGCTTGTTCAAATTCTGCATAAGGTTTTATATATAATTTATTATGTAGTGTAATAAAATTAAAATGTCTAGGTATGCTTGTCCTGTAAGGAGTAGCAGAAAGAGCTGAACAACAACAAAAAATTACTAGCAAGTAGAAAACAATGCATATTTGTTGCTATTAGAAGGGGGGTTGGTGAGCTACTTCTTTTTCTTATTGGCCTCTGAGTGAACTAGCACTCTAGCAATTGTCCTTCAGGACTTGCATAAAGACTGTAGCTCAGTGTTTAAAAATACTAACAGACTTAGGTTACATGGAAAATAGGACTAGTAACACAAAAATAGTACATTGTCTTTCTAAAAATCAATGGTTTATAATTATTGGAAATTAATTACATGGACTTTCCCATTGCTTCTTATAACTATATTGAAATATGACAGACTGGAAGTAATAGCTATATATGTTCTTTCACTTTCATCCATCTGGACTTCGAGGAACTCGTTGCTGTCAGAAACTTTTGGAAGCAGTGGATGGATTTGTGAAGCTATGTTAAGATGTTTGCAATTTTTTTCATATTAACTGCATCTGAGTAGAGAAATCATCATATGAACCATTTGATCTTTTAATGAATTGGCTATGTCAGATGCTCAGCAGTCCTGAAAATCAGCATCTCAAAACTGAAATTGTCTTTTTCCTTGAGACTGTAAGCCATTTAAAAAAAAAATAAATCCCATGGTCTGTATATGTGCAATTGATTGGGGAAGTGTTTATTTTTGTAGGAGTCAGTGGTCTTCTTCACCACTGGGCTCCATATGAGTTCCTCCGTGGTAAGGACAGAGAGAGGGCTGTCTTGACTGCAGTTCGACAGAGTTTGAAGAATGCTAACTATGAGAATTTTGACATCTTACTGGAAGCATTCAGGCATTATGATAAGGTTAGTGCTTTGAAAACGTTATAAATGTAATGGGATGTGTGACATTAGCACTCCTGATCCATGGAGATACAGGCAGAAAAAACACAAGCACATGTAGATGTGCTACAGGCACATGTAGATGAAAACTATAAAGACAAGGTAACTTCATAGTTCTTGTGTGTTTATTCTGCTGTGATGTGCTATGGACACAACAGTACTTTAAGCCTTTCACAACAGTATTTGGTAGGATAACAGCAAGCAAGGGACATGGGAGCAGGAATAACATTAACATTTTTGCTCCTCAAATTCATCATTTCCTTTTAGAATAAAAATGGTTGAAGGGATTCTGTTCATGTTTTCTTCCAAGATGTACTTTTTGACTGAATCACCAAGCCTCAGAATTTCACATCTTGTCTTTTTTTCTCTCTGCAAAAAAGAACTGTTGTCATTCCATATATAACACTAATTGTAATGTATGCAGAATGATTGATGCCTTACTTTGAAAATAAATCTTGGATTTGCCTCAACATTTATGGTTAGATTGTTATCTTGTTGCAATACCCTGTCACATTCTTACTCTCTAATCAACAGACTAAGGTAAAAAATATTTAGTCATACTAATATTCTCATTTTTAATTGGAATAATTGGAAACCCGGAATTAATCAGGTTTTCTTTTAGTACTCAGCAATGTTACTCTTTCTGAAATGATGTGCCTGGTGCTATATATATATGTGTATATAAGCATATATGTAAGTGTTCCTTTTTGGTCAACCTTTTTCATATGACTGTTACAACAAATTTTATTTTATTTATAATAGAATAAAGATGGAATGATAGATAAAGATGACCTACGAAAGTGCTGTTTTCAACTTAATTTGAATCTGGATGATGAGCTCCTGGATTCCTTATTTGACTGTTGTGATTTGAATAAAGATGGTCTGATTAATTACCTGGATTTTACAAACTTCCTGAACTGGAAAGACAAAATGGCTGTTAATGAGTTTGAAGAAAAAATAATTACAAAAGGTTGGTGACTTAATACTGGCAAATTATGGAGATGATCTTGTTCTTAAAACAGCTATTGAAAGGCCATTGCTGGTGTAGAGTAGGTGCTCCTTTAGGAGGACAGGATTTAGATAGTGCATTTAGTCCTTGTCTACCACCAGCACAGCCTCAGATAAAAATGTGTTTCAGAACCCTGGTGTTCTGTCTTTCATGTTGAGAATGTCTCATAAATGGGTAGAAAGGAAAAAATCTCTTAGAATCATCAGAAATGCAGATTAACTTTGTTGCCTACTTCATAGTTTTTCAATGGTTCAAACAAAATTTTTTACCTCTTACTCTATTATGTGCTAATAATAAATCCTGGCTGTACCATAACTTTTTTTTTTTAATAGGGAAAAAATTAGATGTTGTTGCTCTGCCTGAAAACACAAAGATAAATGATGAGCTACTGCTGAAGCAGGAAGATCTTGTGGTAAAAGAACCAGGAAGTTCAGAAAAGACACCAAAACCACTTAGAAGATCAACAGATAATATAATTGCAAATTACCAGACAACTTCTTCTCAGTATAATGCTGTAGTAGGTGGTCTTCCAGCAACCTGTAAGTACACAGGACTGTACTCACCATGGAGCATTATTTAAGACAAAACCAGAAAGAAGTTTAAAAAGTATTGCTACAGGTTCTACTGATGTACAGTAGTGAAGTAATTTCTCAAACTAAGTTTGTTAAGAATTGTGGCTTGGAAGATGGCATGGCTAATCCATTCAGAAAGTGAAAGTTAATTGATATTTCTTTGAGAAATTATGCTTGTAATTTTAGGAGAACTGTGTCTTCTTGGAATCACCTATAAATATTTTCATCTGGAACTACTGGTTAAGTGCTAAAATATTTCTGCAAGATTTCCTGTTGCCATGCTTCATGATGTAGCTGAAGCTAGGAACTCTAAAAAGACAAAGAAAAATAGATGAGAGAGAAAATTATGTAACTTCTTGATCCAATAGAGATGAAACATCAAAATTGTTCTTGTTTCATACAGAAAGTGACTCTACATACAGACTTTTCCATGCTACATGTTGCTTGACTCCCATAGGTTATCCATTGTGTGGTGTTCCAACTATCCGTTCAGATCTTCCTGCTCCTCGAATTCGCCGCATCAGTGACAGAACTAATTATGGTGATGAGGCCAATGCTTATGCATTATTGTTCCCTTCTGTCTTCAGCCAAAAGGGAGTGCACGAAAGAGACATTTTTAAAACAAGACCAAAGGCAGAGGTATAGTGCATTTCTTCAAACTGTTCTTCCAAGATAAATCTACCTCTAGCCATGAGGGAGTGAAAAGTCATCTTACCAAATAATCAGATTGCAGAAGTCTTTGTTGCAACATTGCTCGCTTTCTTTACACGTATTCAACTGTCTGAAAAGTATTTACTCTTCACTTTTAAAATTACTGATAATGTTAGATGTTAATTTTATTGAGATACAACTTTGGTAAGTAATAAAAGGAAGTGTGTCAGTTTGTTGCTGCTCACATGCTCCAATGCTGTGTTGGATGAGGGCTGGTAATTAATCTAGGGCTTAAGAGTGACTTATCTTTTCTGTAATGTGAGAAGGGCAAAACAGTTGAGAAATTTCCATCCTTGGACATATGCAAATTTCTGAGCAAGGTCCCAAGCAACATAGTTTAATGTTAGAATTAATTTGATGATGTGGTTGGATGGATGACCTCCAGAGATCTCTTCCAACCTTTGTTATTCTATGAATAGATGTCTTTAAAAGAATAGGCATTTACAGATGCATAAAACTAGTTTCTGTCACAGGGGGATGCTTAGTGGAGAATATTACCCAAGTTGTTTACTCAGACAACTTGCAGGTTTTACGAATGGCAAATTTGGCAACCTACTTGGACATAACTTTTGATTGCTCTTCTGAGTCAGGGTCATAGGCTCACACGTGCAAAAAACTTGTACAGTGATAGAGGACATGGGGAGTCACTCACCAATGCTGTGCCATCTCATATTTCCAAAGAGGACATCAGTTTGTAGGGACTTGGAGTCTCTTTTCCATCTCATATTTCTGGGGGCTGCTACCACTCTTATCTCACAGCCCACAATTCCTCACTCATAAATACTAACCTCACTCCTTCTCCTGTGTTGTGTACTTTTTTGCTTCTAGATTTGTAGGCATTTTCTAGTGAAAAAATATTAACAAATAACTTCATTACCTGAAGTACAATTTATGTGACAATTGTAACAAAACATGAAATTCCAATCTAAAATGAAAATAGAAGCCTTGACAACCCTTCCCTTTCTAGTAGTCATATTAAATATTCATTCACATTTGAATGTGGATCTGGAACCTGAATGTATATTTTACAGAAAAGAATGTTTCTAATTAGTGACTGGGAATGTGAAAGAGGTGATATCATGTTCTGTACATATCCATAAAACAGCATGTCAGAATGTCATGTACCTGAGCGTTTACCATTTTGTAATCTATCTCTGAAGCAGGAAATTGGTGCACACAGAATACAGCTAGCAGTAAATAGACTTCATGCTTCATTGAGAAGCCCATTATACCTGTCAAGCACCAGATAGAACTCTCTCAGAAGTTATAATGTGGCCTGAGATGTCATACTCCGTTGTAGATTATACAGGCTATACAAAGTTCACTCTAGAAACACCTCTGAGTGTGTTAAATTACTGTATATTAATGAAGCAGACTGTTGTGAATGTTTTAGTGATGATCTTTGATTTATTTTGATACGGACTGTTAGTATTTTCAAACATGTAATAGCTAATGAAATTATTATATGAAAACCCAGAGTCATTTAATACTAGCAGTTTTTCTATAAGCCTGTAGAAATGAATGCAAATTCTGACTATAAAACAGTTTAATGAGGTGACTCTTCATGTTGCAAAAGAACAAAGTAGTTCTAGTACCTGCTATTTTCTTTGCTGGAATTCATCCTGGTCTATTGAAGAAAAGTTGCATAACTGAGTAATAGTGTGTAATTTGTATTCAACACGATTAGGTTGATAATAAGTAAGGGTGGGTTTAACTCTATCTGCACATTTGATAGCCAGTTGTTTGAGTATTTTGTGGCTGTGGAATAGGCAGGACTGATTTATATTTTAATATGGTGAAACTGAGTTATAAAAACATGTAGTCCTTAATGGTCACTGCAGTGATACTTACAATGGAATATTGCTTTTAGTTTAATTTTAAAATTTTATCAGCTTGCTGAAAAAAATAGATCAAATCTGGTTTGTTTTCCTCATGAGCAATATTATTGATTTAACTGAAACAACACCTATGCTTGAAGAAACAAAATTTAGTCTGTGTTTACCTCCTGTAATTTCATCTGGCACAAACTGTTGTAGATGTATTGGCTAATATGAAGCTGCAGTTTTTTCTGTACTGTGGATCAGACCTACATTTATACAACAGACAGCTGTAGAGAAAGATGACAAGCAAGGTTGATTTGGCTGTGTTAAAGGTTTACTTTATCAAAGCATGCATAAGATATCCAGGGAATAATCAAGATGTGTGCAAATGCACACAACCGAAGAAGCCAAAAGTTTGCTAGTATTAACAAAAAAGCACCAGCCATCTCAGTGTTCTTCTAAAGCTTTCTTTCTCTAATGAATCAACAGGTCAGTATAATGAGGTATGCAGCAGGAAACACTTAAGTGAGAGAATAAGGAAAAAAAAGATCTTTTAGGTTGAATTACTTTGGCATAAAACTATAGCAAGAGCCAAAGTTGATGTGAACCATTTCATTTTAGCCACTTCAACCATTATCTATATCAACTGAAGATTTTGCATATATTATTATTGCTGTGAAATGCAGACAATGTGATTTGTGTCAACAACTTCAAATAGTAAAAGTATAATGGATAAACAGGACTTAAGGCTTTTAAAAAAATGTTTCCTTTTCCCTGATTTTTTTTTAATTTTTTTTTTAATGTTGCATCAGTATTACATTAGTATCTAAAGGTCATTTCGTACACCAGAGCTTTCATCCCAGTAAAATTCAGTTTTACTTAAAAAGAAACTTCTTTGGTTAAGAATGCAGGATTTGGTCTGTAGTTTTTTATTTAGGAGTAGGAAAATATTCTTTGTCAAATAGAGTTTGCTACTGTATGTAAAAGCTTGACTCTATATAGTTTAAAGAAAATGCTGACCAGAGTTGCATGAATTGTATTATTTTGTAGATCGCAGAAATCCTCCGCAACATTGGTGTGAACATTTCACATGAAACATTTGAAGATTTATGGAAGCAAGTCTGTATGAAACATCAGAAAGAAGAGGTGTGTGTAGAAAGCCTCAGAAATGAACTGAATGAAATACATGAATCACACACAAAACCCAGTTTATAATTCTAGTCTTTGGGCATTGCATTTCTTTAAATTGACATCAGTCATAATTCTAATACTAAATACAATAAACATTTTAAATAAGGTGTGTTTACAGAACTTGAACTCATTGTTTATTGTATTTCTGAGTAATGGGTTTACCACATATAGTTAAATCTTTCTGCTATCATTCAATTTCTTGGGATGTGGTATCTATAGAAATAAGAGAGGATACAGCATGTTTGTGAATGGAATTTAAATCTTAAGTTCTTTATTTTGTCTCTTTTTACAGTGTTTCCGAGTTTAAACAATAATACTTCAAGCAGGGACACGTTTTGCATTTTTTTTTTCTCTCATAAACAGAAAGATGGTTTTGAAAAATATGCAAGACCTTTTAAATATTATTACCATAGAATTGTGTTTTGCTTTGCTTCTAATGTTCCCTGATTTTTAGTTGACAAAATGGTAGCCAACAGAGATGTGGTTGTGGTAAGTTATTTCATATATTTGAAAATTTATGCGAGAAGGTGCTTTACAGTAAGATACTAAGGAAGCAGCATAGTCACAGATGTGGGATCTATTGTGTCATAAAATGGAGTCTGTAAGTACCAACTGATTAAGAAGTGCAAAAATAAATGCCTGATTGTGTGGCAGAGGGCTCATATTCTTTATGCAATCTTACAACTGTTGGTAGCATGTGGCAAGCAAGAAAAATTAATTGATATTTAGAGGAGTATGTGCACATTACATAGAAATACAGGCTGGGTACTCGGAAGAGTTTGGGGGGGCTTTCAGAGAGCTAACTTAGCTGTGACCAATGCAATTTCTTGGGAAGAGTAACTTGAAAAACATAAGAAAAACTCTTGATCGTTATGGAAATCTCAATGAATATATATTTGAAGTCAAATAAAAATAAAAAATGGAAGGCAATAAATACTAGAATCTACAGCTGTGAATTAGAATGTTCAGTCTTCACTTGTATAACTGAGGTTGGTGTAAACCATCTGGAAATTGTTTGATATTACTTTTAGGCTTCTTCATATTGCAAAGTAAGATCCTTGCCTGAGGTAATCTTTAACATACAGGATCTCAGGAAGGACATAACTTTGTCACCTATCAGTGCTGTAATACCTTGCTAAGTTTTGGAATGTTAGATAATGTTGCCATCCAAAAGGCTTACTGTGTTCTAGAATGTAAGTAAACGTCCTATATATCCTAAATACTAGGAATGCACGTGTAATGACAGCTTAAAATGTCATTTCAACTTTTTTTCTCATTTTGCATTCATGTGATTGCTAAGATTCCTCTTTTGCCAGTGTTCTAGGAGCTTGTAATTTACTAGCTTGTTAAGTGAGAACAAGCCAGGACCCTATTGTATGTTATTATTGTAGCATTAATAGTAGCTGTCTTACATCAAATAGAAAGAATTTGCTTCCTGGTATCTCCAGGGAGCAGGTGGTGGAAATGCTGCTTTATGAAGGTAGCTTTTTTCTGATATGAATGAAAGTTGAGTTGTTGTTGCCTTGCCTTTCCATCCTGGAACTCTGCACATGCACTGGAAAGTGTGCGGAAAGCAAACTGACAGATCATGACAGAAAGATGAATGTACTGCTAATTTCAATTGAATTTGCTATGTTAGGATTTCACTACCTCCAGTGAACTTATTTAAAGTGCCTCTTCTGCTTTAGTAGAATGTTTAGCTTTGTTAGTGAAATGGAGTTAATATTGTTTGTGGACAGTCTGCTAAATAAATGTAGGATAAAGAACACTAATAAATCATGGTTCAGTATTTTGCCAGTATGTTTCTAACTGCAGACTAAAAGTTTCCTTTAGAGGTTGGGTTTAAAATGAACTGGAAGTGGTATTCAGCTAAACTTACCTCTTCTGAAGCTATAAAAGATTAATCATTGATCAGATCTGTAAATTCTACTTCTAGGTGCTTATTTTTCATCACCATATTCATATCAGGCCTCTGTATGACTTAATCACTGTGACACAGTTACTTCAAAGGAGTTTCCCAATCCCTGTGTTTCCTTTTGTTAAATGCTTTATGCATAAATTTGCTTGGTGCAAATTTTTGTGTTTCATTTCTGTTTGCTTTCCCAATGTGTGTAAATTCAATGATATATTTGTAGGCTTTAGAGCAGCAAGTTGTGTTCTGTGATTTTTATGATTCCCTTAATATATTTCAATAGGCAGAAAATAAAAAGTTTGCTTTCTTCTGTGCTGCAGCGTGTTTATTTTTCTCTAGGAGCTGATGTAACTAGGACAGTGCACTGCCTTTCACTAACCTGTGGGCCATATCTGAGGCAAAGTTTTACAGAGAAGGTTAACAAAACTGTGACTCCAAAGCCATGCATTCTAAGAGCAGACACACAAATTTAGCTCTTGCAATTGCAGAAGTTGTGAATATGTTGATTTGGACTGTGTGGACAAAACTAGTAAATGCCAAATTCTGTCAAAGGTAAATATTTTGGTAAAAAAATCGTAGTCATATTGGGCCAAATTGTCTTCATAGAATTTACATAAAAAGTAACACTGGATAAAACATGCAGCACATTCAGGTATTTGTACACTGATTCTCCGTTGATCTCTGTTTCACTAAGAGTATTCCAAAGAATAGCGTGTTTAGTAATTATGCATTTTAAATTTGCTGAATTGAACTTCTCTTAAATTCATCTTAGAGTAGATGTATTCATTTACAGGGACAGAGCAGGGAAGTCTTCCTTTCCACGTATATCACTGCTTTCTTCTTCCCAAAAGCCATGCCAGGGATGCTGACTTTCAATACCTGTAAACATTTATTGTACAAGATAAGGCTGCAGATGGTAATGCACAAAATTCCTTGTTATTCATTCTATATTTCTTGCTCTTAATCTTTAGAATGTGAATATTAACATAGGTAAGCATACAGCTAGGATGACTTACTTGGCAGTGACTTCTGCTATGTAAAGCAGATGTTGGAGTCATTCTTTTTACTCTTGTTGTAATGAAAAAAATTATCCGTGCAGTGTTTGAGGTGTTGGAAGATCCATTCCACTGTGTTCCATGGAACTGTATGTGTGACTGAATGTACATGCTGCCTTGATATTATTACTTCATGATTTTGATATATGCCTTTTTTCAAGTAAATTAAAATTACTAAGAATTTCTGGTTTTCAGTGACTTCCCTGACTCAAGTAAATTTTCTGGTCCTGCAACTTGTTCTTAGAAGTGGAAGGTGAGTTTTGTTTGTTTGGTTTGTTTTTTAAACAACTGTATGTAATTATTTGGGTCCTGAATAGAATGCTAATATGGCTTTATGCTAAGAAGAATACTCCAAATGGATGTATAAGCACAAAAGGTGGTACTAGGGCAGACTGCCCAGAAACATGATTTAGGTCTTCATCTTGCCAATAGATATGAATAGGTAGGATGTTTTTGGAATGGTTTATACATCCTAATTAGTTGGTGTTTGCCATTAGGAGATATTTCTTTGGAAACTGGTTATTTACATTTGACAGTCTTTCATTGGGCACCATCTGCCTGTGTGGTTTGACTTTGCAAGTGGCCAGAATCCTTTTCTAGCAGATGGGTATAAGTTTAGGCATGCCAGAGAACCACTAAATGCTGCGTGGTTGAGTAGCTGGGATCATATCTGTATTTCTTTATTACTCCTCTATTAATTTTGAAAATGCTGGCATAGATTATGCAAACCCATAGGTAAGATTTTGGCATCTTTGGTCAGTATTAGTCTGCAAAGGAAAAAAGTATTAAACATTAATATTTAAAACAGTCTTCACAGTGTTCCTATTTGCTAAGATTGGTGGTTGTTGATTCCCGCCAAATGTGTGTTGCCTCCCTGAGCAGACTGAAACAGATAAAACTTGTAGAAGAACTTGTACATCCTAGGCCCACATTCCTGACTTCTGAGTGTCATAAACATAGGAAGCTAGTATTCCTTGGGACACAAATACATGCAGCTGTGTTCTGAAATTACACTCTAGGAGATTAGATGGTAAGTTCTGTAATACCTAAACAGTAAATCTTTGGTGTATTCTGTGTGTTTTCAAAGTTCACTCCTCATTGCATTGCCTAGATGTAAGTGAAAACTCATTGAAATAAGAAGACAGGGGTTAAATGGTACCCGTTAATTGTGGCAATATTGTTTTCCTGGCAGTTTTGAACAGGGCCTAAAGAGACGTGCTATCCCATAGTAACGCTTTACTAAATGTATGTCATCTCTGTGTGTGACAAGGCTGAAGGCATAACAAAATGCAGGGCTATTTTTTGCTAAGGAGCAATGAGTACCATAATGTAAAGGGTATCTGTACAGGGCAGCCCAGAGGTTCTGTCTAGCCCATTGTCCCATTCACAGTGGTCAAAAATGTGATAGGGGAGAAGCAGCATATCAGGGCAAACATGATGGTATTCCTTCCTAGAATCCTCAAAGTGCTTCTATCACTTGATCTTCCAGCACCTTTCTAAAAAGCAAATGTTTTCTTTATATTCATTGATCTTCAACAGATTTTGCCTCATGACCTTGACCAGTCTGCCATTGAAACTTTGTGATACTCTGGCCTCTGCAACACCTGTTGGTAAGGAGTTCCGTAGCTTTAGCAATGCACCTTACAGAAAACTAGCTCATTTTCTTATTTCAAATCTTCTTTCTGATATAGCTTAATGTGATGCAAGCTAATTTCTCTGCAGAAGCAACAAACAAATTTCTGTACACTGTCAGTGATATAGATTATTTATATACCACTGTTGCATCCCTCCTAAGTCCTAGCCAGGGACTGCTTGCCAAGCTATCGCCTCTGGAGAAATTATTCTAAAGTGTTCTTTGGCCATGTTGCTTTCCAGTGAAGATTTTCTCACTGTGCAGAGCCTTTCCTGAGATACAGTGAACGTAGATTTAATAGTGTCAGAAAGGAGCTTTCTCTGTTTTGTCATTTTATTTCCCCTCATAACAGTATTAAAAGTGATTATTTCACACATGGAGGCAGGGGCAGTTTCAGAGATGTTTTATGCATTTATAGGGCAGCTGGCACAGCCCAAGTCCATAAGGAACTTCTCAACGCAGCAACCTTGTGAATACAAAGTTGTATGCTTAATGCAAACATAGTCCCCCATGACCTGCTGTCCTCCTCTAAATGCACTGAGTCAAGTGGATTTGATTCCAGATTGCATGTTGTTGTTAGAACAGAATTTGGTTCACTTTGTATACCTGGTCAGTCCATGTGTTTTCTTTAATAAAATGCTTTGAAGGTGTTGGATTGAAGACGAAACCTAAGATTAAACTGGTTTTGCTTTAATAAATACTTTTTCAATGCCACTATGGTACATGTAGGAAGATAAATTGTTAAGCTGCTTGTGAGAGACATTTATTATACTGAGATATAATTCTTTCTGTGCATAATTTCGGCAAAGACATGTATAATAGGCATAGATCAGTGCACAAACTCCCGGTGAGGCTGTGAAAACAAAGATCAGGTTCACTATATTAGCTTCTTTTAAAATTCCAGGTGTCTTGATTTAGGGCCAAAGCTAATGCTATCTGCTGGCGATCTCTTTGTTGTTCAGTCCCAGTGGGAGTGTAGAATAATAAATACTATCTCTGTCCTTCCTGGTCTTCTCATTCCAGTGGATTTCTGTGGGTTACAAAACAGCTCCTGTACAACGATTCACTCAAAGGACAGTACTGCTGAAAGCCAAATGTGAACAGATTCCAGACTTTTGATCTCTCAAGAGGCATCTCTCTTGAATTCCTTACTGTACCCTCTTTAGAATAGAAGTCTGTACAAGAAAATTCTGAGGAAAAAACAAGCCAGTGATTAATCACCTCATTTGAACTGGACTTAAATTACAGTTAAAATAGTAACTTAATGCATAGGGCTATTTTGGGGTTTTTTGTTGTTTTTGGTGTGTTTGGGTTTTTTTTGTGTGTTTTGTTTTGTTTGTTTGTTTTGGTTTAGTTTCGTTTTTTGTCTGCTTTTTTCTATATTCTACAGGGGAAACAAATGCCTGTATTGGCATTTTTCAGGACGAGTGTTAAATGCACTTATAGCTGTGTGACCATCTACTGCAGACAGAAGGCAGCTGTCCCTGCATACATGCAGGCACACAACTGTCTGTCACAGACATGGTTTTCTTTTCTAATTTAATCATATAGACAATTAAGTAAACTAATTTACCCTTGCTAAACCATCAGTTATCCCATGTTAAAATATCATCAATTTAATACATCATTGCTTATGATAGTACACTGTTCACATCTAAAGTTGCTTTGACATGAATCTGATAGAAGTGACAGAGGGATAAGTTTGGGGCCAAAAGCTTAGATACCATAACAAAGATTTCTCTCTTGAATAATAGCTATTGTTTCTTAAAAATCGGAATTATCGCTTGGAAACAATAGCAGTAGCCTGAGTATCTTGTTACTGGAAGTGCTAGTGCTTCATTTCTGACTCGTTTTTTGCTTAGAGCTATTTCCCACCATTTGTTTGTCAGGTTTTCAGTTCAGACAATTTACTTAGGAATAATATTGAGGATAGTAGGAACACACAGCCTAATAGTGTTTGCAGGTGGCCAGAGATGTGCTAACAATGCTCCAGTGTCATGGTTATTGGTCTTATTATTTGAGAACAAGAAGAACCGAGTGATTATTGAATAAAATGCTGCATGACAAACATTTGTTCATGAAGCTGGGCACGGTTCAGATGATTGGTGATTGTTTCCCTTTCTACTGCTGCTACACTGGAGAATTATGTGAGCAGAGTGCTATCCTGAAAAAAGCTTTGCAAGAATTGAAGGGGCCCTGGGGCATGAAAGATGTCAAATGTAATGTCAAATTCTCCCTCTGCTTAACCAGTTAACAGAATTGGTAGGGAAAAAAGACCCTGTTTGTAATTAAAGGAAAAGAAACTCATGTTTCATACTCAGGTTTGTATGCTGTTACTCAGTTTCTCTGTATTTGCTTCTTAAGGAAAAAAAAAAAAAAAAGGGGGATATAAGGAAACAGTCTCATCTTTTTTATTATTCCACTGAAGAAAGTAAAGCAAACATAGTAAGAAGAAAATAGGAGAAAGTAATTAAATGAGTAACATATGAAAAGACACAATTTTTCTTTTGAAAGGGAATAAAAACTTGCATAATATTATGGTTTTTTGTTTTCCTTTGATAAGAACAAAAGTCTGATGGGACTTTTCAGTCAACTTTTCTGCCGAAGAGCCTGCATGGAAGAAAGCTGTGATTCTCTAAGGGAAAGTCCCTGAAAGTACATTTACCTTGTCTTGAAATACGGTAGAGGGTTTGTGAGAAAAGATGCATTGTACCTTTTGATAGAGTAGTAGTCATTCTTCAGTAGTAAAGGATGCTTGAAATGTTAAAAGAGATTTTGTGTGTTGGATTGTATGACAGTGGTGTGCCAGTACAACATGTGCCTGATTCCCCAGTGAGTACAATGTGCAGTACCTTTTAAAGGACTTTTCTAGAGGATGGTTGTACTGCAGATCATATTTGTGTCATGTCTAGCCAGACTTCCTAGGACTGTAAGTCCAGTTATAAGTTCCTGTAGTGAAACAGAAAACAAACATCAGTTGAGAAGTATCTAGAGGTTATAGAAAGACTACTGCATGTATAATAATGAAAAAAAAAAATTAACAAATAACTCCCTTTACCCAGAAGAAGCTCATAAACTGAAAAGCAAGTCTTGTTCTTTTTTGTACAGCCCTTTCAAATCAGAAGTGCTCTTTTCATTCTCCCTGTGGAGAATGGGATATTCAGATAGTGTTTTATTATCCCAAGAGGTGTGGGAGGAAACATTTCTTGTTAGATAAAGGATTATTTTGTGAAGAAAGGTGGAGGAAATGAGGGAAAGAGCAAAAAAGAGTAGGGGTGAACAAATTTCTACAGAATGTGTTTTTCTTTGCCCCCCTTATTAAATCATACAAGAATTTTCTGCATTGGAGATTTTTTTTCTGTCAATCACCTAATTAGAAAAAGGCAAGTAAAGGCAATAAAATGATCACTGTCTGCTTATTCCATTCTTACTATTTTTTTTGATATGTTGAAAAAAGACTGACAAGTTCTTATAACTGATTAAAAACCAGAATAATTTATTTTGCTGATCCTTTATATTGAATGACTATAGAAATACAGTCATAAATCATTGTTTTTCACTAAGTTTTTAGCGATGCAATAGACATGATATTTTAGTCTTAATTTCACTAGAACTATCAGTATTTATCCCTTCATTGAGTGACTGCTGTTGGGGTGGTGTGGAAAATACACTTGCCTTAAATATTTTGTGGGGTTTCATACAAGTGGGAGGACGAGTTGTATCGCTTCACTTTATTTTCATGGCAGAATTGAGAGCTGGAACAGCTCTGTTCACATTTCTGACGAGCAGTCCATTTGTTCGAGCTTCTAGGTGTCGTTCACATCCTTAATTCTAGGATTCCAAGTTAGTAATTTTATTATGGAATTGTGAGTTGCCCAGGATGTGTTCATCCAGCATTCAAGAGCATATTTAATTTTGATGATTGAGATATAGGAGTTAGGATAGTTCGTGATATTAAAAAAAAATAAAAAAATTTGTTAAAAATATCTCTATTCCTTTTGCTTAACTGTAGACAATTTGTTGAAGTGCCAGCTTGCTTAAAGGTTCCTTTACATTAAACAGAAGAAAAGATATGCACTGGTATGGCAGTTCAGTTTTTCAAACATTTTTCTTGCTTTCCAAAGTCTAAGGGAAGTTTTGGAACCATTTTGATGTATCAGTTGAGCACAGGGAACTTGGTGGGATGTTTCCAGGCTCAGCACTATTTCCCTTCTTCAGCCCCTGGCCTTCTTTTGTGCCTTCCACATGCGTGCATATTAGATTACCATGGGGAAGAGAGTAGTTTTGACAGAATCACAGAACTGTCATGATTGGAAAAAACTTCTCAGATCATGACATCCAACTGTCAAACTCTTCCTCCCCCTCCCCCAACTAAAATCATAGAATCATCTATATCATGATGTCCATTAAATCATGTCCTTAAGTCCCTCATCTACGTGGTTTCTAAAGACCTCCAGGGATGGTGGCTCCACCATCTGCCTAGGCAGCACATCCAGCACCTAACTACTCTCTCAGTAAAGAAATTCTTCCAAATATCTAGTCTAAGCCTCCCCTGGTGTAACTTCAGGCCATTTCTTTTACTCCTAGCATTTTTTACGTGAGGGAAGATTTTCTCGAGATCCATTTATTTGTAAGCATGATTTATTATTATTATTATTATTATTATTATTATTATTATTATTATTATTATTATTATTATTATTTAAACAAAGGCCTTGCTTTATAGCACAGCGTGTGCTCAGCATTTGCCTTTCACAATCCATGCCCTTCAAAGCTCTTCATTTTTACTCGGAGGCAGTAAAAGCCTGGGAAGAAATCTTCATCTGTGCGATTAAAACCTACGAGTTCAAATCCATCTCTCCACTGCTGTAGCCATTAAAGCAATGTTACAGGGGGTGGGGGTGAGGGAAATTGAGGTGTATTTTTTCCCGTCCCACCGCCGCTCGGTAGCGGGTTCCCGGCGGTGTCCGGCGGCAGCGGGAGGGATGGGCGGAGCCGCCATCCCAGCGGCAGGGGGCGCTCTCGGATTTCCACACTGGGAAAGCGCGGAGAGAGCGGGAGCGGGGTCAGGATCGGGACCGAGTGCGGGATCGGGACCGAGAGCGGGATCGGGGTTGGGATCGGGATCGGGACCGGGACCGGGACTGTGTTGGGGTTTCTGGAGCTGGCGCCCTCCGCGCCGCGACGGCACTCATCCCAGAAAGGCTTCCCCGGAGGAACAGCGGCTGTTCACCGGCGGATGGGGTTGCTTAAACGCTGCATTTTTCGCAGCTGAATTTTAAGGTGAAACGTTATTTTGGCGATATTGTGAGTTTCTGCTGGTCTGTGTAACCCTTGTTCTCCGAGAGAAATAAAATTAGGTAATTTCGGAGCGTTGTAATGTGTAAATAAGTACCTTCATATGCTTTTCCCCCTGCTATGCATTTGTGTTGTTAATCATGTTGATCTAGCGTTTATATGACTTCATTTATTAGAATCATGTAATCATGGAATGGGTTGGATTGGAAGGGACCTTAAAGATCACCCAGTTCCAACCCCCCTGCATGGGCAGGGACACCTCCCACTAGATCAGGTTGCTCCAAGCCCCATCCAACCTGGCCTTGGACACTTCCAGAGATGGGGCATCCACAACCTCCCTGTGCAATCTGTTCCAGTGTCTCACCAGTCCGACAGTGAAGAATTTCTTCCTAATGTCTAACCTAAACCTATCCACCTCTGTTTTAAAACCATTACCTCTTGTCCTATCAATACTTGCCCTTGGGAAAAGTCAACCCCAACATACAAATTCAAGTAGGTTCAGTGAAGTTCAATAAATATTAAACTGACTTGCAACTGCTAATGAAAATGAACCTGGGACTATTTTTGTCTGTGAGTGTTAGCATCCTTAGTTTATAGCTCAGAGATCATCAGAAAACATCACAGGTTATAATTGAGGCAAAGAATAGTGGAAAGTTATATGTGAAGCAAATAATCCCCTTAGTGGTAAATTTGTACTCTGAAATACAAAGCAGCCATGGCTAATGGCAGTCACACTGGGAAGATGGAAAGGATCTCCAAAAGCCACAGGGTGTCCTATGGTATTGTTGCAATAGCAATTTACAATAACAAGTAAATTAAAATATTAATTAGTGAGTGCATATATTACACAAATATTAATGTCCTGGGTGTCTATATACAGGTTTTCATCAATCATAAGGCGAAAAAGATTATTTTTTAAAATTTGTGCTTAAAACATCAATAATATAAAATAGTCTTGAAATCAAAGTAATTTTAAAAAATTACTTTTTTAAAAAAATTAAATGGCTATTTATAAGTTACTACTGATACCTCTGGTAACAAACATGTTTTGAATTAAGCATTTGGCCCTGTAATGGTTAAGTACAGGGATTTCAACAGTGAATTAGTTATTCTCTTGCTTGAAGACATGCTAGTAATAACATTTTCTGTTATTACGATTCTCATATCTTCTCAATGCTAAACTTACTTCATGGTAAAATATACTCCAATTCACCTAGTAACAGATTCACTTTAAGTA